>JAZKJV010009919.1:0-600000 GCA_037367405.1 Ottelia alismoides
TTTTGAACTCTTTTCCACCTCTCTTCTCATCCCTCATGCTAGATGAGTTGTATCTTGCATGTCTGCCACTGAATCCAAATAGGTCCCTAGGAGAGAAAAATCCGGATATGATAAGAGATAGAGAGTTGTAATGAAGGAATATGGGTTAATCCTGGAAACACGGCCACATGCCATGTACTTATTAACATAGATCTGGCATAGATTGTAAATGCTCTCTCTCTCTCACGAGTAATAATTACTCTCAACGATGGATGCTGTATACATTTATTGCACTACCGATCACCTTGTCCGCTCCAAAGTCCCTCTCATGGCCTTTACATGAACAGCACATCATCCATACATATTTTAATCAAAAAGTATATTTTGCATCTCTTGTGTTGGTTCCGTGATTCTCAGAACTAGTATTGGTGATTCCATTTGATCATGAGGTCATTTACAGGAACGTTTAGCTTAAATATGTTCCTTTGTACTAGTATCATTTTGCTATTGTCCACAAGTTTATAACACTATGTGAAGTTTTGGCTAAGTTTATGCAATGATTATATTGTTATCTTCAGTCCACGTCATTATGCGGGATGAAAAAGTATTAGAATATCCGAATATTTGCTTACCATGTTAAATAAAATACCGAATATTTATATTGGTTTTCGAATATTAATCAAATATATATATTAGTTGTAAAAAAATTCCAAATATGAATATGGTAAATACCAAAACATCCACATTCATATCCGAATATTCAAATACAAAATAGTATATGCATATGCTATTAGGGTTTCACGGAATGACCGAGTGGTCAAAATGCGTCGTCAACGGTTGCGCGAGGTCGGATCTCACAAAGACCCTAACCCCAAAGATGTGAAGGAAAGGGACGGGCAGTTAGATTAGGATAGTGGTTTCTTAAATTCATATCTGATTTATATCTACATCGTAATACATATTCCATATACATGAAGCGAATAAGGACATGGAAATAGCTATATCTGATCTGTATCCGATCCATCTGGTCTACATCCTATCCATTATTTCCATATCTGATCTGTATCCGATCCATTTGATCTACATCAGATCCATTTATTTCCATATCTGATCTATATCTAATCCATGTTCATCCCTAACGCGATGGATGCCTTTCCCACATTGATATAGATTTTATCTTACGTTAAAATTTTGGACAACATGGGATGTGACTGTATGTAGAGTGTAAACATGACAACCTTCGGGCTCCATGTTGCCTTTTGGTCTGATTGCTGCAAAAATAGAAGGGATTTTTACACCCATAACTCTGAGTAATTTCGTAATTACAATCATAACCCCACATAATCGTGAATTACACGAGAAACCCTGGATAGTCCCGACGTCTCACAACTATAATCCTCCGTTAAAGGGGCAGTTAACTCAACCATATCGTGGATTAATCTAACCAATGGTCTATCCAAGGGATTTAAAAATTTGCAAAAAAACCCTCCAAGCCCTCCCTCCATGTTTCCTGACGTGGATTCCTCGGGTCCTTTCTCCTCTAGCAGCTTTTCCTCCAATGACATTAGCTTTTCCATCTCTCCTCCTCGATGGGTACTGACCTAGGCTAGATTCCTCCTCGACGGGCACTGACCTAGGCTGGAGGAGGTGGGCACGGGGGGTCGGCATCCACGGACTGGGGGTGAGTGGCGGGCTTGGCTGCTTCTCTACCTGGTCTGGGCGTGTCAGGGAGACTGCGCTGGAGGGGCCGGTCTGAGCGGAGGTGGGGGCTCTTTGTGTTGGGGGGGTGGGGGGAAGGTGGGGGGGGGGGGGGGGGGGGGGGGGGGGGGGGGGGGCCTCCTGCCCTCGACTATAGGGTGGGCGTCGGGGCTGAGGGTCGGAGGCGGCACGGGTGGGTGTTCTCGGAGTAGGCGGCAGGGGGAGTGGGGGGGGGGGGGGGGCGTTCCTGCCCTCGGCTGGAGGGTGGGCGTCGGGGCTGGGGGACAGAGGCTTCAGAGTCCTACGTGTAATTCGCGATTTCATGGGGTTATGAATGTAATTGCAAAATTACCCAGGGTTATGGGTATAAAAATCCCGAAATAGAAATGAATTATGCATTTGTGATGATTTGGAAAGTGATTTTTGATGGAGCCAATCACACCTAAATTATCAAAAATACTTTTTCTTCACACAATTTCTATATTAATTGTACATGCTTAATGATTAATAGAGTTCTTTTTTTATACACTAGTCACTTATCCATGGAAACTGATTTTCTGATATTGGCACCCCTTTTAAACCCTATGCAAGTATATGAGACAATAAAAGGATGAGGAAGAAAGGTAAATTTCTACTTAAGTTTCTTCTTGGTTAGATTTAGATGCCTTATTTATGTTTTTAAATATGATTATAAGAGTTCATATTTTTGCAAGTCAAATAGAGGATTATGGGAAGATAATTAATTTAAAGATAATGGTGATTTTAATCTTAACATGTTTTCTCATTAATTATATATAATTGACATCCATGGAAATTAAATAAGTATATATGATTACTGATTAACAAACTTTTATCCCTTTAAGAATGCTTGGATGGATCCATACAATGCATTTGTCATAATGTCCACAAAACCGATCATTAATGAATTTAATCAATAACTAACCATTCTACACTCAAAAGAAGTGATAATCAAGCTCAATGTGCTTTACTCAGGAACCGAATAGTTAGACAAACTTGGCTAAAGTTATCATACTGTGGAGTAACAAGGGAGAAAGCATAGATCGTTTGTGGAGTCCTATGGTAGATAGTTCAGTTGTCACATCTACTAAGGCCTTGTACTCAGACTTTGTAGAAGATCTTGACACAATTTTTTTGTTAACGAGTTGCTAGTATATAGCTATGCTCCAAAAAAGGTGAAATATCCACAAGAAGATATTATATCTCAAGTGAGCTTGCCCAATCTACATCTGAATAGGGACGAAGAGATAACGAGGAATTAGTAGAAATGAGTACCTCATTTGTAATAGTTCCTTTGAGATATATTAGAGGATTAGTTTTACACAATCCTACTAACGCTCTGCATGTTTTATTGACATCCAATGCAGTATCAAGACAAGTGATGAGGATATATTGTGATGAACCCACTTTTGGATTCTCTATGTATTTCACAAACCCCTCCTCTATTTAGTACCACATGGACTAATTTGGAGGAAGAGAATGAGTATATAAGTGTGAGTGTTCCCCAAGCCCATGTGGGCTTTTCAGGGGCACATGAATTTAAGGCCGTTGGGCCTGTGTGCACTTAACACACACACACACGCGCGCACACTCACCTCACCTATGATATTGGAAACGAGATCCATTAAAGATTGTTAAACAATCACCTCCCTCGATTTCATCCAGATCCAGTGGCTGTTTTGATAGTTGTTTGGGCATTAAATGGGCTCCTTGGTAATATTGGGTGCAACCAACGAGATTATGGGAACTCGTTATTCCCTTAATTATTTTGAAGGAAAAAATGGCTCCTTTTGGCTCCATATTAATTGACAATCCTTCACTATATATGATTGTACCTTCACTTTTTTTTGACACACAACAAGAGCATTCTCCCAGTTCCCCACCTCCATCTACCTTCCATTACTTGTGCGCTTATTGTGGATTCACACCGTCTCCAATTTAATTTGCTTTCTCTATGACGACGAGGGCGAACAGACATTCAACATTGTTCTCTTGCTAGCATCAAGAGGTAATAGCCAGTTGAGGTGATTGAATCTGGGAGCCAGGTTGCCATCAAGCTCGTGCATAGGAGCGGCGGAATCTGACTTCACGACAACGTCTTACAACTTGCCTCCATTTTCCCAATATAGTTCTTTCCAACTAAGTTTTAAGTTTTACTATTTTATTTTGATCTAAGTTTCCTTGCCTATCTACAACCGAAAGAAAATAACCTAACAAACAATATCTAGTTACTATCCATTTCCAACATTGTGAAGTCAGATCCGCAAGTTTTCTATCTATTGTTTGTTATCGCTTTTGCTAATTAAACCTCTGCTAAAAATGGACCCAAGCGCAATGATGAGAATGTAAGACATTGCTAGTTGATGAATCTCCATTTCATCACTTTTATTCTTTCATTTTGACCTTAAAAACCCTAGCTAATGCATGTAAATGATATTATTTTGTACATATTAACATTCATTATTTATTCCAATTATTGTACATAAAACAAAGTTTTTAATGACAAAAATTATAGAATAAAAGTAAGAAAAGAAAAATAATAAAATGCCAAAGGTATTTTATGACCCTAAAACCTCGAGACCTAGGCATCTTGATGATTGGGTTGATAAGGAATAAAGTAGGGGAGATAAGGGCCAAAAATCACCAATAATTCCTATTCTTTTATTCATTTTTGGACCTATTTTATTTCCACTTTTTATATCTCAAATAAAGAAACTACGTACATAACAATGGCAGATAATAATATATAGAAAAATACAAAATTAATTTCATGTAAAAACAATATACAGTATACAAGTTATACTCTAAATAAGATTCTAAAATTCTAACTTGCTAGACCCAAATCTCTCAAATAAAAACTTAAAATGCATCAAAATCACCTTTAATTGTATATATTTTTTTAAATAATCCATTTAATGAAGTGGTTCCACATATTTTGGAGTTAATATGTGAAAGTTAGGTTTTGGACCCCTATTGTACAATATACTTGAATAAAATATTCATTTTATTTATTCTTTATTATTTTTACAATTTTATATTTTTGTAATTTTGTAAATATCATTCATAGTAGATGTACATATTTAGAATAGAATAAAACCATAAAGAAAACACAAAAAAAATGACTATACAAAATACATAGATAAAATACCTATATGTATACCTATATAATTTATATCCCTATTTATTTGAGTGTATAAATAACATCAGAAAAATATAATAACATATATCTTTGTACATAAAAATAATTTATAAATATATAAAATATAAGAATAAAAAAAATAAAATCAAAAATACAAAATAGAAAAATAACCAAAACATAGATGAATATATCTATAAATACACCCTTAAAAATTAACTTGTAATAAATAACACCAAAAAAATAAATAAAAATCTTATTAACACACAACATAAAATAATATTTTTATATTATAATAAAAAAAAATAATAAATTCATTTTCTATTTTTAATTAATTATTTTCGAATAAATCCTGCTATTTTGTCATGTAGCGCCCTAACATGGACCAATCGCAGCCTAGAGATTGTTGACCCCCGGTCAATTACCCTTGGCACCTCTAACTTGCGTCAGACGTATCGAGTCCCTGATTTAGGGTGATAAAATACCTTTGACATTTTATTCTTTTTCTTTTCTTTTCTTTATTCTATAATTCTGGCATTACAATATTGCTTTATGTACAATATTTGAAATACATAATTAATTTTAATATGTACAAAATAATGTCATTTACATGAATTAGCTAGGGTTTTTAAGGCCAAAATTATAGAACAAATGTGATGAAATGGAGATTTATCACCCCTTATACTTGCCTTTGCTAGTCCCTAGCAAACACTTACGCAATAAGTACAGAAAAATTAAAACAAAAAAAAGAAAAAAAGATAGCATATTAAATTTAATTGTCAAACTTATCTTTATAAAATCAAAGTTTGGAGCTTAAGTCCGATTTTTGGAATTTTAGTGTGGTCGAAACCTTATTGGGAATCAGATTTGAAACACAACGACTTCGAGAATCCCAAAACTCTTCTCAACTCTCCTCAATAGCCAGGTAAGAATACTTCAACTCATATGCTAACCCTTATGACTATGAATCTTACTTGTACAATGTGTGTGGTAGCGGCTCTTCCCAATTGAAATGACAAAGAGATATACTTCTCTAGCATGACAACCCAATGATTCCCAATCTAGCAACTCTTTCCCCAATCACTGAAGTGTCATCAAGAAGGGTGGAATCTGGAGGTGCGCCCATATTAGACTTGGCCTCCACCTTCATGCCGAACACGTGGTGCCTCCACCTTTCTTGATGATGCTTCGACGATGAAGGGCCACGATTAGACTTGGCCCTAGATCTGACGGTGCTGCAGGGCCATGATCGAACGGTTGTGGTGAAGTCTGGAGGCACATCCTTGATCCAACGGCTTCTGCTATTGATGAAGAACATGGAAGAAGGTGCTCTTCCTTCAACTTTGATCCGTGATTTCTCCTCCCATCGATGGTTTCTGATGCTATTCTTGGTCTCTACACGTCTAGAAGGCTTTCTGGCAGCTACTGATGTGCTAAAGAAGTTCCAGGACCCAGCAATGGGGTCCTGAAACATTAGGGAAGAAAGAGATGGTCAGATGGCCGCTGTGGATCGCTCGAGAGCTCTGGCGAGATGATTAACCTAATGTGCTCAACATGGCTGGAACTCGAGAGCTCCGTCGAGATGATTAACCTAATCTACACTACTAACATGATTAAAAGCGGGAATAAAAGGCAGAGTTTAAAACTACAAGTTACAACTACCTAAGGGTGATAAAAAAGGCACAACTTATACATGAGGGTTGCTCAGGGAGCAGAGGTGACCGGAGGGCTGCCATGGATCGCTCCGCCTCATCCAAATCGCACACCCAAAACTTGGGGGTGCTCCAGCTATCACCAGGAACACTCACTCACACATGATGGGGGATTTCAAGGCTCAGAGAAGGATCGAAACATAGATAGGATGCAGAGGGTTTTATTTATAGACAAAGTTAAGGACCCTTATTATCCAACGATTTGGGAAGAATAAGTGTTATATACAAGAAATCAAGGGTTTAGGCGAAGATCAGAGATGATTGATGGAGATCTTGGTGTGGAGAAACGATGAAATAGATAGATGAGATGCACATGAAAAATGGCTCAAAATTGGGGACTCAACACGTCTTATAGGAGTCAGAGGCGCCAGGGATAGTTGACCGGGGGTCAACAATCCCTGGGGCTGCGATTAGTGCACGTCAGGGCGCTACAAGATAAAATAGCAGGATTTATTCAAAAATAAATAATTAAAAATAGTAAATGATTTTATTAGTTTTTAATTATAAGCTAAAATATCAATTATTTTATGTAGTATTTTATATGATATTTATTTATTTTTTGATATTATTTATTACAAGTCAATTTTTAAGGGTGTATTTATAGGTATATTCATCTATGTTTTGGTTGTTTCATTTTTATTTTGTATTTTTGATTTTATTATTTTTATTCTTATATTTTATATATTTATAACTTATTTTTACGTACACAAATATATTTTTATTATATTTTTATGATGTTATTTTTTATACTTAAATAAATAGGGATATAAATTATATAGTTATATGTATAAATATTTTATCTATGTATTTTGTATACTTACTTTATTTTGTGTTTTATTTATGGTTTGATTATATTATAAATTTATATATCTACTATAAATGATATTTCAAAAATTATAAAAATATAAATTGTAAAAATAATAAAGATTAAATAAAATGTATATTTTATTCATGTATATTGTATAATAGGGGTCCAAAACCTGGCTTTCACATATTAACTCCAAAAAAGTATGAAACCTCCTTTTTTAAATAGATTATTAAAAATTATATACAATTAAATGTGATTTTGATACATTTTGAGTATTTATTTGAGATATATTGGTCTAGAAATTTAGGATTTTGTAATCCTATATAGAGTATAACTTGTACGATGTATATTGTTTTTTTATAAAATCAATTTTGTACTTTTCTATATATTATTATCTACAAATTTCATGTACAAAGTTTCTTTATTCGAGGTATAAAAAGTAGAAAATAAAATAGGTCCAAAAAAATAAATGATGAATAAAAGAATAGGAATTATCGGTGATTTTTGGCCCTTATCTCCTCCTACTTTATTCCTTGTCGATCCAGTCATCAAGATGCCTAGGTCCCGGGGTTTAAAGTCATAAAATACCTTTGGCATTTTATTCCTTTTTCTTTTCTTTATTCTATAATTTTGGCATTAAAAAATTTTATACACCATAAATGGAATAAAGAATGAATGTTAATTTGTACGAAATAATGCTATTTACATGCATTAACTAGGGGTTTTAAGGCCAAAATGGTAGAATAAAGGTGATGAAATGGAGATTTATCACCCATATACTTACCTTTGCTAGTCCTTAGCAAATACTTATGTAATAAGTCCAAAAAAATAAAAATAAAAATAAAGAAAAGAAAAAGAAAGAAAGTGGATTAAATTTAATTATTAAACTTGTCTTTATAAAATCAAAGTTTGGAGCTTAAGTCGGACCTTTGGAATTTTAGTGCGGTCGGAACCTTATTGGGAATCAGATTTGAAACACAACAGCTTCGAGAATCCCAAAACTCTGCTCAAGTCTCCTCAATAGCCAGGTTAGAATATTTCAACTCATACACAAACCCTTATGACTATGAATCTTACTTCTACAGTGTTTGTGGTAGCGACTCTTCCCAACTGAAATGACAAAGAGACTGACTTCTCCGGCATGACAACCCAATGATTATCCCATATAGCAACTATTTTCTAGAGGAGTGGGGTATTCCCTTCTAAGTTCAAGTGGCAACCACCTAAAGAGGAGGGGGTGAAGAGGAGAATGGATGGTAGCCAGTGTAGCTACCTATCCTAGGATGTATGACCAGTATAGCCAAGTCATCTAGTTGCAGGTTCACAAGGTATGACATTGAATCTCAAGCTTGCTTATTGACTATTCAAATGTATACACTATGGTAGGCATTTTATTTCAATCAGGCCTGCCCACTTTTTTGGAGTATTTTTTGAAATACTATATACAACAACATTTACATAAGGAGTTTTTCCTCTTGAGCCAGTAGACTACCCCTCTTTTGATGCATTATTGCAACCCACACTTTCCTGTCTTTAGACGTCTCTACTACTGGACGGGTTAGGATGCATTTCCCTCCCTTGACAAGGACAAATGTTTCCACTTATGTGCGTCTCATACCAACAAATCCAATCCCCTCAACACTCCAGCTGAGTTGAGCCAAGTGAAAGTGCATGTCTTCAAGTTACGTAATTATCAACAAGAGTCGTGCGTTTGCTCAGAAATACTATACTTAGGCAGTTAAGACTACATTGAACAAGTCTCACGGTTCTTAAAGAATTAAGCCAACTAGAGCTGAAGTACCTCAATTCCAGTTCCTAAAAGGTTCCTATGATTAGATAGATTTAAGGTCCAACCAAGCTCTAATCTTCAGATTTTACTTAGACTTGTTCAATTATCAAACCCAATCCAAAAAATTCTAATGCTATGCAAATGCTATGTACAATGCAATGAAAAATATTTTTGTGATGCATTTTTAAAAGTTTTGAACCTTTTGTGGATTTTTGAAAAGGTTTTGCAAATTTTTATGCAATTTTTCAAAAAGATTTTTCAAATATTTTCGTGATTTTTGAAAACAAAAGATTTAGGCTAAGAAAAGGTGCGTAATTATAAATGTATATACAATTAATAAATAATTTTTATGTGATGTCTATATTCCTTTAAACTTATTTGAAAATGATTTTACAAACATTTTTTGAAAACTACAGTCCAAAGTAATTTTTACAAACAATTACAAACATTTGAAAATTTGCAAAGGTTTTTCAAACAATATATATAGGTTTTTCAAATATTTTTTCAACCATTTGCCAAACCATTTGCAAATAGGTTTCCAAAATATTTTTATTTCACACAAAGAAAAGAAGTTTTCACAAACAAAACATTTTTACAATGGTTAAAAATATTTTGCAAACAAGTTCCAAAAGATATTTGAAATAGTTTTCTGAACTATTTTTCAAATATTTTGCAAAACATTTTTACATGATTTTTTAATTAGTATATACAAAAAACATTTTGAGGAATAATATGCATCATTTTATTTATTAATTTTATGAATTTTATATGCTTGGATGTATAGTGATTTAGCCATCTTTATAAAAAATACAAAAGTATGAATTATGTCTAAAGTATATATAGAGTATATACGACCCCCTATACTTAACTTGAGCTATGTCCTCATAGATCAGAGAGAAAAGAGAAGACATAACTCGTACTGGGTATAGAAAAGCCTAAAGAATAGATGAATAAAGAATGAATGAAAGAATGAGAGATGAAATGGATGAGAAGTTGACTGTCCCCCCGTACTTAGGATCAAATAATCCTAAGCATAGCAGACTGTACACAAGGCAGGGAGGGTCGAGTGTGGGAATGAACAAATCATAACTTGGTCTGTCTCCCCATGTACTTAATGTAAGATATCCCTAAGTATAGACAAGAAGAGGAAACATTGGAGGGGATCAAAGAATGAAAGAACTCGGGGTGCATACCCCCTATACTTAGGACAAAGTACGTCCTAAGTATGTAAGACTGACGAAAAGGGGTGAAACCTTTTTAGTTAAAAAAGGAAAAATAAAAACGAAAAGATGAAAAGAAGAAAAGAAGAAAAGAAGAAAACATAAAAACTTAGAGGAAGAGTTTTTGAATGACATTATCTAAATCTTCTGATGCTGCTACAGTTGTGTACGCTCCTTCGGTGCGTATCACTTGGACATAATCGACAATGGCTAGGAAAGTGTCATGCTCGAGGTAAGGCTTCAGTAACTGACCATTGATGATAAATGGTTGTGCGTCAGGAGACAATCTTGATATCACAATGCTTCCGTTGTCAGCACTTCTTGCACTTTGAATGGCCCTATCCATTTGCTCTTTAATTTTCCCTGGAATATCAAACACACTTTCTATCCAGTCTCGAAGGTCTTTCATCTAATGTGTCAATCATGCCAGTGTTTAACCTTCTCTTTGTACATCAATGTGTTATCATATGCATAGTCTCAAAATTCTAGGAGCCTGTTCAGATCCTCCTTCCTTTTCTAACCACCTCTTTATGAGTCCAAATTGCATGTATTAATGGCTCATAATGATTTGTGAATTAGCTCCACTGGTAGATGGAATGGCTTTCCATACACAAGACGGTAGGGCTACATGCCCAAAGGAGACTTGTAAGCAGTTATGTATGCACAAAGGACGGAGTCCATGGGACAAATTCTTCCTGTCGGGCGTTACAAGCTTCTAGAGGATCATCTTGATTTCTTTGTTGATAATTCATCCATGCCATTGGTTTGAGGTTGGTAAGAATATGCGAATCGGTGATCAATACCGTATTCCTTTGTTAATTGCTTGACCTCTCAATTGTTGAATTGACTACCCCCATCCAATATGAGTATCTTCAGAATCCCAAACTATGTAATAATATTTTCTCTCAGAAATTGACAAGCTGTACGACTGTCAGCAGCTCGGGCAGGGATAGCTTCAACTCAACGACTCACATAATCAACGATAAGAATGATGTGCTTGTATTCCTGATTTTTAGGGATGGGTCTCTTGAAGTCAATGCCCTAAGCATAGAATACATTTGCTATCCGAACGGACTTCAGGGGCATGGAATCTTTAGCTGTAAGGGTTCCATTAAGTTTTTGACAGTAAGTGTCACGCTTGACGAATGTTGCGGCATCCTTAATAGTGTAGGCCACCAGAGGCCACACTACAATACTTTCACGACCGTTCTATCTCCAGGGTGATGTACACTAGATTCGAGCAAATGATAATGCTCAAGGACACTATGATGCTCCTCCTGAAGAATATACCTACGCCAAATACAATCCGCTGCTTCCCTGAATAAAACTGGGCCTTTCCATTGGTAGAAATGGATGGTGGACAAGAATTTGTCCTTCTTGATTTTCATCCAATTTCATGGGACTACACCCGAAATGAGGTTGTTCACAATGTTGGCATACCAAGGGAGTGAATCCACGGCCAGAATTGACTCGTCAGAAAAGGTGTCTGTGATGGGTGAATTGCTCAGTCAGTTGTTGTTGTATGACCTGTATGGAAGCCAACAACTGAGCGTTCACTTGGTTCTGGTGGGGCCCCTGGCCCGGCTCTGTCTGAGGAGGCTGCTGTCCATTTCTTTTTCCTTGAGGTGCCATCTTTGAGTCTGAATCAGAAGAGATGAATTCTAAATAGGGATCCAGGACTGAGGTTGGCTTCTATCTGAAATATGAAAGAATCCCAATCAGACCACTTGAAATTGAATCCCAAATGCCAAGATGAATACGAGATTAAGGTCAATCCTAGATTATTGTGAATGGAGAAAAGATGTAGACTGAAATCGACTCCATTCACAACGACAGATGTTGGACAAGGGTGGTTCTAGTTTATTAGGTGACAAAGGGGGTGGAAAGAAGACGAGGAGTTTGGATATCAGCTTGTAAAGTCCGAATTGGGTTCTCAGGAATCACCTCAAATTTATTGATGGTGTTGAGCCCATGGAATCGATATGGATGTCGGCAGAGTCCCGACTAAACTATCCATGGATCATCATAATGTAGGGAGAGAAGATCGATGCAAAAAGAAATATACGGTGGTCAACGAGGAATGAAAAGGAGTGTAAAATAGTAGAAAGGTGATAAACCAAAAAATCAGGCGGTCGTGTATTCCACACAAGGCGGGAACACAATCGATGCGTTGACAACTCAACAATCCGTATTTAATTAACAATTAACCCACAACAACGATCAAATAATGAAAAGCAAGATGTGGAGTTATAATTTATTATAACTCTACATAAAAGATGTGTATGGGAGCAAGTATGTAGAGGTCGAACACAGGGAACAAGCAGGACAGATCAGGCAAAATCAATGCACAAGAATGAATGTGTTGTTTTTGTCTATAAATGCTATTTCTGTGGGTTTTTAATTTTCTACTTTTTATTTAATTTTAAATTTTAAATTTTATATTTTGATTTTTAATTTTCTGATTTTTATTTTCTTTTTATATTATATATATTTTTTATATTTTCCTTTTCTTTTAAATAATAAAGCATATATACAATAAAGAAAAAAGAGATATAATATATATAAAAATAGGTAAAAATAAGCAAAATTCAGGGAATAGAATATTTTGTGCTTTTTATATTTTTCTAATGGTTTTATGATTTTTATATATTTTCCTAATTCTTTTTGGTATTTTTAAAGTCAAAAATAATGAAATCAGTGACTAAAACAAAAATCTGAAACTAAAATGGAGAAATAAAATATTAAACGGCAGCCAAAATTCTCCAAATTAATTTTAAAATAAAGATAATAAAATAAGGAAACTTTAGAAATAGAAGAAATTAGTTTTTTAGGATTTTTTGGAATTTTTAATATTTTTATAAATATTTTAGGGGTTTTGCAATTTTTAGGATTTTTCTTTTGTATTTTTTTAGTGATTTTTGGTCTGAAGTTAAAAGATGCTAAAACACACAAAATATGATTTTTTTTGGAATTTTTAAAAAATGTTTTATAATTTTTATGTATTTTCTAATGCAAACAGAGATGAAAATGCATGTTTTTGAATTTTTATAATCATTAAAATGATGCAAAATGCAAAATAAAAATATGGTGTGATAGAGGAATGAAACATGAAGCTATGCTAATTTTTAGGGATTTTTTAGACTTTTAGAGATGCATGAAATAAATGCAAGAAGCAGAAAGAAATTACACTACTAGCAGGGGTATTTCTATAAAAATGTGAAAGTATCAGGGCCAAAGTGCAATTTTTCCAGAAATATACAACGCAATAAAAACTTTTGTGGACTAAATATAAATTCCAAGATTCGTAAGGTTTTCTCTATAATAACACCAAGGTCACGTGCTCGCGGCACGTGACCTGGCAAGGACCTGTATGTGATTTTCAGAAACCTAAAGCCTGTTTGGTTGCTGGGTTGGGTTGGGGTACTCCTGTGAATAGTAAACTATACCCCTATGAATAGTAAACTGTGAGGAGGATTGAGAGGGTTGGAAGGAGGGGTACACCGATGTACCCCAAACCAACCCAGTCCAACCCATCAACCAAACATGCCCTAAGGGTTTAATAACAAAATTTCCACAAAAATGTAACTGGAATAAACATTTTCTGGACTTAACAGAAATAATACAAGTCGCGAGGGCCCCCGCACAAAATACCCCGACCCCACGTGCACAAGTCACGTGAGGTGACGTGGACAGGGGCCTCGATGCAAATAATAAGCACAAGGGCATTTTTGCAAATTTCACAAAAATAATAAACTGCAGATGAAAGTTTGTGTGCTGAGTATTAAATACAAAAAGGGCCTGTGGTGAATATGCAAAATACCCAGGCTAAGTGGATCCAACGGGGGTTTTCCTTCACATGCCACATGTCGAAGATCCAACGGTCGATGACGATTCGAATTCCACGACCAGGATTAGAAGCTCCTTGATGATCCGACGACTGGCAGGGGACTCGATCAGACGATTGCTGTACACCTGGGCGATCCAGCCTTGATCCAACAGTGGGGGACCTAGGAGGAAGAACAGGGAAGAGCCGTCGGTAAAGCGACCTTCCCCGCCCTCGATCTCCATCCTCCGACTTCCCTTCGAGTTCAAAAGTAGCCGGGACTCTCCTGGCATGTTCCTCTCGGTGCTGGTGGCTCCAAAATCCTCCGGCGACGGTCGGAGCTCTCTCGAGATGGCGGCGGATCTAGGGGGCTCCAGGAACCTCGATGAGTGGCCAAAATGAGCCCCGGACTCTTCTGTTGCGCAAGACCTGCAAAAAGGGGGTGAAGGGGTCGAAGGCAAACTGCCTTGACCCCACAACAAGGTGGAAAGGGCGTAGATGGTGTAACTGGGATCTTGCCGGAGCTCAGCTCCGACGAGGGTGTTACGAGGTGAATCGATGGATGAAACATGAAAAGGAAGAGGGGGAGCTATGATGAATCTCCATTTCATCACCTTTATTCTATCATTTTGGCCTTAAAAACCCTAGCACATGCATGTAAATAGCATTAAGTTGTATATAATAGCATTCATTGTTCCTTGTATTTATGGTACATTAAATGAGGTTTTTTTACTGCCAAAATGATAGAATAAAGAGAAGAAAAGAAAAAGGAATAAAATATTGCAAATATTTTATGACCCTAACCCCGAGACCAAGGCCAGCATGGAATTGATCGACAAGGAATAAAGTAGGGGGAGATAAGGGCCAATATACAATAAATACCTCATTTATTAATTCATCCATTTATGCATTTTTGACACCTATTTTGTACATAATTATTCATTCATCAAATAAAGAAACTTTGTACATGAAAGTTGTAGATAATAATGTGAATAAAAATACAAAATTGAGTTTTTGTAAAAATAATACCCAGTGTACATTTTATACACTGAATAAGAAGCCAAAATCTCAACTTCACAGACCCATAACTTGCAAATAAAAACTCCAAAACACCCAAACTCACCTTTAATTGTATATAGCATTCCATAAACTATTTTATAAAATTGGTTTCATAATTTTTGGAGCTCATATGCAGAAGTTAGGTTTTTGGCCCCTCTTGTATAAAAGACTGAGTAAAATATTCATTTTATTCAGTATTTATTATTTGTACAAAATCATATTTTTAGAATTTTGTAAATAATGTATATAATGCAGGTACACATTAAAAATAGAAGGAAACCAGAACTAATTTGCAAAATAAAATAAGTCTATAAATTCATAGACAAAATACCTATGACATGTACCTATCTATAAATAAAAAGGGTTTTAATCCTTGATTCTTTTGCTCTTCTATATTTTTATAATAATATATACATTATACCTAACTCATTTAAAAATACAAAACTAAAATAAGAATCAAGAAAATATAATAAATAAATTAAGTATATAAAATATATAGATAAAACACCTATAAGTATACCTACATACACCTATACCTATTTATTTAAAAATACAAATAAACCTATAAAAATCAAACAAAAATATCTTTATACTCACAAAAATAAATTATAAATTCATAAAATAAGCCAAGAAAATAATAAAAGAAAATAAACCAATTAAAATACATAAAAATATATGGAAATACATACCTATACATATTATTCGAATAAAACTATAATAAAACACCGTGAAAAATTCAGTAAAAATCACAAATAAATACTACATAAAACAATAAACAATTTTTATTTTATACTCAAAAAAATAATAAAATCATCTACTATTTTAAAATAATCAATCTATATTAACCCATGCTGTTTTGTCTTCTAGCGGCCTGCGTGGACCAATCGCAGGCTACCAAGGGTTGACCTCGGGTCAACTCTTCATACCCCACCTACCCCTCTGACAAGTCACGAGAGGCCCTGTTTCCCCGATTTTTCACGCGATTTTGGTAGCTCGAGGATGATAAGACCCTTCATGAAGATTGTTCCTTGTACATCCAAGAATCACGCCCAATCCCATGCTCCCTTGTACATAGCCCAGATTCGTCATGATTCGCCGGCCAATAAGGGCGCATACTTTGTCTATAAATAAGACCTTCGACTTCCTTCTGCCCTTTGGTCTCCCTTCGGTTGTTTTCCACCATCTTTTCCAGTCCTTTGAGGATCCTTGTGACAGGAGGGTTCTCCTGGAAGCTTCAGACGGTCGGAGGAGTCGAGAGGAGTGCCCACGGCCGCCGCTCGCCGGAGGTCCTGCTCCCTGGTCGCCAACCAGGTATAAGAGCTGATTTCTTCTCGTTTTTAGCTTAAGTTTTAATTTTTACTTCGTAGTTTAGCTTTTAGAGTAATCAGTAGAGCCTCAGGTGCTCGATTAGCCCAAGATTGAAGTTCGCCGGAGTTTAGCTCCGACGAACCTCTCTACCCTGATCAGCACGCTATCCGACCCTTCGCTCCATCTCATCGCCTTCCCCTACGCATTCTACACTCAAACCACGTTTCTGATCATCCAGAGCTCGCCCTGCTCTGCGAATCGAGGTCATCCTCCTCCGCTTCGCCGGACCTCGCCGCCCGCCACCCTCCCCTACTCTTTTACCCTAAACCCCTGGTCGAGGAAAACCCCCTCGAGCCCCTAAATTTTTTGGTGCAGGTCTCAAGCTAAACGGAGCCCTCTGGGGCTCGATCATCGTCCCTGCGAGGTTCCAGGACCCCTCTCTCTTCTTCGAGCTCATTCAACCGATCTAGGGGGTCCTGGACCTTCTGGAGTAGCTCGAACGGTGCGCACCGCCTTGCCGGACGCCTGGAGACCACCAGCAGCAACGTGGAGCGCCTGGAGGCGGAGATATATCCGATCGAAGTCAGGGAAGTCAGCCGTTCTTCCCTGTTCTTCGTGAGCAGCAGCAGCCGTTGGATGAAGGGGACGGCCCCAGTTCTAATCAGGGCCGTCCATCTAGCGCAAGCCTGGGCCGTGCGATCAGACCTCAGATGCAATCTCGGCCGCAGATCGTCGAAGGGGTATCGAGCGCCGAGGGCTCGACACGTGGACAAGTGGTGCGCTCGATGCCGTTGGATCACGCGCGTGTTTGGGGGTAAATTTCATACTCGACCCCTCAGCTTTTTGTATTTATAGTTTAACCCCAAAATTAAAAAGTTACTATGTAAATAAATTGTGTAATTTGTAGAAGTCCCCCTGTAGTTTTTATATTTGCGTTTTAGTCCTTAAGCGCCGCACGTGGAGCACCACGTGAGGCGCGTAATATTTGCAGTTAGGCCCTGCCGGGTCCTTGTATTTATTAAATGGTCTTGGAAATAAAAAGTCACGTGTATTTTTATTGTAATTTTTGCTTGAATGCCCCTGCGAACTATTTTATTTGCAAAAATACCCCTGCCAGGCCATTTAATTTTTAAATGCTTTGTCTATTTATTTTGTGCGCCATATTAATTCGAAAAATATTGCAAAAATAGAGTTAAGCTACTGTCAGGTTGAACTTGCATGCCATATTTTTAATTTTTCATTTTGTCTCATTTTTGCATTTAATAAAAATCAAAAACATGTCCTTTATTCACTGTCTAACTGAGAAAATACCAAAAAAATATCAAAATGCATTGAAAAATTCCAAAAAAATTCCCTATGGTGTATTTTGAACTACGTTAGTGTCAGTCCAAAAATTCCTAAAAATCTCAAAAGGAAAACCTTAAAAATCCAGAAATACCCAAAAACTCCAAAAAAATATAAAAATTCACAGAAAAATCAGAAAATATAAACTCAGGCCTTATTTATGCTACATTTTATTATCTTTATTAGAAAAATAGGGTGGAAAAATTTTGAGGCTTGTAACTATTTTTAGTGTTCATTTTTATTACAGCCAGACCTTATTCCCCTGTTTGCTATTATTTAGCTATTTAAAAATACTAAAAATATTCTCAAAAAACCCCCAAAATCATAAAAACATCAAAATATGATGAAAAACCCAAAAAGACTTTACTCCTTCATTTTTGACTATTTTAAGTATTTTTGTAAATATTATAGTACCACTTTATGTATATATAGGTATTTCCTAAATATATATATATATAAATATATTATCTAATTATATTATTGTTATCCATATATATATACATATAATATAATAATAATAAATATATATATATATATATAATTCATTAATTAAAAACCCACTGCACACAAGGATGACTAATATGCACAAGTAGGCGTATGCATTTTCGTATTGCTCTCTGTGGATCAACCTCTACATGCTTGTTCCCTATACATCCTTTTGGTAGAGTAAATAAAAATTAATTCACATTTCTTTTTGAGCTTGATTGTTGTATTCTTTGGTTGTGGGTTGATTGCTGATCAACCCGGGTGTTCCGTGAGCGGTCGCCTCAGCGACAACTCTTTGAGACATTTATTATGGTGACCCCTTCTGGAGTACACCTAGCGGCTATCAGATGGCGCCGTTGCCGGGGAGCAATGAGCATAGCCAAATTGATTTTCGTCATCCTTGTATAAAATTTTGATTCATGATTCATTTTTGTGTGAGCAGCGATTGTTTTATTGCCATTAATCACCATGCTTCATTTCTTTATTTATTGTGATTATTTTTCTCTGCTCTATTTGATTGACTGAGTATGCTTATGCAATCTTTTTGTGACTTTGATGCAAGGGACCGCCACGCGAGGATGGCTTCCTAGGAGGCCAAGGCAGCCGAGCTTGGAGGAGGATGGTCTTCTCTTCTCATGACCATCTGGAGAGTGCACCAAAGAAGCAAAGAGAGGGGCATTAGATAGGATAGATATTTAGGAAAATTATTTTTGTAATTCATGGTGAGAGAGAGACTATTTTGGCATGTAAATAAACAGGACTCTACTCTTCACAATGAGGTCCAGTGCCCGGGTGATTGTTCACCTGGGGGCCTCATCGTGGCTTTTTTCGAGTTTTCATCGCCTTCTTTTATTTTGTTTCCCGCAGTTTTGAGCTTTCCGCCTTTCTTTTACTTTGTTTTGTGTGCTTGGAGCCCCTAGATATAGGTTGCTTGACTCGGTAGCTAGGTCCAAACATTAATAAGAATGCATGTTCCTATAGTCCACTTCGATTGGATCTAGTCAAACTCAAACAAGTTGTAAATTTGTCTCTTAGCCCTCTGTGCCGTAGCGAACCCTGTAAAGCGCTTTCTCCTACCCTCAATTTGTTGAGCAGAGGAGGGGTGAGCCAAGACCGGACTCTCTTGGGCTAGAGACAAATGAGCAACTTATGGTTCTTCACGCTAATAGCAGCTAATGTTTAGGGCGATTTTGTGCCTTGCATACCGACATGTAGATAGGTTTAAAAATTCTGTTTTGCATACCACATGGAGAGAGCTGGGATGCACTGTAAGTCTTCTAACTCAGCATGCATCATTCGGTTCAATGGTGAGATTTCCATCATGGAACCACTTGCACGGCTTTTCCGCTATCTCCCTCTGATTTTGAGCACCTAGGACTTAAATGAAAATCTACAAAAACGTTAGGCGCTGGTATGGAAACATATCCAAAAAAAGTGAAAACCAAAAAAATTAAAACCAGGGGACTGCTAAATAAACTTTGACCTTAATTAAAATCTGTAATGGACTATCATTGTACCGGGTTCATAAAGCCCTCATTGTTTTCAGGTACCTTGGAGGGGGACCAAAACCCTACTCCCTTGAGCGAGTGCGACCCCTAAGGATAGAAAGCCCAAAACCCAGTCTGCAACTGCCTTGTGTATCGCCTGGATTTCCGAAGTAATGGCGCTTCTATCGTACGTAGGCGAGTAGGACTTGGTCACCAATGGTGACTCTCTGTTGTGAGAGCATCGACCCTGTCCGAAGTATCGAGCATAGGCCACGCCTTCACGGGGGTGTCTGTCTCATCGTCCTGCGTCCGAGTAGGTTCTTGCACGCTCACGAGTGATTCCGTCGCGAGCGAGAACCGAAGTATTGGTTTCGCCTATCGGCTTCCTCTCTCTTTTCTTTGGCTGAGTAGGGATCCAGGAAGGGTTACAAGGACTCCAAAAAGTACGGACTACAGGTTACACAGGAGGAGGACAAGTACGGGATACTCTTCTGGCAGTACTCTCTCTCCTATAGGGTAGCGTACTAAGGACTTGTTATAAGATATGCCTGAAAACCACAACTCTAAAAATGAAAAGATAATAAATAGCCGAGCTTTCACGGCTTCACATGGCGTGAGTTGGTGAACCCGATTTTGTCTTGTGTTTGTATGGATCTAGATTAAGGTTCAAAGATCAAAGTCTCGCGCCTTTGCGCAAGTTTTGTTATGTCTTCCTTTGACCACCCCGCTCAACCGAGCCTTTCTACTGTTTTACACTCCTTTTGTTCCTCGTTGACCATCGTATCATTCTTCCAAAATCCGACATTCTCTTGTGCTCCACGAAGTTGATCCATGGATGGTTTCGTCGGGACCATGCCGACACCTACATCGATTCCATGGACTCAACCTCGCCAATAATTTCGAGGCGATTCTCGAGAACCGATCCGGACTTTGCGGATCGAACTCCAGACTCCTCGTTTTCTACCTTTCTCTTGGCCACCCAATAAACTGGGATCACTTTTGTCCCACTACCGCCGTTGTGAATGGGAGCCGATTACAGTCTACATCATTTCTCCATTCACAACATGCTGGGGTTGACCTGAATTCCAGCTTCATCACGGCAGCTGAGCATTAATTGCAAGTGATCTTATTCGGACCATCTCATTATGCAGATAGAAGACAGTGCGAGCCCTGGACACTACTCCGGAGTTCATTTCGTCCGACAAAAACCCTGACATGGCGCCAGGAGGAAAGGGCAAGGGTCAGCATCCACCCATACCAGAGGGACAGGTGCCAGATCAGAACCAAGTCAATGCACAGTTGCTGGCATCTATCCAAGCCATACAGCAGCAACTGACTGAGCAGGCCCTTACACAGACTGTTTTCCAGGATATGTTGAATGATGTGATAAACCGCAACGACGGAGGAGGAGGCCGAGGCAGAGGAGGCAGGGGAGGAGGAGGTGGAGGTGGAGAAGGTGGTGATGACCCCAATGATGATCCCGACTTCCAACTACCGCCAAAGCCGACACTAAAAGAAACATACAACCTGGGAGACAGCCAGATGACTGAGTGGATTCTCATTCCACCGGTGCACGCTCACTTTGAGCTTAAGCCCCAGTTCATAACCCTTCTCCCTGCCTTTCATGGAAACACGAACGAAGAGCCGTACATTCACCTGCAGCAATTCTCCCGCATTTGCCGTACACACACTATCCCAATGTCCCTCTGGACATCGTAAAGATGACGGCTTTCCCCTTCAGCTTACAGGACAAGGCCCTCTACTGGGTCAATCATATGGGAAAGGTTGTGACAACCTGGGAGGAGTTGAAGTCCGCCTTCCTGCACAAATACTACCCTCTCGGTCGGCTCAACCAGATGCGAGCACGTATCAGTAATTTCTCCCAAGGAGCACATGAGTCAGTACACGAGGCTTGGGAGAGATTCACTGATCTGCAGGAGAAGTGTCCCCATCATGATATCCCGAAGACCAGCTTGGTCCAGCATTTCTTTGGGGGACTGAACATTGAAAGCCAAAGGCTCGTGGACGCAACATGTGGGGGATCCCATTTTAACAAGGATGAAGATGTCGTTTGGCAGATTTTTGAAGAAATGGCCGAAGGAGAGGCCGCCCTCTCTTCATCCAAGGCATACCAGAAGCAGCCCCAGATCCTCCAGAAACAAGTTCACATGGCTGCATCCAAAGAAGCAGAGAGAGATGAGAGCTCCAACCTCAGCATCATTGGGGGCCATCTCTCTAAGGTTGATATCATTGAGAAGCGATCACAGGACCTTGAGAAACTCGCTGTGATCGAGAAGAGGACCCAGAACCTGGATAAGATCGATCAGATCAACAAGCACCTCGAGCTGTTGGTCGGTACGATCAACTCTGTCCAGTTGGCAACACCATCAGAAGCTCCAGCTGAGAAGAAGGACGAGCAGCAACCGCAGCATCAGCCTCAGCCGAGCCAGCAGCCTCCGGCAGTCCAGCACGTGTACTACGTGCAGGCGCCCGACCAGGGCCAGCCGCAGCAGCAGATGGTCGTATACCAGCCAGAGTTCCTTTCTATTTCTGATCCAGTTTTCCCACCGCCACCCCTGATCCAAGAAGTCAATGGGGTATGGACGAATGATGCACAACTGACCCGTCCTCAGGGACAATCCCAGGGTCAGCAATTCGCCAACTGGCAGTACCACCAACCTCAGGGTGGTCGTTTTGGCCAAACCTCTCAACCTAACCAGCAACACCAGCAGCCTCCACAGTTTGCACACCAATGGAGGCAGAATTTTCCTTACCAGCAGCCGCAGTACCGTCACCCACAGCCGTATCACCAGTATGCGGCTGCTCAGCCTCAACCATACCAGCAGTATCCACCTCCGCTTTACCAACAGCTTCAACTTCCTGCTCCACCATCGCAACACCACCAGCAACAGCATCCCCACCCATCTAACCAGCAGCAGCATGGTCTGCACGCTGAATCTTCGGATGTATCCCCTACTAATCCCACTATGGATTGTCTGGCCCAGCTTGTTAAAGGGCTAGCAGAAATGACAAAGCGCCTTGACGACCTGACCGCCACCCGGACCACCATCCCAGCCCAGGTCGAAGCAAACCCCAATAATTTCAAGAAAAAAGAGCAGGTAGAATGTAATGTCCTGTCCGTATCTGGTAATGATGCTACTGTTTATTCTAATGCTGTCACTCTCAGGAGCGGTAGGGCCTTGCCTCCGCCTGCTACTACAAGTGGGGTGAATAAAGAAACAGGTGGATCGTCATCTTCCGCATCAGCCGTGCCAGCCACAGGGGCGGGTGAGGAGGAAGAGGAAGGAGAAGCCAGTACAGCCGTCGTGCCATACCAGCATCAACCTCAACCAAAAATACAAAAAAATCAGCAAAAGCAAAATCAACAAAAAGAAGCTAGTAGCAGAAGCGAAGCCGTGCCAGCAATGGAGGAGCCGCCAGCAGCCGCCGATCCCTCGCCAGCCGATGGAGCAAATGCTCCCCTTTTTGATCGCCCAGCAGCATCAGCAAGCCAAGATCCAGATTGTATTCCTTTTTGTAGTTCGGATGTACGACATCCTGTGGGCGAAGATTTTGATGTAAATAAGAACTTTAATTTTCCTGATCGTGATGTACATATTCCTTTTCCTCATGCAATTCAAAAATCCAAAAAAATTGCAAAACGAAAAAATGCATTGTCTGATCCAGGTGTTGTGGATATTCTGGATAAATTGACTGTTGAGATTCCCTTATTGAAAGCCGTGGAGTACATGCCAGCTGTGAAGAAAGGACTGAAGGAGGTATGTACCACCAAGCATCGCCCGTCAAGAAAGAACAGACGACAGCAAGTTGAGAAACATGTCCTCACCTTGGCCACGGTAGCAGCTATCAGTAATCTCCCACAGAAAAAGTAAGACACAGGAGCACCTCTTATTAGTTGCGAGATTTTTGATCAGGTCTTCGAGCGCACTCTCTTGGACAGTGGTTCTTCCATCAACCTTCTGCCCTCGTCCATCATGCAGGAATTCGGGCTGGGACCGCTCAAGCAGACACGCATGATCCTTCAGTTTGCTGACCGATCCGTCAAGCGGCCCCGAGGTCTCTTGGAAGACGTGATAGTTAAAGTGCAGGAAATGAAATTCCCAGCTGACTTTGTAGTCCTTGATATGGACTCGCCTGCACCCTTGCTACAGACACCTATCATCCTTGGCAGACCATTCCTTCGTACTTCAGGTGCCGTGGTTGATTACGGGTCTGGGAAGATCACTTTCAGCTCGAACACCCAGCGAATTACGATAAACATGAACAAAGAACCGAATACCGCAACTGATGAGAGCCAGGCCACATCAGAAGCAGACTGCGACTTCATTGCAGAGATCA
Source organism: Ottelia alismoides (assembly GCA_037367405.1). Taxonomy (NCBI): domain Eukaryota; kingdom Viridiplantae; phylum Streptophyta; class Magnoliopsida; order Alismatales; family Hydrocharitaceae; genus Ottelia; species Ottelia alismoides. The sequence goes on from JAZKJV010009919.1 coordinate 24,227, forward strand.
GAGACCCTGCCTTATCTTTGGATGATTCATGGAACCGAGAAATCCTCACTCTTGAGGAGGACTTGGAAAGCGTAGTCAGCATATGCTCCGATGATTCTTGGGAGATAGATTCTCAGATGCAGGCGCATCTTCTTGAGCATTCACTCCAGACCGAACATGATCAGCTCAGCGCAGAACCGTTCGGTGCATCACCGGGATCTCAACAAGAAGCTGAGGATGGTAAGTATCGCAAGGAAGTACAGTCCACCACCAGCATGGTATCAGAAGTAACCGATAAAGTGGACAGATCAAAACCGGAACTCAAGCCACTTCCTGCAGGCCTGAAGTATGCTTTCCTTGCGGGTGAAGAACAAATGTATCCAGTCATCATCAGCAGCAGGCTGACACCGGATCAGGAATCTCAACTTCTCGAGGTTCTAGAAAAGAACCGCAAGGCACTTGGTTGGAACGTATCAGATCTCTGAGGGATAAATCCAGCTCTGTGCTCACACCACATCTATCTAGAAGAAGATGCTAAGCCGTCTCGCGAATTCCAACGAAGGCTAAACCCTAACCTTCGGGACGTCGTCATGAAAGAAATCACGAAGTGGTGTGATGCAGGCTTCATCTATCCTATCTCCGATTCAAAATGGGTAAGCCCGCTGCATGTTGTTCCCAAGAAATCGGGGCTTACCGTGGTTACAAATGAAAAAGGAGAGGAAATTTCTAGTCGGCTACCAACCTCCTGGCGGGTGTGTGTTGACTACCGCCGTCTTAATGCAGCAACTAAGAAGGACCACTTCCCCTTGCCATTCATTGACCAAGTTTTGGAGAGACTAGCAGGCAAGGAGTTCTTCTGCTTTCTGGATGGGTACTCCGGGTACAACCAAGTGGCGATCGCCCCTGATGATCAAGAGAAGACTACCTTCACTTGCCCGTTCGGCACCTATGCCTTCAAGAGAATGCCCTTCGGATTGTGCAATGCACCTGCAACCTTCCAAAGGTGCATGTTAGCGGTCTTCGCCGAGATGGTAGGAAGTTTTCTCGAGGTGTTCATGGATGATTTCTCTGTCTATGGTGATGGTTTCGATTCTTGCCTTGAGCACCTAGACCGAGTGCTTCAGAAATGCCGAGAAGTCAACTTAGTGCTCTCATGGGAAAAGAGCCACTTTATGGTCACTGAGGGTATTGTGCTGGGCCATGTCGTTTCCAAACGTGGCATGGAGGTCGACCCGGCAAAGGTGGATGTCATTTCAAATCTTCAGCCACCTCAGTCAGTTAAGAATGTGAGGTCATTTCTGGGGCATGTGGGATTCTACAGACGATTTATCAAAGATTTTAGCCGCATTGCCCGACCTCTGACAGAACTTTTGTGTAAGGAAACCGAGTTCATCGTTGATCAGCCAGTTCTCCTTGCTTTCAATCAGTTGAAGGAGCTTATCATGCAGGCTCCAATCTTGCAGCCTCCCGACTGGACTCTTCCATTTGAGATAATGACCGATGCATCAGACTTCGCAGTCAGAGCTGTTCTAGGGCAGAGGAAAGACAAAGCGCCCTACGCCATTCACAATGCCAGCAGAACATTGGATGAAGCTCAAAGGAATTATACAGTGACAGAGAAAGAATTGTTGGCTGTGGTTTTCGCCTTAGAGAAGTTCAGATCCTATTTGTTGGGATCAAAAGTCACAATCTTTACAGACCACTCTGCTATCCGGTACTTACAGCAGAAGAAGGATGCCAAGCCAAGACTGATTCGTTGGATCCTTCTCCTCCAGGAATTCGATCTGGAAATAAAGGACAAGCCTGGAGTTCAGAATGTGGTAGCAGATCACCTCTCCAGAATAGAGCAGCCTGAGTCTCCTCTGAACAATGCACCTATTACAGAAACCTTTCCTGACGAAGCCATATTAGCAGTGGATTCCCTTCCTTGGTATGCAGATATAGTCAACTACCTCGTCTCGGGGGTAACGCCATCGGATAGGACGAAGAACCAAAAGAACAAATTCATGTCGACCATCCGCTTCTACCAATGGGACGATCCTCTTTTATTCAGAGAAGGAGCAGATTGTATTTGGCGTAGGTGCATCCCTCAGACGGAGCAATTTAGTGTCCTCGAGCATTGTCATTCGCTCGAATCTGGTGGACATCACTCTGGAGATCGGACGGCAGCCAAAGTTCTACAGTGCGGCCTCTGGTGGCCCACCTTATTCAAGGATGCAGCGGAATTCGTCAAAAGATGCATTGACTGTCAGAGATTGAAGGTAACACTAACTGCCAAAGACTCAATGCCCCTGAAAATCATTCAGATAGCAGATGTTTTCGATGCATGGGGCATTGACTTCATGGGACCTTTCCCTAACATTCAAGGTTTTGAGCACATCCTCCTTGCCGTCGATTATGTGAGTCGTTGGGTTGAAGCTATTCCCGCCCGAGCCGCCGACAGCAAAACAGTTTGTCAGTTTCTGAAGAAGAACATCATTTCGCGGTTTGGGATACCAAAGATTCTCATCTCAGACGGGGGTAGCCATTTCATCAACAAAGAGGTCAAGAAATTAACGAAGGAATACGGCATCGATCACCGTGTCGCGTCTCCTTATCACCCTCAGACCAATGGCATGACGGAATTATCAAACAGAGAAATCAAGACTATTCTGCAAAAACTTGTCAGGCTAAATAGAAAGGACTGGTCTCAACTCTTGGACTCGGTCCTATGGGCTTACCGAACAACCTACAAGTCTCCCTTGGGCATGTCGCCCTATCGTCTTGTATATGGGAAGCCGTGCCATCTACCCGTAGAATTAATTCACAAATCTTTATGGGCAATTAACAGCTATAATTTGGACTCACGTAAAAGTGGTCAGAAGAGAAAAGATGATCTGAACAGGCTCTTGGAATTTCGAGACTATGCATACGATAACACCTTGATATACAAGGAGAAGGTAAAACGCTGGCACGACCGGCACATCAGACGAAAGACCTTTGACGTTGGACAGAAAGTGTGGTTATTTGATGCAAAGTTGCGGATATTCCCAGGCAAATTAAAGAGTAAGTGGACAGGGCCATTTAGAGTTTGTGAAGTGCGTGACAATGGAAGCATTGCTATATCAGAATTGTCCTCTGACGCACAGCCATTCGTCGTCAACGGCCAATTACTGAAGCCTTACCTCAAACCAGACACATTCCTGGCCGTTGTTGACTCCGTTCAGCTCATGCACCATGATGACATCTCTACAGCACCTGCGGCATCGAAAGATTCAGATTATGCAATTCAACAACTGTTCATCTGATTTTCTTATTTTCTTCTTTTCTTCTTTTCCTTTTCTATTTTCTTTTCCTATCTAAAAGGTGCCGCCTTTGTAGACAGTTTTCTATACTTAGGATGTACTTTGTCCTAAGTATAGGGGGATGTGCACCTAGAGTTTTTGATTTCGGTATGATCTTCTCCATTGTCTCCTCTTCTTGTCTATACTTAGGAGTATCTCACCCTAAGTATAGGGGGAGACAATCTGAGCACGATCAGTATATTCCCACCCTTGACCCTCCCTGCTTTTTGTACAGTCTGCTATACTTCGGATCCTTCGATCCTAAGTATAGGGGGGACGGTCAACTTCTCATTCATTTATTTCATTCATATTTATTCTTTAGATCTGTCTATACTCAGTACGAGTTATGTCTTTGCTTTTTCCTTTCGATCTATGAGGACATAGCTCAAGCTAAGTATATGGGGGGTCGTATATACCATGTATATACTAAAAGCCATAACTCATACTGAAAAATAAAATATCACTACAACACAAAATAAAATGTAAAAAGTACCTTTACAATAACGAAAGATGATTGTGAATTCCTCAGACTCATTGTAATTGTACTGACTATTGAGTCAGAAAAGTGTTTTGTACAAAATATTTTCCTTTGAAAAATCTCGTGAAATTTGTTTGAAAATAGCGTGAACAACTATTCAACGTTTGAAAAATTAGTTTGTGTGTAAAACCTATTTTCTTTGAGTGAAAGCAAAAACTTTGTGAAAATTAATGTGCAAATGATTGTGAAAACTTGATTGTCAAAAAAATTGTTTTGAAAAATCTACCTATGTTGTGTGAAACATTTGTAAAAGGATTTTCAAATGCGTGAACATGTTTGCAAAATTATTTTGGACTAGAGTTTTCGAAAACCCTTGTGAAAATGATTCTCGAGTAAGTCTGAGGAATCCGCACAAAAATCTCTCATTTGTAAATAAGGAGTAAGCCAAATAAAGTTTATAAGAACTGAAACCATATTGAACATCAAAAACAATTTTTCTTCTTTTGTATCTACTGATTAATAAATCAGATACCTATACAGTATGATTTGAAAAATAGTGTGACCAGTCTTGAAAAATTTGATGTGAAATGGTTTCAAATGTGTGAAACTGTGTTGATTGCAAAACTTTTCTTTGTGTGAAAGATAGGATTTCAAAAACCTATGTGCAAATGTTTTGAAAAATGCTTGTCAAAATTATTGTGGAAATTGTATACATACATATAGTGTGAAAAATCTTTGCAAAAATAGTTTTCAAATGTGTGTAAATGATTGCAAAAATTATCGTGTACTATAGTTTGCAAAATTATTTTCAAAAAGCTAATAAGAACACCATTGCAGATACTAGTAAATCAGAAACAAGACACATACAATTCTTTCTGTACATACCCAAATAAACTATTTCATTCACACCTAAAGTTGCTAAAAATTCCTAAATTTTGAAAATAAAGCAGCACGCCCGTGTAAATAAGTGTATATACTTTTGGAATATTTTCAGTTCGTATTTCCTGTGCAGAAATTCTTTTTGTAAAAACATTCTTTGATCCTTTCAATTTTTTGTGAAAAATTGCATCATTCATTGTGCATAGCATAAGCATACCATTCATATTCTTTTTGAGTGAGCTTGATGATTGAATCAGTCCAATGAAGTCTCAAATTAGAGCTTGGTTGAACCTTACCGCACATAACTGCACTGGAACCTTATGGGAACTAGGTTTAAGGTACTTCAGGTCTATACAGACTTAATTCTTTGAGAAGTCAGGGCTGAGTTCAAGTCACCTCAGTGGACTAACTGGAACTTTTCGAGACACACGTACGACTCTTGTCGACCGTGATCTAACTTGGACACCTGCACCTTTCACTTGGCTCAACTCAGTTGGAGTGGTGAGGGGGTTGGATTTGCCAGTCTGAGACGCACACGAGTGGAAACATTCGTCCTCGTCTAGGGAGGGAAGTTCACCCCAACCGGATCCAATAGCAATGAGGTCTAAAGACAGGAGATTGTGGGTTGCGATAAAGCTTCAAAAGAGGGATAGTCTACTGGCTCAAGAGGAAAAACTCCTTATGTAAATGCTGCTGTGAATACTATGTTGAAAAAAAGGGTCAGGCCTGTACAAAAAAATAAGATGCCTGCAAAGTATGTACAAAGTCAATAAGCAAGCTTGAGTTCCAAAGACAAATATGTGAGCCTGCAGCTGGATGACTTGACTACACTGGTCTTGCATCCCGGGATAGGTAGCTACACTGGCTACCGTCCATTCTTCTCTTCACCCCCTCCTCTTGAGCTGGTTGCCACTTGAACTTAGAAGGGAATGCCCTGCTCCTCGAGGAAAGAGCTGCTGGATTGGGGAATCAGTGGGTTGTCATTCTGGAAAAGTCGGTTCCTTTATCATTTCAGTTGGGGAGAGCCGCTATCACTTACACTGTACAAGTCAGCTTCATAGTTATAAGAGTTTGCGTATGATGTAGACTGGTTCTGACCCGGCTGTTGAGGTAGGTTGAACCGAGTCCTGTGACTATCGAAGGATGTTGTATTTTAAGAGCTGGTTCCCGACTAGGTTCCCCACACATTCACACCCAAGGTCTGACAGGAGCTCCAAATTCAGACTTTGTAGGGACATGCATTGCACTGAAAGCATCCTTATTCACTCTATATTTCTTTCATTTTCCTTTTTCTTTTCTGTATTCTTTTTGTACTTATTGCATAAGTGTTTGCTAGGGACTAGCAAAGGCAAGTATAGGGGGGTGATGAATCTCCATTTCATCACCTTTATTCTATCATTTTGGCCTTAAAAACCCTAGCACATGCATGTAAATAGCATTAAGTTGTATATAATAGCATTCATTGTTCCTTGTATTTATGGTACATTAAATGAGGTTTTTTTTACTGCCAAAATGATAGAATAAAGAGAAGAAAAGAAAAAGGAATAAAATATTGCAAATATTTTATGACCCTAACCCCGAGACCAAGGCCAGCATGGAATTGGTCGACAAGGAATAAAGTAGGGGGAGATAAGGGCCAATATACAATAAATACCTCATTTATTAATTCATCCATTTATGCATTTTTGACACCTATTTTGTACATAATTATTCATTCATCAAATAAAGAAACTTTGTACATGAAAGTTGTAGATAATAATGTGAATAAAAATACAAAATTGAGTTTTTGTAAAAATAATACCCAGTGTACATTTTATACACTGAATAAGAAGCCAAAATCTCAACTTCACAGACCCATAACTTGCAAATAAAAACTCCAAAACACCCAAACTCACCTTTAATTGTATATAGCATTCCATAAACTATTTTATAAAATTGGTTTCATAATATTTGGAGCTCATATGCAGAAGTTAGGTTTTTGGCCCCTCTTGTATAAAAGACTGAGTAAAATATTCATTTTATTCAGTATTTATTATTTGTACAAAATCATATTTTTAGAATTTTGTAAATAATGTATATAATGCAGGTACACATTAAAAATAGAAGGAAACCAGAACTAATTTGCAAAATAAAATAAGTCTATAAATTCATAGACAAAATACCTATGACATGTACCTATCTATAAATAAAAAGGGTTTTAATCCTTGATTCTTTTGCTCTTCTATATTTTTATAATAATATATACATTATACCTAACTCATTTAAAAATACAAAACTAAAATAAGAATCAAGAAAATATAATAAATAAATTAAGTATATAAAATATATAGATAAAACACCTATAAGTATACCTACATACACCTATACCTATTTATTTAAAAATACAAATAAACCTATAAAAATCAAACAAAAATATCTTTATACTCACAAAAATAAATTATAAATTCATAAAATAAGCCAAGAAAATAATAAAAGAAAATAAACCAATTAAAATACATAAAAATATATGGAAATACATACCTATACATATTATTCGAATAAAACTATAATAAAACACCTTGAAAAATTCAATAAAAATCACAAATAAATACTACATAAAACAATAAACATTTTTTATTTTATACTCAAAAAAATAATAAAATCATCTACTATTTTAAAATTATCAATCTATATTAACCCATGCTGTTTTGTCTTCTAGCGGCCTGCGTGGACCAATCGCAGGCCGCCAAGGGTTGACCTCGGGTCAACTCTTCATACCCCACCTACCCCTCTGACAAGTCACGAGAGGCCCTGTTTCCCTGATTTTTCACGCGATTTTGGTAGCTCGAGGACGATAAGACCCTTCATGAAGATTGTTCCTTGTACATCCAAGAATCACGCCCAATCCCATGCTCCCTTGTACACAGCCCAGATTCGTCATGATTCGCCGGCCAATAAGGGCGCATACTTTGTCTATAAATAAGACCTTCGACTTCCTTCCGCCCTTTGGTCTCCCTTCGGTTGTTTTCCACCATCTTTTCCAGTCCTTTGAGGATCCTTGTGACAGGAGGGTTCTCCTGGAAGCTTCAGACGGTCGGAGGAGTCGAGAGGAGTGCCCACGGCCGCCGCTCGCCGGAGGTCCTGCTCCCTGGTCGCCAACCAGGTATAAGAGCTGATTTCTTCTCGTTTTTAGCTTAAGTTTTAATTTTTACTTCGTAGTTTAGCTTTTAGAGTAATCAGTAGAGCCTCAGGTGCTCGATTAGCCCAAGATCGAAGTTCGCCGGAGTTTAGCTCCGGCGAACCTCTCTACCTTGATCAGCACGCTATCCGACCCTTTGCTCCATCTCATCGCCTTCCCCTACGCATTCTACACTCAAACCACGTTTCTGATCATCCAGAGCTCGCCCTACTCTGCGAATCGAGGTCATCCTCCTCCGCTTCGCCGGACCTCGCCGCCCGCCACCCTCCCCTACTCTTTTACCCTAAACCCCTGGTCGAGGAAAACCCCCTCGAGCCCCTAAATTTTTTGGTGCAGGTCTCAAGCTAAACGGAGCCCTTTGGGGCTCGATCATCGTCCCTGCGAGGTTCCAGGACCCCTCTCTCTTCTCCGAGCTCGTTCAACCGATCTAGGGGGTCCTGGACCTTCTGGAGTAGCTCAAACGGTGCGCACCGCCTTGCCGGACGCCTGGAGACCACCAGCAGCAACGTGGAGCGCCTGGAGGCGGAGATATATCCGATCGAAGTCAGGGAAGTCAGCCGTTCTTCCCTGTTCTTCGTGAGCAGCAGCAGCCGTTGGATGAAGGGGACGGCCCCAGTTCTAATCAGGGCCGTCCATCTAGCGCAAGCCTGGGCCGTGCGATCAGACCTCAGATGCAATCTCGGCCGCAGATCGTCGAAGGGGTATCGAGCGCCGAGGGCTCGACACGTGGACAAGTGGCGCGCTCGATGCCGTTGGATCACGCGCGTGTTTGGGGGTAAATTTCATACTCGACCCCTCAGCTTTTTGTATTTATAGTTCAACCCCAAAATTAAAAAGTTACTATGTAAATAAATTGTGTAATTTGTAGAAGCCCCCCTGTAGTTTTTATATTTGCGTTTTAGTCCTTAAGCGCCGCACGTGGAGCACCACGTGAGGTGCGTAATATTTGCAGTTAGGCCCTGCCGGGTCCTTGTATTTATTAAATGGTCTTGGAAATAAAAAGTCACGTGTATTTTTATTGTAATTTTTGCTTGAATTCCCCTACGAACTATTTTATTTGCAAAAATACCCCTGCCAGGCCATTTAATTTTTAAATGCTTTGTCTATTTATTTTTGCGCCATATTAATTCGAAAAATATTGCAAAAATAGACTTAAGCTACTGTCAGGTTGAACTTGCATGCCATATTTTTAATTTTTCATTTTGTCTCATTTTTTCATTTATTAAAAATCAAAAACATGTCCTTTATTCACTGTCTAACTGAGAAAATACCAAAAAATATCAAAATGCATTGAAAAATTCCAAAAAAATTCCCTATGGTGTATTTTGAACTATGTTAGTGTCAGTCCAAAAATCCCTAAAAATCTCAAAAGGAAAACCTTAAAAATCCATAAATAACCAAAAACTCCAAAAAAATATAAAAATTCACAGAAAAATCAGAAAAATAAAAACTCAGGCCTTATTTATGCTACATTTTATTATCTTTATTAGAAAAATAGGGTGGAAAATTTTTGAGGCTTGTAACTATTTTTAATGTTCATTTTTATTACAGCCAGACCTTATTCCCCTGTTTGCTATTATTTAGCTATTTAAAAATACTAAAAATATTCTCAAAAAACCCCCAAAAATCACAAAAACATCAAAATATGATGAAAAACCCAAAAAGACTTTACTCCTTCATTTTTGACTATTTTAAGTATTTTTGTAAATATTATAGTACCACTTTATGTATATATAGGTATTTCCTAAAAATATATATATATATATAAATATATTATCTAATTATATTATTGTTATCCATATATATATACATATAATATAATAATAATAAATAATATATATATAATTCATTAATTAAAAACCCACTGCACACAAGGATGACTAATATGCACAAGTAGGCGTATGCATTTTCGTATTGCTCTCTGTGGATCGACCTCTACATGCTTGTTCCCTATACATCCTTTTGGTAGAGTAAATAAAAATTAATTCACATTTCTTTTTGAGCTTGATTGTTGTATTCTTTGGTTGTGGGTTAATTGCTGATCAACCCGGGTATTCCGTGAGTGGTCGCCTCAGCGACAACTCTTTGAGACATTTATTATGGTGACCCCTTCTGGAGTACACCTAGCGGCTATCAAGCTACTCCTATGATTATGGTAAACAAAAAATGCAAAGAAAATAGGGAAAATAAGGAGCCCCAAAGGTGGGATCACCTGAGGTGAAACCTCAATGCCGGTGGTCGGCGGAGGTCGGTGGAGCTGCCTTGTCGCTTCGTCGATCCTCCTAACGGCCTATAGAAGGAGCTGCCACATCCTTCTTGCGGTAGAGCACAAAAGGCGGAGAGAAGCTGGTGCAAAAGGGGTTCAAATTCGAATGGGAAGTTGGAGGTGATCTATGAAGGAGTTGACGGGTGGCTGGGAAGATCGAGGCAGATCAAGCAAATCGATGGTCCACAGGCCAAGGAGAGGCTTGGGCGTGTAAGACCAATATACGAGAAACAAAAGTCAAGAAGACCTTGTCACGAAATGGTGAAAGATGGAGGCTCGAAAAATTTGAGAAGGGTCAAAATCTGTCTGACACAAAACCAGACCTCTATCAGAGAGTTGGCCGAGGTTAACCAAAGAAAGAACCTGGTTGGTCCACGTGGACCAACCAGAAAAATCCTTGGAAAAAAGCTTTAGAAAATCAATTAAAAATAGTAATTGAATTTATTATTTTTCATTATTAAACAAAAAATGTTTAATATTTTCTAAATTATTTTATTATGATTTTTATTTATTTTTTTGAGGTACAAAATTACAAGTTACCTTATATAGGTTATATACAGGTATATTCATATATAAATTTCAATATTTTATTTTTATTTTTATATTTTATTTTATTAATTTTGTTTATTGGGCTAAGACGGAATATATGGAATGCACCTTTGATGGAAGCAATGGTGAAGGAATCGAGGTGAAGATTGGTGACGATAACATTCAGAAGAGAGATTCTTTTAGATATCTGGGATCTATTTTGCAACATGATGGGGAAATTGATGGAGATGTTACTAATAGAATAAATGCAGGCTGGCTAAAGTGGAGAGGAGCCTCAGCTGTTCTCTGTGATAAGAAAATTCCTTTAAAAATTAAAGGAAAGTTTTACAAAGCAGCCGTGAGACCTGCTATGCTTTATGGTTCTGAATGTTGGCATGTGAACCATAGACATCTGCAGAGAATGGCTTTAGCAGAAATGAAAATGCTAAGATGGATGTGTGGACATACACGTAAAGATCGGATTCGGAATGATGCAATCTGAAAGAAAGTTGGTGTAGCTCCGATCGAGGATAAGATGCGAGAAAACCGCTTAAGATGGTTTGGTCATTTGCAAAGAAGGTCAACTGATGCCCCGGTTAGGAGATGCGAGTGTTGGGATGTTGAGCCGGCCAAGAGAGGGCGAGGACGACTCGAGAAGTGTTGTAAAGAGACTATACGAAGGGATCTTAGTTTTTTGGATATAAGTCCGAGATTGACCCAAGACAGATCTGAATGGAGGCGAAGAATCCATGTAGCCGACCCTACTTAATTGTGGGAAAAGGCTTTGTTGTTGTTGTTATATAAATTAGTTTTTTAAACTTAAGTATATTTTTATTTTATTTTTTGGATGTATCTTGTACAATTAAATAAATAGAAGTATTAAGTATATATGTATATTTACAGGTATTATACCTATGTATTGTATAAGTATTTTATTTCTATGTCTTATTTGGTATTTTATCCTTGTTCTAATATACACATATATTGTAAATAATATTTACAAAATTATAAAAAATATGAAATTACAAAAATAATGAATAATAAATAAAATGAATATTTTAATATGTACAAGTATACAATAGGGGTCCAAAACCTAACTTTCAAACCGTAACTCCGAAAAATATGAAACCACCTTCATTAGATAGATTATTAAAAATTGTATACAATTAAAGTAATTTTGATAGATTTCGAGTTTTTATTTGAGAGATACAAGTCTGGGAAGTTGGGATTTTGGAAACTTATTCAGATCATAAGTTTTTACCCGTACATTATTTTTGTGTGAATTTAATTTTGTATTTTTCTATATTTAATTATCTACAACTTTTATGTAAAAAATTTATTTATTTTGAGTATAAAAAGTGGAACCAAAAATAGGTCCCAAAAATGAATAAAGAATGAGATAAATAAAAGGAATTTTTACTGGTTTCTGGCCCTTATCTCCGCCAACTTTATTCCTTGTCGACCTATTCATCTAGATGCCCAGGTCTCGGGGTTTCAGGTCATAAAATATTTGCAATATTTTACTCTTTTTCTTTTCTTTTCCTTATTCTATAATTTTGGCATTAAAAATAGTATTTTATATACAATTTGTACAATAATGCATGAATGGTAAAATGACTAGATTAACAGCACGCATTTACTAGGGATTTTAAGGACAAAATGATAGAATAAAGATGATGAAATGTAGATTCATCATCCTCCTATACTTGCCTTTGCTAGTCCCTAGCAAACACTTATGCAATAAGTGCATAAAAAGGAAAACAAAGAAAAGAAAAAGAAGAAAGATGGATTAAGTTTAATTGTCAAACTTGTCTTCACAAAATCAAAGTTTGGAGCTTAAGTCGGACCTTTGGAATTTAGTGCGAGTGGAACCTTAATGAGAACTAGATTTGAAATCCAATAGCCTTCGAGAATCCCAAAACTCCGCTCAAGTCTCCTCAATAGCCAAGTCAGAAATATTTCAACTCACACGCAAACCATTACGACTATGAATCTGACTCGTACAATGTAAGTCATGTTATCTCTCCCCAACTAGAATGGCAAAGAGACTGACTTCTCCAGCATGACAACCCAATGATTCCCCAATCCAATAACTCCTTCCTCGAGGAGCGGGGTATTCCCTTCTAAGTTCAAGTACAACCAGCTCAAGAGGAGGGGGTGAGGAGAAGAATGGACAGTAGTCAGTGTAGCTACCTATCCTAGGATGCAAGACCAGTGTAGTCAAGTCATCCAGCTGCAGGCTCACATAATTTGACTTTGAATGTCAGGCTTGCTTATTTTCTATACAACATATATACACTCCGGTAGACATTTTATTTTTATGCAGGCCTGTCCACTTTTTTTGGAGTTTTTTTGAAATACTATTTACAACAGCATTTACATAGGGAGTTTTTACTCTTGAGCCAGTAGACTATCCATCTTTTGAAGCTTTATCGCAACCCACATTGTCCTGTCTTTAGAATTCCTCATCACTGGACGGGTTGGGGAGCACTTCCCTCCCTAGAGGAGGACAAGTGTTTCCACTTATGTGCGTCTCATACCAGCAAATCCAATCCCTTCACCACTCCAACTGAGTTGAGTCATGTGAAAGGTGCAGGTGTCCAAGTTAGGTCATTATCAACAAGAGTTGTGCGTGTGCTCCGAAATACTCTACTTAGGCAGTCAAGAATCCATTGAACCAAGTCTCGTGATCCTCAAAGAATTAAGTCAACTAGACCTGAAGTACCTCAATTCCAGCTCCTATAAGGTTCCTGTTATTAGGTAGATTTTAAGGTCCAATCAAGCTCCACTCTCCAGATTTTATGTAGAATTGTTTAACTATCAAACTCAATCTGAAAAATGCTAATGATATGCAAATGCAACGTAGAATGCAGAAAATATTTTTGTGATGCAATTTTCAAAGATTTTGAACTTTTTAAGGATTTTTTTGAAAAGATGATGCATATGCATTTTTTGGGTTTTTCAAAAAGATTTTTCAAATATTTTTGGTATTTTAGTTTTGCGAATGTTTTTGGGATTTTTGAAAACAAAAAGATTTTGGCTAAAAACTAGATATAAATAGTTACACAGGGATGCATCTTATATTTACAAGAAGTAGATTTTAAGAATTCACAAGGGGTAAATGCTCAATTTTATAGGTATATAAGGAATTTTGGTATGATGTATATATTCCTCAAATTTATTTGAAAAGTTTTTTCAAGAAATTTTGAAAAACTATAGTCCAAAATAATTTTTACAAATAATTTTTACAAACATGTACACACATTTAAAAATCATTTTACAAAGGTTTTTCAAACAGTGTAGACAGATTTTTCAAAATATTTTTGCAACCATTTTCTAACCATTTGCAAATAATTTTTCAAACATTTTATTTCACACAAAGAAAAGAAATTTTATAAATGAAACATTTTTACAAAGGTTGAAAATATGTAACAAAATGTTTTCCAAATAACTTTCAAAAGATTTTTCACAAAGATTTTCAAACTATTTTTCAAATATTTTGCAAAGAATATTTTCACCTATTTATTAATCAGTAAATACAAAAAGAATTTGAGGAGTAATCAACATATTTTTATTAAGGTTTTTAATGAGTTTATACGTATAATTAGCCATATAAAAATACGAAAGTACGAGTTATGGCTAAAGTATATACGCGGTATATACGACCCCCTATACTTAGCTTGAGCTATGTCCTCATAGATCGGGGAGAAAAAGTGAAGACATAACTCGTACTGAGTATAGAAAAGTCTAACGAATAAATGAACAAGAGATGAATGAATAAACTAATGAGAAGTCGACCGTACCCCCTATACTTAGGATCAAATAATCCTAAGTATAACGGACTGTACACAAAGCAGGGAGGGTCGAGGGTGGGAATGAATAGATCGTACTCAGACTGTCTCCCCCTATAACTTAGGGTAAGATATCCCTAAGTATAGATAAGAAGAGGAGACGGTGGAGAGGATCGAAGAATGGAAGAACTCGGGGTGTACACCCCCCTATACTTAGGACAAAGTACGTCCTAAGTATAGAAGACTGATAAGAAGTGGCGACACCTTTTCGGTAGATAAAGAAAATAGAAAAGGAAAAGAAGAAAAGAAGAAAATAGATTAAACAAATCACATCTCAGTCTATCTCCCCCTATACTTAGGGTAAAATACCCTGGGTATAGACAAGAAGAAGAGACAGAAGAGGGGATCATAGAATAGTACAACTCAGTCTGTGCACCCCCTTATACTTAGGACAAGGTGCATCCTAAGTATAGCGAAATCATAAGATGACGAAGGGGTGACAAACATAACGAATGAATGAATAAATGATATGGACATGTGGATCTATACAGTGGAAGATGGAAGTGATAACCATGTTTGAGATGCAGGTGATGTGAGTCAAAGAGCACATCTCATACTAGATGAATAGGGGCAACGTCAACGATCGGCGGATCATGATCTAGATATAGTTTCAGGCACTGACCGTTAACTCGAAAGGTAGAGGAAGATGATAACTCGGATATATCAATATTGCCATTGTCATGTACCTTTCTGACCACATAAGGACCTTTCCATTTACTATGTAATTTCCCTGGAAATAATTTCAGCCTAGAATCAAACAACCATACACGCTGATCGGGCTCAAACTATTTATGGCTGATATGAGAATCGTGCCATATCTTCACTTTTTTCTTGTACTGTAGGCTACTCGAAAAGGCTGTATCTCTCAGTTCCTCTTGGGATGCCAACTCCGCTTTCCTTTGTTCTCCTATACTCTCGGGATCCAATAATAACTCTGTAACCGCCCACAACGACTTGTGCTTGATTTCCACTGGTAAGTGGCACGACTTTCCATAAACGAGATGAAAGGGAGATATCCCTAATGGTGTCTTGAAGGAAGTATGATAGGCCCACAAAACCGAGTCCAAAAGCAATGACCAATCCTTTCGGTCTGGGCGGACTACCTTCTGTAAAATAGTCTTGATCTCCCTATTCGAAACTTCAGCAAGACCATTGGTGTGAGGGTGATATGGAGTGGCAACATGATGGTCAATGCTGAACTCATCTGCAAGGGCCCTTACCTTGTCGTTGATAAAGTGAGTCCCCCCCGTCTGAAATCAGAACTCTAGGTACCCCGAACCATGAAATGATATTTTTCCTCAAAAATCGACACACAGTCTTAGCATCTGCGGTTCAGGAGGGGATGGCCTCAACCCAACAACTCACATAATCTATGGCAAGCAGAATGTACTCAAATCCCTTACTCTTAGGAAATGGGCCAATGAAATCAATGCCCCATGCGTCAAAAACCTCACAAAAGTGGATGAGCTACTTGGGAATCATATATCTCTGTTCGCAAGTACCCATTTTCTGACAGTCAGTACACCTATTCACGAATTCATCGGAATCCTTGAAGAGAGTAGGCCACCAAAGGCCGGATTGGAGCACCTTATATGTTGTCCGTCTCCTAGAATGATGTCCTCCTTCCTCAAGCTTGTGGCAGTAGGTGAGGACGCTATGCTGCTCTTCTTGAGGAATACACCTCCTCCAGATACTATCCCCTCCTTCATGATAAAGGATGGGATCCTCCCAATGGTATGACTTGGACTTCACAAGGAAGGTCTCAAGTCACTGCCTGGGCCAACCCTGTGGAACCGTCTTGGCGACAAGATAGTTCACAATGTCAGCGTACCATGGGAGCGAGGCAATGGCAAGGATCGCCTCATCAAGAAATGTCTCAGTAATAGGTGCAATGGGCTCAGATTCCTCGAGGTTTTCTAATCGGGAGAGGTGATCCGCCACCACATTCTTAACTCCAGGTTTATCCTTAATCTCAATATCAAACTCCTGGAGCAGAAGGATACATCTGGTAAGTCGAGCTTTGGCATCCTTCTTTGCCATGAGGTATCAGATGGCGGTGTGGTCTGTAAAGATAGTCACTTTTGATCCCAGAATATATGATCTGTACTTATCCAAAGCAAAGACTACATCTAGCATCTCCTTCTCAGTCACAGTGTAATTTCGCTGAGCGACATCTAAAGTTCGGCTAGTGTAGTGAATGGCATATGGCAATCCATCCCTCCTCTATCCAAGCACAACCCCTGCGGCAAAATCAGAAGCATCCGTCATGATCTCAAATGTGAGAGACCAATCGGGTGGTCCACAACCCAAGGAGAGGCTTGGGCGTGTAAGATAAATATACGAGGAGCAAAAGTCAAGAAGACCTTATCACGAAATGGTGAAAGATGGAGACTCGAAAAATCGGAGAAGTTGGGTCAAAATCCGTTCTAACACAAAACCAGACCTCAGTCAGAGAGTTGACCGAGGTCAACCAAAGAAAGAACCTGGTTGGTCCACGTGGACCAACCAGAAAAATTCTTGGAAAAAAGCGTTAGAAAATCAATAAAAAATAGTAATTGAATTTATTATTTTTTGGTTATTAAATAAAAAATGTTTATTATTTTCTAAATTATTTTATCATGATTTTTATTTATTTTTTTGAGATATAAAATTACAAGTTACCTTATAAAGGTTATATACAAGTATTTTATCTATATATTTTAATATTTTATTTTTATTTTGTATATTTGATTTTATTAATTTTGTTTATTATTTTATATATTTATAAATTATTTTTATAAACTTAAATATATTTATTTTATTTTTAGGATGTATCTTGTACAATTAAATAAATAGAAGTATTAAGTATATAGGTATATTTACAGGTATTATACCTATGTATTGTATAAGTATTTTATTTCTATATTTTATTTGGTATTTTATCCTTGTTTTGATGTAAACATATATTTTAAATAATATTTACAAAATTATAAAAATATGAAATTACAAAAATAATAAATAATAAATAAAATGAATATTTTAATCTCTATAAGTATACAATAGGGGTCCAAAACTTAACTTTCAAATCGTAACTCCGAAAAATATGAAACCACCTTCATTAAATATTAAAAATTATATACAATTAAAGGTGATTTTGATAAATTTCAAGTTTTTATTTGAGAGATACATGTCTGGGAAGTTGGGATTTTGGAAACTTATTCAGATCATAACTTTTTATCTGTACATTATTTTTGTGTGAAATTAATTTTGTACTATTTTATATTTAATATCTACAACTTTAATGGACAAAGTTTCTTTATTTGAAGTATAAAAAATGGAACCAAAAATAGGTCTCAAAAATGAATAAAGAATGAATTAAATAAACGAAAATTTTACTGGTTTCTAGCCCTTATCTCCCCATACTTTATTCCTTGTCGACCTATTCATCTAGATGCCTAGGTCTCAGGGTTTCGGGACATAAAATATTTGCAATATTTTATTCCTTTTCTTTTCTTTATTCTATAAGTTTGGCATTAAAAAATAGTATTTTACATACAATTTGTACAATAATGCATGAATGGTAAAATACCTAAATTAACAGTATTTACACACATTTACTTGGGTTTTAAGGCCAAAATAATAGAATAAAGATGATGAAACGTAGATTCATCAAAAGGGTCTAACTGAGTAGAGGAATCAAAAGGAAAACACATATGATAAATTTTACGCAAATGCACGAGACTTTATCTTTGAACCTTAATCTAGATCCATACAAACGCAATACAAAATTGGGTTCACCAACTCATGCCATGTGAAGCCGTAAGGGATCATCTATTTATTATCTTTTCATTTTTAGAGTTGTTATTTTAGGTATATTTTATAACAAGTCCTTAGCCGCTAACCCTATAGGAGAGAGTACTACTAGAAAAGTATCCCGTACTTGTCCTCCTTTCTAACTTGCAGCCTACACTTTTTGAGATCCTTGTAACCAATCCTGGATACCTACTCAGCCAAAGAAATATAGGGAGGAAGCTGATAAGTGAAACCACTATTTCGAACCTTGCTCGCAACGGAATTACCTGTAAGCATGTAAGGACCTACTTGGACGCAAACCGATGAGACATACACACCCGTGAGGGTGTGGCCTAAGTTCAGTACTTCAGACCACGTCGATATTCCATACAATGCAAGAACACCATCGCTGACGAGGCCCTACTCAGTCACGTACGATAGAAGTGCCATTACTTCGATGATACACAAGGCAGTTGCATACTAGGTTTTTGGCTCTAATCCTTCGCAGGTCGTGCCTCGCTCATGGGAGAGGTTTTGGTCCCCTCCTAAAGTACCTTAAAATAATGAGGGTTTTATGAACCCAATGTAATGATGGTCCATTATAGATTTTAATTGCGGTCAAAGTTTATTTAGTAGTCCTCTTTTTTAATTTTTTGGGTTTTCACTTTTCTTTTGGGTATTTTGCATACAAGAGCCTAAAAATTTTGTAGATTTTTATTTAAGTCCCAGGTTCTCAAAATCAGAGGGAGATAGTGAAAAAAGCCATGCAAGTTGATTGTATGATGGGAATCTCATCATTGAATTGAATGATGCATGCTGAGTTAGAGGACTTACAATGCTTCCCTGCTCTTTCCATGCGGTATGCAAAACAAATTCTTTAAACCTATCTACATGACAATGTGTATTCGACAAAATCACCCTAAACAGTAGTTGTTATTAGTCGTGAAGAACCATATGTTAATTATTAAGAAATGAGACCAAAACTTTGTTCTTCGATTCTACCTGTATGCGATCTCTCTCGGCACACGGTCTCAAGTCCAAATAACTATCATTTATTAATTTGACTATTTCCAAACGTAAGAGACTATAGGTACATGCTTCTTATTAGGGTTTGGGCCTAATTACCAATACAAGCAACCTAAGTATAGGGGCTCTATGCACACAAAACAAATAAAAAGGAAGGCAGAAAACTCAAAAACATCAAAAAACGAAATAAAAAAGGTAATGAAAGCGCGAGAAAACTGCAACGAGTCCCCTAGGTAAACAATCACCCGGGCACTGGACCTCGTAGAGTAGAGTAGTGTCCAAGTCTTTAATTATTAAAAATTATGAAAGAATCTCTCTCTCACCAATAAATAAATCTAAATTATTTCTATGCTAAATATTTTCTCCTTTCTCCACTTGCTGCCTCAACAACTGGTCAAAATGTGAAGGTCAGTCTCCACCAAGCTCGACTACACCGGCCTCCTAAGAAGCCCTCCTTACATATCGGGCCCTTGCAACAAATTCACAAAGAGATGTATATTAGCATAGATAATCAAATAAAAGTATCAAAATGAGCTATGTACAAACAATAAATGAATAAATATGCACAAAGGAATGAATAACTAATTAAATCAATAAATTAATAGATGAAGAAATGACTATACAGAAAATAGGTTACAAAATAGGCTACACACATTGCTCCCTAACTGTAGTAAATACACCGACCGTTGCCAGGGACCTAGATTAAACATCTTTTGATAACTAGGGATTCTCGAGGGTCGTACGATTTCACAAGGTGAACTCATAGTCGGTATATTGACCACTCAATAAACCCTAATTAATCAGCAATTAACCCATGAAACAATTATGGTAGTGAATGGCAAAAATGTGAGCTAAAATGTATAATTCTCTACAAGACTAAGTGTATAACAAGCAAACGTGTAGAGGTCGAACCACAGAGAGCAAAACAAGTAGCATATGATTATGGATAATCAATGTGTAGTATGTACAAAATACTTTTATCCTTTTTATTATTTTTGTGTGTTTTTAATTATATATTTTTTATTTTTTCGTTTTTTAATTATATATATGATATATATACAAATATTTTTTTAAATTTTCTGATTTTATATTTTCTTTTTCTTTTTAATATATAATAGACTATATATACAAAATATAGTAATATAATTATGAATACTAGTAAAAATAAATAAAATACAACAAATAATTGTTTTGGGTTATATTATATTTCTAATGTTCTTGTGATTTTTTTTGGATTTTTTTTCTAATTTTTATGCATATTTAAAGTAAAAAATATCCCAAATTAGGGATTAAATAATATACCGAATTTGAAATGAAGATTAAAAATAACAAAATAAGTCTAAAATTCTTTAAATAAATTTTAATAAATAATTAATAATATAAATGAAATTCAGAAATATAAAAAATATATTTTTGGGATTTTTGGTGATTTTTAATATTTTTATTTGATTTTGGAGCTTTTTAATTTTTAGTATTTTTCTATTTTTTAGGATTTTTGGTCTGGAGATAAAATATGCTAAAATAAACAATATATATAGGATTTTTTCAAAACATTTTTTTTATTTTTTGGTATTTTATAAATTAAAAAAGGACAAAAACATTCTCATCTAAATTTTAATAAATAGTTAAAATGCCCAAAAATGCTAAAATACAATGGGTGTGAAAATACATGTCAGTAGACATCTATCCTTTTTTTTTATAATTTTTGGAGCACGGGTGTTATTTTTAATAAATGAAATCCAAGCACAAAAAATGCATGAACTAGGAAGGGTATTTTTGCAACAAAATAAACATCAGGGGCTCACATGTCATTTTCTCAAAAATTTACAATGTATATTAATTTTATTGGACTAAACCTAATTACAAAAATTTGCAAGGGTAAACTTGCAATTTCGCTAC
The DNA here is from genome assembly GCA_037367405.1 of Ottelia alismoides. Taxonomy (NCBI): domain Eukaryota; kingdom Viridiplantae; phylum Streptophyta; class Magnoliopsida; order Alismatales; family Hydrocharitaceae; genus Ottelia; species Ottelia alismoides. Next base: position 45,405 of record JAZKJV010009919.1, read on the forward strand.
CTCACGTGGGACGACATGTGAGGTGAGTTAGACTGGACCCATATGCAATTAACAATAAGTATATGGGTCTTTTATGCAAAATATCTATTTTATTTACACAACATATTTTATTTACAATACTAGTAAATAAATACAAAAAGGTAGGATGAAATATGTAAATTACCCAATAGTGCACAGAGATGGACGACGCTAGACCTAGCCAAAATGCGGGTCGGGCCGAGCGGACCGAGGGGGCCGAGGTTAAAAAACCTCTATCCAAAGCCCGCCCATGGGCCATCCCATGGCCCATTTCGTTCTTTTTAAATTGATTTTTTAGTAGTATTTAATATGTATAAATAATTTTATTAATACCTACTATACTTTATGTAACCAATATACGTACTTTACATGTTACTTGACATGTAAACTATTGAATTTTATTTAAAACCAGTGTCACAAATGAAAAGCTTAAAAGCATATCATATTAATACATGTACAATTTGGCATATATTTGTATATTTTTTTATTTTTTGTAGGCCGGGTCGAGCCGAGCCATGCTTAAATCTCCAAGCCCAAGGCCGACCCATGAGCGGGTTAGGCGGGCGGGCCCCCAGCCCGTTGGCCAAGTCTAGACGGCACTGGAGTTCCGCTTGAACACATGGCACCTCTACCTTGATTGATGACGCTTCAACGATGAAGGGCCATGATTAGACTTGGCCCCAGATCTGACAGTGCTGTAGGGCCATGATCGAACGGTTGTGGAGAAATCTAGAGGCACACCCTTGATCCAACGACTGCTGCTATTGACGAAGAACATGGAAGAAGATGCTCTTCCATGGACTTCGATCCGTGATTTCTCCTCCCACCGGTGGTTTTTGATGCAATCTTGGTCTCTACACGTCTGGGGAGGCTCTTCGTAGCTACTGATGCACTCAAGAAGCTCCGGGACCCATTGATGGGGTCCTGGCACATCAGGGAAGAAAGAGCACCTAGAGAGTCTTTGACCGATTTGGTTTTGACCCAAGAGGGGTTCTTTAAAGCTGGGACCTGCACGAAGACATTACATGGATCGAGGTGATGGAGCTCGACCCATCTTGAAGCTGGAGTGCTCTCTGGATGAGTGGAATGGGGATGCTCCAGCGTATGACGATGGAGGAGCATCGATCTCCTGGTCACAAGGGTGATCTCGGTAGATGGAGCGTCAGAAGTAGCGAAGAAGCAGAAGGGAAAGATAGTGGGGGGGGGGACGGATGGTCGGAGATCGGGTGGTTCACGATGAGAACATGGTCGGAGCTCGAGAACTCTGGCGAGATGATTAACCTAATCTATGCTATTGACACGATTAAAAGCAAGAATAAAAGGCAGTGAATTAAAACTACAAGCTACAACTACTTAAGGATGATAAAAAGTCACAACTCGTACTTGAGGATTACTCACAGAGTAGAGGTGGCCGGAGGGATGCCGTGGATCGCTCCGCCTTGCCCAAATCGCATGCCCAAAGCTCGGGGGTGCTCCATCTGTCACCAGAAACACTCATTCATACACGATGGGGAATTTCAAGGCTAAGATAAGGATCGAGACGGAGCTAGGAGGTGGAGGGATTTATTTATACACAAAGTTAAGGACCCTTATTATTCGGCGATTTGGGAAGAGTAAGGGTTATGTACAGGAGATCAAGGGTTTAAGTGAAGATCAGAGATGATTGAGGAAGATTTTAGCGTGGAGAAATGATCAAATAGATAGATGACATGCCCATGAAAAATGGCTCATAATCGGGGACTCGACACGTCTGATGGGAGTCAGAGGCGCTAGGAAAATAATTAATCAAAAATAGTAAATGATTTTATTAGTTTTTTATTCTAAAATAAAAAATATTTATTATTTTATATAGTATTTTGATATGATTTTTTATTTTTGGTGTTTTTATTACAAGTTAATTTTTAAGGGTGTAGTTATATGTATATCCATCTATGTTTTGGTTGTTTTATTTTGTATTTTTTGATTTTATTATTTTTATTCCTATATTTTATACATTTATAACTTATTTTTATGTACATAAATATATTTTTATTATATTTTTCTAATGTTATTTGTACGCTTAAATAAATAGGCATATAAATTATATAGGTATACACATAGGTATTTTGTCTATGTATTTTGTATACTTATTTTATTTTGTGTTTTCATTATGACTTTATTCTATTCTAAAATCTATATCTACTATAAATGATATTCACAAAGTTATAAAAATATAAAATTGTAAAAATAATGATAATATATAAAATAAAATAAATATTTAATTCGATATATTGTACAATAGGGGTCCAAAACCTTACTTTTGCATATTAGTTCCAAATTAAGTGAAACCACCTTCATTAAAGAGCTTATTGAATTCTATATACAATTAAAGGTGATTTTGGTGCATTTTTTATTTAGGAGATATGGATATGTGAAGTTTGGGTTTTTGATTTTTTATTCTACGCATAAAAAGTACATTATATAATATTTTTGCATGAACTCAATTTTGCAACCTTCTATACATTTTTATCTATAACTTTCATGTGCAAGGTTTCTTTATTTGATGTGTCAAAAGTGAAAAATAAAATAGGTACCAAAAATGAATAAATGATGAATAAAAGAATGGAAGTTATTGTTGTTTTTTAGCCCTTATCTCCCCCTACTTCATTCCTTGTCGACCAAATCAATTCTTGACTTGATCTCGGGGTTTAGGATCATAAAATACCTTTAGCATATTTTATTCCTGTTCTTTTCTTTTCTTTATTCTATAATTTTGGCGTTAAAAATAGTATTTTATACACCATAAATGGAATAAAGAGTGAATGTTAATTTGTACAAAATAATGCTATTTACATGCATTAGCTAGTTTTGAAGGCCAAAATGATAGAATAAAGGTGATGAAATGGAGATTCTCGAGGGTCGTACAATTGTTAAATTATGAATGTTAATTTGTACAAAAGATTTTTAATCTGGGAATGACCTTAATCTCAGATTCATCTTGGCATTTGGGATTCAATTTCAAGTGGTCAGATTGGGATTCTTTCATATTTCAGATAGAAGCCAACCCCACTCCTGGATCTCAATTCGAAATTCATCTCTTTTGATCCAGACCCAGAGATGACACCTCAACAGAAAGGAAAAGGACAGTAGCCTCCCCAGATGGAGCTGGGCCAAGGGCCCGACCAGAACCAAGTGAATGCTCAGTTGGTGGCTTCCATACATGTCATACAACAACAACTGACTGAGCAAGCACTACCCCAGACTGCATTTCAAGAGATGCTGAATGATGTACTGAACATACCGACAGGAGGAGGTAGAGACAAACCCCGTGAGAACCCATGATGAAGAAGAACCTGAACCTGAGATGCAGAAAGCTACACTGAAGGAGACATACAATCCTGGAGATAGCCAGATGACCGAGTGGATCCTCATTCCACAGGTACATGCTCACTTTGAGCTCAAGCCATAGTTCCTTGCTCTTCTGTTATCATTCCACGGGAATATCAATGAGGAGCCATATATTCACCTGCAACAGTTCTCACACATCTGTCGAACTACCCACTACCCAACATTCCTTTGGATGTAGTAAAGATGAAGGCGTTCCCCTTCAGCCTGCAAGGCAAGGAGCTATACTGGGTCAATCATTTGGGAAAAGGTTGTAAAGACCTAGGAGGAACTTAAATATGTATTCCTTCACAAGTTTTGCCCTCTCGGTCGGCTCAACCAGATGCGAGCCAGGATGAACAACTTCTCCTAGACTGCCCACGAGTCTATCCATGAAGCCTGGGAGCGATTTACGGACATGTAGGAGTGACAAACCCTCGAATTCCCTAGTCTATTTGGTGGAACTAACATTTAATTTTCATTGCAATAGGGCAAATTCGGATTAATCAACAATCGCTAAAGAAACTATTTGTCCAATTAAAGCGAGCTGTCAATTTTTTTACTTGGGCAAGCCTAAGGTCGAACTCAGGGTAGCAACTGTGTCCTTAGGTTGATTTATAGTCAATCGAGAATCAGGTTTTAAGAGAAGTATTTTTTTAATTTTTTAATGCAATTAATGAATGAAATGCAAATTTAGCGAAGTTCAGGGACTATAATGTGATTTATAGGTGAGTAAAGTCCAAAAATCCTCAAACTTGGCCAGAATGTGAAATATGATGAAATTAAGCTACTATAGTTTTTTTTAGAATTTTTGGATGCAATATGAATTAATGATGAATAAAATATGCAAACTAGGTGATTTTGAAAAAATTAGTTTTAATAAATACTAAACATCAATATTTTTTAGAGATTAAATTATCCTAGATAGGTCTATGTGAGAGATATCCAGAACAATTATTAATTCCTAATAGAATTAAATAAAAATAAATTACTAAAATCACCGTTTCATTTATTGTGAGCTCGATATGTATTAAAATGATGTGAGATTTAGGCATAATGTAAAACAACCTAAAATCCACCTATTATGAATTTTTAGGAATTTTTGGAGCAGCAGATAATATAATATAAATTAAATAGCACGCAGTGGGTAAAATATGTAATTTTTCCACAAAGATAATTATATTAAATAATTTGCAACTCAAAAAAAGTATTCAAAATCCACAATGATAAAGCATGAATTGTCTACAACGGGAAATTTTTAAAATGATAAAATAATGCTAAATGAATGTTCAAAATAATGTCCAAACATAGGGGTATATATGCAAAATATGAAAATAGAAGTAAAATAAGAAAATAGCGTACGAGGGCGCTTCTTCAATTACCAGAACCTCTAGGGGACTCCTTGCAATTTTCCCACATGTGCATATGCAGGATATGTGATCTTATCGGCGGGGCGTCGATGTGATTTACGGGAACTCTAGGGGGCTTGGTGAAATATCTCCACCAGGGCACGTGCAAAACACGTGCCTGCTTGAAGGGGGTACAGCTCCTTGCTCATTGACACGCGATGGAGCAGGAGCCATATGGCGGTGCGCGTCCGAGGTGAAGGCGAAGTAGGCCCCGACAATCGATGAAGGGGTAGGGCACGTCTTGCATGGAAGAAGGGCGTTAGGTGCTCTGCGTGGCTGGCAACATATAGAGGGTTCCTGGCATGCAACTGCACGGGCGGTCGATGGCCAATGGGGGAGCACGGGTGCAGGCACGAGGAGGCACGTGGCACGAGCATAACTGGTAGCCACCTGCTGCAGGAGAGGGCTCCGCGAGGAAGAAGAGGCTTTCGAGTATGGTGATGTGTGGTGGCTTAGAATTGATGATGAAGGGCGTAGATGATCGACGCGCTGGTGGCGTGGAGCTTGACCAAGTCTATCAGGAAGGTGGATGTCGAGAGGGTGGAAGTGTGGAGTAGTGACAGAGATATGCCATTGAGAAGATAACAGAGAGAAGGGAGGATACGAAGGAAGAAAATGAAGAAATAGAGAAATAGAAGAAAAACATAGGAGTAGGAAGGAAAACGGTGAAGGAAGAAGTGGTTACCTGGGGAGAGTGGTCGAAGTGCGAAGGGTGTGGCTAGAGGTCATCTCTCAAATGCCTTGACAAGGCAGAGCTAAGTAGCTCGCTGTGGAGCTGCAACAAGGATGAGAATCCCTTGGATCACGACGGAAGGTGGGATGCCTTCGTCGCTTGATATGGTCCTGCTCTCACTGTCACCAAGGTTGGAGTGGAGCTCGGGGCACCTTTTCTCTCTTGTGGTGGATGGGATTCTATAGGGGTGGTGGTCGTGCTTTTATATGCGGTTGGAGGACGTGGGGCGGTGAGGGTGACGTGAGGGAGGTACGTAGGTTGTGGGGATTGAGGGAAAGATCGAGGGAGAAGAGAGGGGTGTCGTAGGAGTTGTTACAGGGAGAGAGGGCGCAATGGGTTGACCACGTGATGCAGCGAGAGAGAGATGGGCGACGGGGCGATGCAACCCCGCAAGGCGAGGATGCGGTTACAACCACTGCCAGACGGGCAGAGTTGGATCACATGGGAAGAGAGAGAGAGAGAGCGAGAGCGAGAGGGAAGAGAGAGATATAGATAGAGGGAGGAGAGAGAGATGTAGAGGAGAGAGGGGGGTGGTCACGAGCTAGGCATGTGACCGGGCGGAGAGAAGGAGGGGGAATGAGGTGGCCACGTGGCGCGCAAGGGTGTGACCACGTGTCAGGAGGAAATATAATAATAGTAATAATTAAAATAAATAATAATGAAAGTAAAATAAAAAATAATAAATAAAATAAGACAAAATAAATAAAAATGATTAAATAATAAAAATAGTTAAAATAAATAAGTAAATAATTAATTAAATTAATTAATAAATAAAATAAATAAGTAAATAATAATGTAATAAAATAAATAAATAAAATAAATAAATAAAAAATGGGGGTTACACGTGGCAACTCCAGGAGCTGCCACATGTTGCTCCTAGAAAAATCGAAAAATAAATCAAAAGAAAAAAGAAAAAGAAGTAAAAAAGGGGCCAAATCAAAAAGTGCTCAACACAAAAGTTACTTGTCTCGACGAGATTTAGAACTTTTGTGAAGGATCAAAAATCAAAAGAAGTCATCTGTACAAAAAGTATTTTTAGGGGTACCTTATATGTATAAAATACCATATTTTTATCTTTTGCAGATTTTTTGTCATTTTTAAATAAAGTAAAAATTGAAACAAAATAGAATAAAAAAATACATATTAATATAAGTTTTTGTATTTTTAATAATTAAGAAAATGAAGAAATAAAATAAAGTAAAATACGGAAGACTTTTGTACAAACTCTCAACGAAAACTCAATACCAATTATTTCTTTGATTTCTGATTCGATTTTGAATCGGATTTTTGTGTTTTTATTTAAAATTTCATCAAAGAAAACAAATGAAAAAGAAATAATTTAAAAAGAGTCAATTATGTACATAAAATAATAAGTCAAAAATAAACAAGACACACAATGTACAAAAGGGGCCCAAAACCTAACTTTCACATATGAACTCCAATTTTTATGTAATTGGTCTTGTTTTGAAGGTCTTTGAATGTATATTACTTTAAAAGTGTAAACTAAAATCGGACACTATATGAGAGAGATATGCATGTTTTCATCCGTCTGTCTGAGAATCAAGTTTTGGGTTTATTTGTCAACATTTCAAGTTAGTAATTTTTTTATATATTTTTCCTTTATTCTTGTTATTAATATGCACACAATGGAATTGATTTTATTGGATTTGGAATTAGTATAAAATACATTCAAATATGTGAAGTTGTCTATTATACATGTGAATATGTACACATAATTTCAGGCTTCTTATTTATGCAAATATGAATGTTGAAATGTAGACATTAATTCTAAATGCATGAATGAGAATAATGTAAAATAATTGGAGATATGCATCTAATTACTCGAGAACTAAGCTCTATTTTCGAATTTTAGAGTGATGAATGATAGATTCATCAACCCCCTATACGTAAACCTTGCTCGTCCTCGAGCAACTAAAATGAAATGAAAGAGTGAAATGATTTTGGGTTCCATACCTAGGTCATGAACAAAAGGTGAAAATGGAGCTTGACTCAACCTTTTGATTAATAATGCGGCAGATTCTTATTTGAAATTGAATTTAAGACCTAACAACCTAAAAGTTCCACAAATCTCTATTCAGGTCCCCTCAACTGTCAAGTCAGAACAAATCCTCATACACAAATTCTGATGACTATGAGTCTTACGTGTACCGTGTAAGTGACATATAGCTCTCCACATTAGAAATGGTAAAGAAGTAGCCTCCTCTAACAAGGTAACTCTAATTCCTCGGTCTAGCAACTCTTTCCTCGAGGAGCAGGGTATTCCCTTCTAAGTTCAAGTGCAACTAGCTCAAGAAGAGGGGGTAGAGAAGAGAATGGATTGTGACAAGTCATGTATCAATGGAGCTTGACCAGAGTAGCCAAGTCTCCAACTGTAGGCTTCTTTGGTATGAGACTTTGAAGCATATGCCTTTGCTTATTTGACTAAACAAATATACATAATCCTGCAGGCATTTTATTTTCAATCCATCCTGTCTATTTTCTTGGAGTTCTTCTATCTCTTTTTTTTTAAATTTTGAGCTATATACAAGGTGCAATATGTATAATAGGATTTTCTTCTTGAGCCAGTAGACTATCCCTCTTTTGAAGCTTTATTGTAACCCATAACATCCTGTCGTTAGACGTCAATGCCACTAGACTAGGTTGAGATGCACTACCCTCCCTAGAGGAGGACGAATGTTTTCACCTGTGCGCTACTCCAAACCAAAGAATTCTACCTCCTCACCACCTCATCAATGAAAAGCTACATGCATGGTGATTGTCTAAGTTAAGTCACTGTCTAAGAGAATCACACGTGTGTGAAATATTCTACTTAGACCAATGAAGATGACATGTGAACTTAGGCTTGCAGACTCAAAGAATTAAGTCGCTTGACATGAAAAAATCTTAACTCCAGTTTCTCTAAGGTTCCTCTAAAATTAGGTAGGTTAAGGTCAAACCAAATCCACCCTCGACTTCTATTCATAAATTGGTTCAGAATCCACTTAACTTTTCACTTTGCATATGCTAGATGTAGATGACATGCGATGTATATGAATGAGTGCAAGGCATTTATTTTGTGAATGCAAGGATGATATGCAAGAGTCAATAAGAAGCCTCTTTTTTTCAAAAGTTTTTTTTGCTTTTTTTAGTATACCTCCTATTTTACAATAATTTTTTACAAAAGTATTATTTACAAGAATTTTACAAATTTATAAACATTTTATACAGATTATACATATTATACAAATATACATGTATTTTACAAAAAGTTTTTTTACCAATTTTACCCACTCCGTAATTATTGTGTAATATATATAAAAATACATTGAAGTATGAGTTATGGGCAAAGTATGTATGTAATATATACATGCCCCCTATACTTAGCATGTGCTATGTCCTCAGAGCACGAGAAGCAAGGAAAAGACATAGCTCATGCTATGTACAGGAGAGTTAAAATAAGAAAATATAGAAATCGATCCACCCCCTATACTTAGGCTTCGGTGAGCCTAAGTGTAGAAGAAGAGCAAAAATGGGGCAGACGAGGGCAAGAGGAGAAATGGATGAGTATATACATATAGCGGGCATAGGTCCCCCCTATCCTTAGGCTTTGGTCAGCCTAAGTCTAGGACAGGAGTGAGTATGGGAACCGATGAGATCTAGAGAATATACAGAATGGTGAAGAAGGCTCAGGTCATTCTCGCTCATGTACTTAAGATCTAGTCATCCTAAGTATAGCCATAAAGATGAAATGTTATGGAGTCGGGGCGAGTGATGTGAGTCCATGCATAAAAGTTATTTGTTATTTTATGTGCTATTTAATTATGTTTTTTACTTATGTTTACAATCTCATATATTAGGTGTTTTTTTATATATACTATGAGGTAAATGGGGCTGCCCCCAGGGAGTAGCCAACTTGGCTACTCCCACCCCTATTTTTCCCTCATTTTTTTTTATTTTTTTGAAAAATAAAAATTTGTATATTCATCATTATATCCCTCTCACATTCGATTAAAATTTTGTCAGAAACAGAGACTCCTACGGCCTCCATCCAAACATGATCGATTTAAAAAATCCTGCGACCGTTAAAAAAATGACGTCTGGATGGAGGGCTTAGGAGTCTCTGTTTCTGACGAAATTTTAATAGAATGTGGGAGGGATATAATGCTGAATATACAAATTTTTATTTTCCAAAAAAATAAAAAAATGAGGGAAAAATAGGGGTGGGAGTAGCCAAGTTGGCTACTCCCTAGGGGCAACCCCATTTTACCCATATACTATTTTATAAGTATTTATTTATGTATATTTTATGTATTAATCTTTAGTTATTTTATACATATTTTTATAGTTAAATATTTTATTTATATATAGAATATTTAAATACATATGTACATAGTTTTATAAAATTTTATAATTTATTTATAAGCTTAAATAAATACAAGTATTTACAACATATGTCTATTATACATGTATATTAAAATTCCATTATTTATTTATGATATTATTATGGTTTTATTTATGTTTCTTACATTAATTGTGTTTTATATAATATATACAAGTATTTTTAAAAAAAGGAGTATAAATGTAAAGAATAAATTATTTTAGTATTATATACAGATACACAATACAATAGGACCCAAAAATCTTATTTGTCTATCTTAGCTCCATTTTTAATGAAACCATCTTCATTAGATAGATAATTAAATTTTAAGGATAATAAAGTGAGTTTGATTCAATTGGAATTCATAAGGAGAAGATATTGATCTGTGAAGTTTGGTTTGCAATTTTTCATCTGTGTGTATATGTTGCACTGTGCATGATCTATTTTGGTAATTATTTTTGTAATTTTCTATACATTAATATGTACAAGTTTCATGTTGAATAAATATTTATTTGAAGTGTGCATAATGAATAATAAAAAAGTGTAGCTATTATTATTTCCAATTTTTTAAATTAGGATTTTTGGGAGTAATTCTGTACAGTTATTGGCCCTATCTCCCCCATACTTTATTCCTGGTCGACTAAGTTAGTATCGACTTGGTCTTGGGGTTTAGGGTCTGTCAATATCTTTGATACTTGCTTTTCTTTTTCTTTCCTTTCCATTATTTTTTATTTTTGGTTTAAATACCAGTATTTATACAGTATTTACATGTTAAATAATGAATGTTAGTTCAATCAAATTAATCGTATTTACATGTATTTTACTAGGGATTTAAAGCTAAAATGAATGAATAAAGGTGACGAAATGAAGATTCATCATAACCCCAAAAGGGATCTTCACGGAGTTTGTTCTTGGTGACAGCGGCAACCCCCAGTCCTGTCGGCATGGATACAACGGTGAAAGAGGAGGTCCAGGCATCGTCGAAGCCTACCTCAGGAGAGGTTCCCATTTGCTCCAGGTACTCTTGTTGAGCTGGTGGTTTAGAAATTTAGTTAGGTTTCCGTCCCTGCATTTTCATTATTCATTTTATTTTTAATTAGTGGTAGATTTAGTTATGATTTCCAATTACTTTCATTCGAGGAGCTTAGAGATTTGGCCACCATATCATTGTGAACCTACCTTATTTTGACCTCATACACCCCCATCACATTCCTCATTATCAACTCTATCATAACGACCCATCAGACCACTCATATCTTGCGTAGATGATCAAATCGAAGCTTCCTCTCCATCATTCACCTGAGCTTCTCTGCCTCCTCCATTTCTACAAGATTCAATATTAGGTTGAAACCCTCTCTTACAAGCCCTAGAATCTTTTTGTTTAGGTCTGAGACTCGGACAAGCCACCTGGCATGGAATCAAAGCATGGACATTAGTCCCAGGTGGTTGTATACGAAGGAGATCTCTAGGTCCCCATCGCTGGGATCTAGACCCATTTAGGACCCCTATAGGATCTTGTGCTCTAGCAATGTGTGGAGCTGCTCAGCATTAGAGAGAACATCTAGAGGCATGAGGAATAAAAGATCAAAGGTCACAGAAGAACGTGTTCTTCTGCATTATTGCAAGCCCCTCCAGAGTCATCGGATGAAGCTTTCGGGCTAGATCTAATATGGGTTGTTGATTGGAATCGAAATGTTGTGCGCTTCTCAATCATTGATCAACTTAAGTGGCACCTACATGGTGTGTTCACACCTGTTGAATCGTGCGCATTATTGGGTATTTTACATACATCCCCCGCTATTTTTGTATATTACATGTAATATTTTAAATAGCAGCTGTCTTGTAATTTTAATCAGATATTTTGCATGACGACCCCGTGAATGTTTTTTTATTTACATTTGGGTTCTTTTGCCTTAGGTACTGCGACATGTGAAGCTTTGTAAATATTGGTAGTATAGCCTTAAACTCATAGAACTTGTCATTAAATGACTTCAATGTTTTAAGTAATTGCATATTAGTCCCTCTATTACTGCTTATTTTATTTCTTACATTTTATTTTTATTAAATAGTTTATGCATTAAAAATGGTAGGAAAATTAGATTGAATGCATGATACCACACTTGTTCACACATATTTTTATTTGGCATTTTTTCTTTTCCATTTATTAAATATCCAAAAATACACATTTTATTTATTGTTTAATATTAAAATCCCAAAAATATATGAAAACATGGTTAAAAATTCTCAAAAATTAAATTATGTATAGTATGTCCCTCCATAGTCGTTGGATGAAGCTTTTGGTCTAGACCTAATATGGGTCGTTGATTGGAATCGAAATGTTACATACTTCTCAGTCGTTGATCAACTTATGTGGCACCTACGTGGTGTGTTGACAACTGCTGGATCGCATGCATTATTGGGTATTTCACATACAACCCCACTATTTTTTGTATATTACATGTAATATTTTAAATAGCAGTTACCTTGTAAATTTAATCAAATATTTTGCATGAGGACTTCTAGGACTTGTCATTAAATGACTTAAATGTTTTAAGTAATTGCATATCAGTCCCTCCACTACTTATTTTATTTCTTGCATTTTATTTTTATTAAATTGTTTATTTGCTTCAAAAATCATAGGAAAATTAGATTGAATACATAATACCAAGATTATTCACACACACACATATATATATATTTCACTTTATGCACTTTTCTATTTATTAAAAACCCAAAAATATGTCTAAATATAAAATTGTTTAAATGCTAAAATCCCCAAAAATATAAAACCACGTCTAAAAATTCTCAAAAATTAAATTATGTATAGTATGTTATATATTACCACATATCCAAAAATAACTAAAAATTATAAAAAATAAAACCTAAAAATCACAAAACCCTAAAAACCTTATAAAAATTTGGTAAAAATTATTGAAAAATCCAAAAAAGACTCTCTATTGGTGAATTTTCTATATAATATATACAAGTATATTAAAATTAGGTTTAGGTTAATTTTGGTTTGTTTATATTTATTATACCTAAAACTAGCTCCGCTAATTATTCTGTACACTGTTTTGACATATTTAATACTTTAAAAACACATAAAAAATAGTAAAAAAATCTACAAAATTTACCAAAAATAGAGAAAAATGTAAAAAATATTTTAATTCATGTATTTTGACTTATTTATGTATATTTAAAAATATAATACCATATATGTACTATGTATCTTATATATTACTTATATTATATAGGAAAAAATGGGGTTGCCCTGGGAGAACTAACTTGGCTCCCCATCGATTTTCCCCATAGTTTTATTTTTTTTGAAAAAACAATCCATGGAAATTCATCATTAAATCCCTATATTATGTCATTCAATTTTCGTAAGAAACATAGACTCTTATTACCTCCATATAGACAGTCATTTTTTAAAGGTCGTAAAATTGTTGAAATCAACCCCGTCGGGATAAAGGTCGTCGGGGTCTTTGTTTCTCATGAAACTTGAATAGCATAATATAGGGATATAATAATGAAAAACTATGAATTAGTTTTTCAAAAAAAAATATAAAAAATTCGGGAAAAATGGTGTTGGGGGAGCCAAGTTAGCTCCCCTAGGAGGCAGTCCCATTTTACCCTTATATATAATATTATTATATATAATTATATATTTTATTTTAAAAATAAAAAATAATTAAAATTTTGCAATATCAAAAAGGAAATTTAAAAAGTTAAAATTTAAAATTTAAAACAAAAAATAATTATAAACTCAAAAAAATAAATATAATTAAAAACCCACATAAAAATAAAAAAGGCTAAAAATACAAAAATAATTCCTAATTAGCAATAATTATTAATAATTAAATCTATCCACTGTTTTCTCTCTATGGTTTGACACTCTACTACTTGCACCTATACACATTTTGTGGAGTTAAATAAAATAAATTTTAACTCACATTTTATGTTCTTTGCTTATATATATTGTGGATTGATCGTTGATTGATTGATTGGATCATGTGCCACACGTCGAGAGTGCGGTCGATACAACGATTATCGGTTCCAACTAGTCAGACACTACAAGCCCTCCAAGATCAGACCTTGGTACTCCAGTTCAATCGAATTCAACAAATGGCATCATTGTCGGGGAGCAATGCGTAGGATACTCTGCATATAGTTGTATCTTTTTATTTTCATTTTCTATATTTATCAATAATTATTTATCTGTTCTAATCCATTTATCTTGTTTGACTTCTCTGCGAGGGGCTGCCAATTAAGGGAGACTTCTAAGGAGGACATGTGTAGCCTCATGAAGCGGAGACCAGCTTTTCTTACCAAGCTGATAGGAGAGAGCAAGAAGAAGATCATGAGAGAGAGGAGCAGATTCACATTAGTATATATTTTTATTTTAATTTTTGATGAGAAAGACTCTATATAGAGGGACATACACTTGGATACTTAGACTCTATAGGAATATTTTACCAAGTGATTTTCATTAGGGACCTGTCGATTTTTCTTGTATTTCATTCACATTCTATCATTTATTTCTCCTTTTTTTCCTCTTTATTTTTATTTATTTTCCATGGTTTGTATTTTTCTGAATTTTTTCTATTTACATCTTCTGTGAATGTACTTATAGTTTTAGGATTGCTTGACCCGATAACTAGGTCCCAAGCCTAATTATTTACATGTACATATAGTCTGGCACATTTGGACTTAGTCAAACTAATCTGGTTCTTCACACTAATAGCAATTCCTACTTAGGGTGATTTCAAGCGACTTGCATATCATGTAGCGTAATTTTAAATTTTTGTCTATCATACCACATGTACAGAACTGGGAAGCACTATAAGTAATTCTGACTGGGCATTCATCATTTAAACACAATGATTTCCATCATTGTGTTGACTTGTATTGCTTTTCCATCTCCTCCCTATGTTTTTGTTTACTTAGATTTAAAGAAAATAAAAAGAATTATTAGGAGATTATTATTGAAAAATACTCAAAAAAGATAAATCCCAAAAGTTAAAATAAGGGGACTGCTAAATAAACTTTGACCCTTAAAATATTTAATGGACTTCATTCTATTAATTTCATAAAGCCCACATTATTTTCAAGTAGATTCCAGACAAAGTGAGGCATGAACCTAGGAAATAGAGCTAAAATCCTAGCCTTGGAACTACCTTGTTGTTAACTAGATTCATGAAGTATTGGCCTTTCTATCGGTGCGTGGGCGAGTAGGGTTGGGTCTACCTGTAGTCTTAGTTTGAAGTATTGAGCATAGGGGAATTGCGATAATGGGTCCCTGTCTTATCATACCACGTTTGAGTACCCTGCAAGGGGTAAGTAACAGTTTCACCTATCAGCTTCCTCCTATATTCTTTGATTGAGTAGTGGATCCAGAACCAATAGCAAGGATTGTCTAAAAAAGTACAAGCTACAGGTTACAAAGAAAGTGAGAAGTACAAGACACTTGTATGGTAGTACTCACTTTCCTATAGGGTTAGCTGCTATAAGATTTCCTGAAAAACAACCAATAAAAATTACAAAGATAACAGCCGAACTCTGATGACTTCACTTGTGTTGTGTTGGTGAATCCATTTCCTTTGGTGTTTGTTTGGATATAAATTTAGGTCAAAGATCACAGTCTTATGCACCTTTTTCTTTTCACTTCTCATATAATTCCTTTTTGTTTTGCTCACTTTGAGCCTTTTCTCATTTCATCACTTTATTTCTTATTTATCTTCGTGCTCATTATTCTTCATGTCTGCACCTCTTGTATCTCAATATGTCGAGTCTTGGATGGCTTAGTATGGACTCTACAAATGACCACATCGATTCCATGACCCTGACATTACCAATAATTTGGGGCGATTCCAAAGAGCCAGTTCAGACTTTGCAAACCACTCTCAAGGCTCCTTGTCTTCTTCATCTCAAATGAACTAGGATCACTCTTGTCCAAACATTCCCCCATTGTGGATGGAGATCAAACTATTTCCATACACATTGCTTGATTCCATAAAGCTTAGAATTGACTTTTAATCTAAGCATCTATCTGTATCTGTTGCACCATTACAGACATATCAGAATTCATTTCCTCATGTAGATCCTCAACTGATCATGATTTTCGTGACTCTGAGTATGATTTAGAGATGGCTCCAACGAAAGAGAAAACAGCACAAGTTGAGTAGAATGAAGTCAACACTCATATGCTCACCTCGATACATACTACTCAAGCACAACTGACTATATATGCTGACACTCAGGCCACCTTCCAAGAGGTGTTACTGGAGCTGAGGAGAGATGGAGAGAACATAGGATGAGGAGGAAGAGAAAATGGAGAACATGCAGAGGGATCCTGTGGAGGGGAAGATAAGGAAAGAAGAGAGGCTCCTAAGCCTACATTGAAAGAAACTTACGATCCTAGTGCTGGCTAGATAATAGAGTGGATCCAGATTCCACCAGTCCACAGACATGTCGAGCTGAAGGCGTAACTCTTGTCCGTTCTTCCCTCATTTCACAGTAATACGAACGAGGAACCTTATATTCATCTCTAGTAGTTTGTCCGTGTCTGCAGCACCACTCACTGCCCTAACATCTCGTCAGGCGTAGTCAAGATGACTGTCTTTTCCTTTATCCTTCATGGCAAGGCTCTTTTTTGGATAAATCTTTCGGAAAGGTAGTGACGACCTCGGAGGATCTCAAGTCACTATTTATTTATAAATTCTACCCTCTCAGTCATCTGAACCAGATGTATGTGTATCTCAAACTTCTCCCAAGGACCACACGAGTTCATTCATGAAGCTTTGAAGATGTTCAAGGATTTACAAGAGGAATGCCCCCATCATGACATCCCGAAGACTAGCCTGGTCCAACATTTCTTGGGGGCCTACATAAAGAGATCTAGAAGTTGATTGATGCCACATGTGGAGGATCTTATTTCAATAAGGATGAAGACGTTGTCTGGAAGATCTTTGAAAAAATGGCCGAATGAGAGCTCGTTGTGTATTCATCCCATACATACCAAAGTAGTCGCAGATCCACCACAAACCCATCAATATGGCGATGCCATGACGAGGATGGGGATGAGAGCTCCAACCTCAGTATTATTGGGAGCCACTTGTCCAAATTGGACATATTTGAGAAGTGTTCACATGATCTTGAGATTTTCTCTGTGATTGAACAGAGAACCCAAAACCTGGACAAATTGGACCAGATCACTAGGCATCTGAAGCTCTTGGTGAGAACCATCAACTCCTGCCAGTCTGTGAGTGCATTAGCCGCGACCTCTGTCAAGCCGAAGGAACCATCATCTTCATATAGCTCTGTCAAGCCGAAGGAACCATCATCTTCATATAGTTTAAGGCAGTTGTCATCTATCCAACACGTATATTACATGTATGCAAGCCCCTGATAAGGCACCACCATCATCACCATTGCAGCAACAATTGATCGTATATCATTTGGGGCCCAAGTCCTTTGTAGAGCCGTTGTTCCCACCTCCACCCCAAATTCATGAGGTGAATGGCATTTGGAATAAAGAACCACAACTGACCCGTCCTTGCAGGCATCAACAAGGTCAGTTGAATTCCATCCACCGTACCACCAATCTCATGGTGGGAAATTTGTTGAGAATCAGCCTCAACAACACAAGTCTCCACCTCAAACCAACACACGGAGACAATCTTACTTGCAATCGGCGTATTGCCAACAATAGTCATATCAATATTACGTATCTACTCAGTACAATTAGTATCATCCCCTCCTCCATATACCAGTAGTAGCATCCTCCTCAATATTATTCACAAAATAATCAGTCGCAGCCTCCGTAGCACCGCTACTAGTCTCAACATGGTCAGCACGTTGAATCATCAGAGGCCATGTCCGTCAACACAACTCTTGATTGTTTGACTCAGCTGGTGAAGAGACTATCAGAGGTGAGATAGAAACTTGATGACCTCACCGCAACCAAAACCATAATGCCGATGCAGATGGATGCCAACCCCAACAACATCAAGCAAAAGGAGTAGGTAGTCAGTAGTGTGCCTTCCAAACCCATAGAGTCAGGTATTAATTATTTTATGTTACAGGTATTAATTATTTTATGTTATCTAATGCTATGACTCTCAACCAAGGGGAAAAATAAAGTGTCATCTAACGAATCGTCATCTTTCGCATCAGTCGATCCAACAGTCGGACTGGGTGAGAAAGAAGAGGAAGAAAGAGCCACACCAGAGAAAATACAAAAAATGAAGAAAAATAAAAAGGTCAAAAATAGAATAAGAGTTGAGATAGAACCGATCCAACCAAGGAGAAAGCCACAGCAGTTTTCAATCCCAAGCTAGTCGAAGAAGCTGAACCTCTTGTATCTACCTTTTTGCCTGTTTTGAATAACTGTGCACCTTCTAGACAATCATTTGTACATAATAATTCTATTGTATATAATAAAAATGATTTTCCATCTATAAATATTCCTTTTCCAGATGCTGTGTAAAATTCTAGAAAAAATGGAAAATTGAAAACTGCATTGTCTGACCCGGGTATTATTGAGATTCTTAAGAACATATTTTAGGAAATGACATTAATAAAAGCCATGGAATACATGCCTTTTGTGAAGAAAGGATTGAAAGAGGTATGTGCATCAAAGCGTCAACCCCGCAAATATAGACAATATAGAAGAGAGGTACATTCTGAACATGGCTACTGTGAACGCAATCAGTGATCTCCCAGCCAAGAAGAAAGACGAGGGAGGCCCTTTAATTAGATGTGAGATATTTGATCAGATTTTTAAGCGAACATTGCTTGATAGTGGTTTTTCTATGAGCCTTCTACCCTCCTCATTGCTCCAAGAATTTCAGTTGGGTCCACTTAAACCCACACACACGATCCTTCAGTTTGTAGATGGATCCATTAAGATATCCAGAGGTTTGTTAGAGGATGTTATCGTAACCATGCATGACATGAAATTCGTAGTGGACTTCATTGTATTAGACGTGGATCCCCCTAAACCATTACTTCAGACCCCCTATTATTCTTGGTTAGTCGTTCCTTCGAACAAACGAAGCGTTAGATGATTATGGGCCTGGAAAGATCACGCTCCACTCCTACAACAAAAAAGTCACCACCGACACGATCACAGAGCCGAAAGCCACAGAAACACATATGAGAAAATAGATCCAGCATCACCTACAGAAGATTGTGATACCATTGAGAATATTAGAGAACCATGCTTGTCTTTGAATGATATCTTGACACAGGAAATCCTCTTCCCGGAGGAGAACCTGGATAGAATAGTCTACTCTTGCTAGGAGGATAATTCTGAAGCACTGATTGAGATATATCAAGAAGATTCATGGCAAACCGAACAAGAAGACATCATTGTAGATATGCCAGGTACATTATTGTCATATCTAAGAGTGACATAGGTCAACAACACCATGTTGTAACTAGATTATTCACATACCAGTTTAGTTTCAGAAGTAGTCGAGACGCTGACTCAGTATTACCTAAATTAAAGCTGTTTCCAGCAGATCTTAAGTATGCTTTCCTTGTGGGTGAGCAGAATATGTATTCAATCATCATTAGTAGTAGATTGACCTTTAATCAAGAATCTCTCTTGCTAGAGATTCCAGAGAACATTTGCAAGGTGCTTGGTTGGAATATTTCGGATCTCCTAAGGATAAATTAGGTCTTGTGTTCATGTCATATTTACTAAGAGCATGATTGTAAACTATCCCGTGAATTCCAAAGAATGTTAAACTTGAATCTTTGGGATACCATCATGAAAGAGATCACGAAATGGTTTGAGGATGGATTTTTTTATCCTATCTTTAATTCAAAATGGGTTAGCCCATTGCACATAGTTCCGAAGAAATCCAGAATTATGATGGTCACAAATGATTAAGGAGAGGAGACTTCTACTCGAGTACCCACTTCATGGTGCATCTGCTTTGATTACAGATGCTTGAATTCAGCAACCAAGAATGATCACTTCCCTCTGCCTTTTATTTATATAGTCTTGAGTGGTTAGCAGAGAAAGAATTATTTTGATCCTTGGATGGGTACTCTAGTTACAACCAAGTGGCAATCTCTCCTGAAGATCAAGAGAAGACTACTTTCACATGTCCGTTCGGCACATATGCCTTCAAGTGCATGACCTTTGGACTATGTGGCCCGCTTTCTACATTCTAGAAGTGCACGTTAACTATTTTTACCAACATGTTGGGTAGTTTCCTCAAGGTTTCATGGACGATTTCTCAGTCTATGGTGATAGTTTTGATGCTTGTCTTGCGCACCTAGACCCAAGTACTTATGAGATGTTGTGAAGTCAATTTGGTTCTATCATGGGAAAAGAGTAACTTCATGGTCACCGAAGGGATTGTAATGGGCCACGTCATCTCCAAGCGAGGTATGGAGATCGACCCGACGATGATGGATGTTATTGCAAAGCTTGAGCCACCTCGTACCATGAAAATGTAAGGCCATTTCTAGGGAATGTACGATTCTACATAAGATTCATCAAAGACTTTAGTAAAATTACTCGACCTCTCACCAAATTGCTAGGCAAGAGACCGACTTCATTGTAGATTAGAAGGTTATCCATGCCTTTTCACAGTTAAAAGAACTCGTTACTCAGGCTCCCGTCCTACAGCCTTCTAATTGGTCTCTCCCATTTGAGATCACGATGGATGCTTTTGATTTCTCCATTGGGGTTGTTCTAGGATAAAGAAAAGATAAGCCACCCTATACCACTTATTTTTCCAGCAGAACACATGAAGATTCTCAAAATAATTATACAGTTATAGAGAAAGAGCTGGTGGCAGATGTATTCATCCTTGAGAAGTTCAGATCGCATCTTCTCTGTTCAAAAGTCATTATCTATAATGACCACTCTACTATCTGATACCTACAAAAGAAGAAGGACGTGAAATCACGTCTATTCAGATGGAACCTTCTCCTCCATGAGTTTGATTTGGAAATTAGAGATAAATCTGTATTTTGAATGTGGTAGCAGATCACTTGGACAGAATTGAATTGTCAAATACTTAGCTGAGCAGTATGCTGGTATCAGAAACCTTCCTTGGTGAATCCATTCTAAGTGTTGCTTCTCTCCCGGGGTATGCCGATATTGTGAACTATCTCATTTCTGAGAAAGTTTCACAAGATTGGACAAGAGTACAGAAGGATAATTTTTTGTCCAATATTCAATTGTACCAGTGGGAAGATCCATATCTTTTCAGGGAAGGTGAGGATTCCATTTGGCACCAATTTATTCCTCAGGAGGAGTACACTAATATCCCTGAGCACAGTCATAAGCTTGAATATGGAGGACACCATTCTGGAAGAATAAAAACAACGAAAGTCTTGCAGTGTGGTCTCTGGTTGCCCACACTATTCAAGGATGTTGTAATTTATGTGAAAGGTTGCATATTCAGATATTAGATGTTTCTGATACTTGGGGCATTGACTTTATGGGCCCATTTCCTAATAGTGAAGGATTCGAATACATTCGACTTACCATTGATTATGTGAGTTGTTGATTGGAGTCTATTCCCGCCCGATTCGTAGATAGTCGTACTGTTTGTCGCTTTCTCAAGGACAATGTTATTTTGCAATTCAGGATTCCCAAGATTTTAATTTCAGATAGGGGTAGTGATTTTGTGAATAAAGAAGTCAGAAAGCTTGTGAAGGAGTACATCATCAATCATCGTGTCACATCTCCTTTCCACCCACAATCGAATGGCCTGATCGTGTTATCAGATAGGGAAATCAAGACAATCTTGCACAAACTTGTTTGGCTAGATAGGAAGAATTAAACTCAGTTGCTTGACTTAGTTCTACGGGCTTATTAGACCACCTACAAGTCTCCACTCAGTATTTCTCCCTATCATCTTATTTATAGAATTCCATTCCACCTACCAGTGGAATTAATTCAAAATCTTTATGTGTGGTTAGCATCTATAATTTGGACTCATATAAAGGTGGTTCGAACTGGGAGATGGATTTGAACAGACTCATGGAATACAGAGACTCTGCATATGATAACAGCCTTATTTATAAAAGTCAAACATTGGCATGACAAGCATATCATACAAAAGACTTTTGATCCTGGACAGAAGGTGTGGTTTTTTGATGCGAAGTTGAAGATTTTTCTCGAGCAAACTCAAGAGTAAATGGGCAGGGTCATTCATTGTGAGAAATGTGCGTAACAATGGAAGCATTCTCATATCAGAACTAACATCTAGCGCGGAGCTATTTGTAGTCAAGGGACAGTTGCTAAATCCGTATTTAGAGCATGATACATTTTTGTCAGATGTTGATTCAATCAATGCGATTTTTGATGAAGATCTCACAGCCGCATCATCAGAAGATTCAAACATTGCATTCAAAAACATTTTTATTAATTCATTTTCTTCTTTTCATTTCAATTTTCAGTTCTTTCATTCTTCCAACTATTTCACTCATTCCATTCATATGTGTTATACTTAGGACATACTCCATTCTAAGTATAAAGGGGATGACTGCACTCAGGTGTTCTTTATTTGTTCTTTCACTTGTTTTCTAACTTGTTGATAATTCTTTTCTATACATAGGGATATTTCACCCTAAGTATAGGGGGAGGCAAGCTGAGTCGTTGATTTGCACATTCTAATCCTCGATCAACCTTGCCTTGTGTATAGTTTGCTATACTTAGGATTAGCTGAAACTAAGTATAGGGGGACGATCATCTACTTATTGTTTTATTCAGCCGTTATAGTATAGATTTTTCTATATTTAACACTTGTTATGTCTACCTTTTTTCTCTTTGATCACTATGAGGACATAGTTCAAGCTAAGCATACGGGGGTCATATATATTGTATATATACATTAGCCATAACTCATACTTTTATCTTTTGAATAACGTGGCTAAAATACGACATTAGGTAAGGGTATACAATAAATCAACTATAAAGAATAGATTATAAAATGTATAAAAAATTTTCAAAAATTATTTGCAAAAATTGATTTGAAACTATTTTGCAAAATGATTTGGAAAATGGTTGTAAAATATTTTGAAAAATCTTTTGGAAAACCTTAGAAAAATCTTTTTAAAATATTTTCATACCATTGGAAAAATAATCTCTTTATAATGTTTGTAAAAAGTTTGTAAAAATTATTATTTGTAAAAATGTTTTGAAAAATTCTTTGTAAAATTCTTTGTAAAATAAATTTTCAAAATGTTTGACAAATGTTTGCAAAATAATTTTAAATTATTTTGTTAACTTGTAAATAATATTCTTGCAAAAATTCTTCAAATCAAACATGTAGACATCTTTGTAAAATCATGTATTAAACATGTATATACTTGTATAAAATTATTTGTGAACACATCTAATTCGTTTACTTTTCTTATTTTTCAAAAATATCATAGAAATTTGCAAAATCCCTTAAATCCTAAAAAATGCAAAATGTTTTCAAAACATCATAAAATTTTGCAAAAACTTTTTGAAAAATCACATAAAAAGTTCAAAATCAGAAAATCGTTTCATAAAAATATTTTCTTGCATCTTGTTGCACAAGATATTTTCTAAATGATTTTGACAATTGAACAAGTCCAAGTAAAATATGAAGAATGGAGCTTGTTCTATACCTTAATCCACTTAATTTCACAAGAACCTTATAGGAACTAGAAATTAGGCTTTTCAAGTCCTGAAATGTAATTCTTTGAGTACATAAGACTATGTTTACATGTCATTGAATAGCCTAATTAAAGTATTTCAAAGTGCACCAATGACCCTTGTTGATAATGACCTAACTTGAACACTGCACTTTCTACTTATCTTAACTCTGAGGAAGTGGTGAGGGCAAAATTCTTTAGCTTGAGGAAGCACACGTGTGGAAACATACATAGTCATAATAATTGGACAAGGCCCCCCAACCCAATCTAGTGGCATGGATGTCTAAAGCAAGGATGTACTGGTTGCAATAAAACTTCAAAAGAGGGATAGTCTATTGGCTTAAGAGGTAAAATTCCTTATGTAAATGTCATTGTATATTAAAAAAATGAAAAATCAAAAACTCCAAAAAGAATACACAGTAAAAAGTTAGAGAAAAATTCAAATACCGTTTGAGTATGTATGAAACAAGCAAGGCATTGTGTTTCAAAGTCAAATATCTCAAGATTGACTGCAGCATGAGACTTTGCTACACTGGTCAAGCTCCATAGGATATGTGACTACACTGGTCACAATTCATTCTTCTCTCTACTCCCTCTTTAGTTGATTGTACTTGAACTTAGAAGGGAATACCCCGGTCCTTGAGGAAAGAGTAGCTAGACTAGTAATTATGGTTATCTTGTTAAGGGAGAATGTTTCTTGTAGTTTTTGATGAGAAGAGATACATACACTTACATTGTACAAAGGAAGGTTCATAGTCATAAGGGTTTGCATATGAATAGACTTATTCTGATCTGGCTATTGAGGCGACATGAACATAGACTTGTGGAACTTGAGGGTTGTTAAGTTTTAGATCCTTTTCCCAATAAGGTTCTAAACAAACTAATAATATAAAGGTATGAATTAAGCTCCAAAGTATGATTTTATAAAGACAAGTTTAAAAGTCTTAGTCATTCTACCATTCCTTATTTTCCTTTTCTTTATTTTTCTCTCTACATCACTTATTCTTTAATAAGTGTTTTCTAGGGACTAGCAAAGGTAAGTATAGGGGGGTGATGAATAGCCATTCATCTTCCTTTATTCTTCTATTTTTTTATTTAAATCCCTATCAAAATACATGTAAATACATCTAACTTGTATAAATTTGCATTTATTATTCATTTATAGTCAACCTTCAATCACTATACAAATATACGTATTTAAATACAAAATAAAATAATAAAGAAAAGAAAAGGAAAATAAATGTAGTATCAAAGTTATTGAATGACCCTAAATCTGAAGACCACGTCAATATTAACAGGGTCGACACGGGTTAGAGTAGGGAGAGATAAGGGTCTGATGTACATAAAACCCTAATTCTATACCCCCAAAATAGCCATTTTCCCTTGATTTTATTCTTCATTTTATACACGTAAAATATTAAAATGATCAACATGAAACTCGTACATTAAAATACATAGAAAAATACAAAAATAATTGCACAGAAAAATAATACGTTGTGCGACATGGACAAACAGATGCTGTAAATCGACCTTCATGGATGAATATCTTCTCCATATGGACTTATAATTCACCAATTTCACTTCATTGTATTTAAAAATAAATTATCTATCTAATGAAGGTGGTTTCATTTAAAATGGATTTAAGATGCAAAATCCATCTTTCTGGGATCCCATTGTACTATATACTTATATGTTTTATTCATCTAATTCATTCTTTACATTTTTCCTATATTTTTAAATAATTGTGAATTTTATTTAAAACATATTAAAAATATAAGCATAAAATAAAACAATTAAAAATACATTAAAATAAATAGTACAATAATATATATGTATATATGTATATTATACCTATAATGTATATACTCATATTTATTTAAATATGTAAATACAATCCGAAAATAAAATAAAAAATATGTAAAAAGTATTTAATTATATTATAAATATATAAAATCTGTACTATAATAATAAAATTTAGAATACCAAATAAAATATGGGTAAATATACATATTTATGCACTTGTAAAAATTAATACCTAATAAATAAGGTTGTAAAAATAAATAAAAATAATTGTAGAATAGTTTAAAAATAGTGGTCATTTTTCATGTTTTGACTTTTAAGTAATTAAGTAATTTATTTTTAATCAAATTAATAAGGTAATTAATCCCTTATTTATCCTGATTGGTCCACATGGACCA
Source organism: Ottelia alismoides (assembly GCA_037367405.1). Classification (NCBI taxonomy): domain Eukaryota; kingdom Viridiplantae; phylum Streptophyta; class Magnoliopsida; order Alismatales; family Hydrocharitaceae; genus Ottelia; species Ottelia alismoides. The sequence continues at coordinate 71,157 of JAZKJV010009919.1, forward strand.
CTCAGAGCCTGAGGACTGTTGACATAAATGTCAATTGTCCTTCCTCCATCTGACGACTGTTAGAGTGACGCGTCTTCCACATTTTCCCCATTTCCCACCCTTCCTCTACTTCTCCATTCTTCTCGAGCTCTCCACCCTTCTTGTAGATCTCTCAACCTTCTCGCATGCCCTACACCTAGACTTAACCAACATCCATCTCTCCATGCAAACCACCTCCCAAAGCTGTCGGATACCTCTACCTATAAATAAAACCTCCGAATTCATTTTGAGTTTTGATAGATCTCTCTCCATTATAACCCCAAAGGGAGCTTCCTGGAGTTGGTTCTTGGTGACAACGAGAGCATTCAGCCCTGTCGGTGTTGATAAAGTAGTGAAAGAGGAGGTCCAGCCATAGCTGAAGCCTTCCTCAAGCGAGGTTCCCATCTACTCTAGGTACTCCTGTTGAGATGATAGTTCAGGATTTTAATTAGGTTTTCATTCCTACATTTCCATTACGCATTTTATTGGGTAATTAGTGTTAGATTTAGTTGTGAAATTACTTTCATTTGTCGGAGCTTAGAGCACTGGCCAATAAATCACTCCGAACCTACTTTGTTATGAACTCATACACCCCTTTCCCATACCCCATCATCAACTTTATCATAACGACCCATCAGACCACTCTGATCTTGGGTAGATTAGCGAATCAAAGCTCACTCTCTGTTGTTCACCTAAGCTTCTTCGCCTCCTCCATTCCATCTGCTACAAGCTTTAATATCGGGTTGAGAGACTTGCTCTCGAGCCCTATAATCTTTTTGTGCAGGTTTGAGACTCAGACAAGCCACCTAGTGTGGAATTGAAGCCTAGACATTAGTCCCAAGTGGATGTATATGAAGGACATCTCCAGGTACCCATTACTGGGATCTGGACCCCATTGAGGACCCATATAGGTGCGGTTGTACTCTAGAAAGGTGTGGATTTGCTCAACATTGGAGCAGACCGCTGGAGGCACGAGGAATCAAAGATCAAAGGTCGGGGAAGAACGTGTTCTTCCCCATTCTTGTAAGCCCCTCCAGAGCCGTCGGATGAAGCTTTTGGCCCATATCTAATCCAGGCCATTGATTGGAATCAAAACATTGCATGCTTCTCACTCATTGATCAACTTAAGTGGTGCCTACATGGCGCGCTCACATCCGCTAGATCACACACATTATCGGGTATTTGACATACAACCCCCACTATTTCTTGTATATTACATGTAATGTTTTAAACAGTAGATGCTTGTAAATTTAATCATATATTTTGCGTGAGGACCCCCTAAACTTTTTGTTATTTACATTTGGGTCCTTCCACCTCATGTGTTGCGACATGTAAGGCTTTGTAAATATTGCTAACTCACCCTTAAACTCCTGGGACATATTATTAAATGAATTAAATGTTTTAAGTAATTGCATATTAGTCCCTTTCTTGTTGTTTTTTTACTTCTTACATTTTATTTTTATTAAATAGTTTCTTTGCTTTAAAAATAGTAGGAAAATTACATTAATTGTACGATACCATGCTTCTTTAATTGCACGATACCATGCTTCTTGATGCACATATTTTTATTTCGCATTTTTTGCACTTTCATTATTTATTAAAAAAATACAAATATGCATTTTTATTTCCTGCTTAAATACTAAAATACCAAAAAATAAAATGAGATCTAAAAATTCTTAAAAAAGGTATTATCAATATTATATTATATATTACTACATACCCAAAAATTCCTAAAAATTACAAAAATATAAAAATCATAAAAGCCTAAAAACCTCATAAAAATTAGTAAAAAATAATAAAAACCCTAAAATATGTCTCTTTGTTGTGAATTTTCTTAATAATATATACTATATATTAAAAATAGTGTTAAGTTAATTTATACTTATTTATATTTATTATACCTAAAACTAGCTCGGCTGATATTTTGTGCACTGTTTTGACATATTTAAGACTTTAAAAATACATAAAAAAAGTAAAAAATCTATATAATTATTAAAAAAATAGAGAAAATATAAAAAACAAAAAATATTTTATTTTCTCTATTTTGGCTATATTTATGTAAAGTTAAAAATATAATACCATATATATTTCTATTATATATAATATACTATTTTTATATATAATTATATATTTTATTTTAAATTTTTAAAAACTAAAAAATTACAAAATAAAAAAGAAAATATATATTTTAAAATTTAAAAATATAAAAATATAAAACAATTAAAAACCATAAAAATTAAGAATAATTAAAAACCCACATAAAAGAAGAAAAAGCTTAAAAATACAAAAATAGTTATTAATAATTATTAATAATTTGTAATAATTAAACTATCCATCCTTTGCTCTCTGTGGCTCGACATCTACTGCAGCATCTATAAATATTTTGTATAGTTAAACAAAATAAATTGACTCACATTTTACATTCATTGCTTATATATATTGTGGGTTGATTGTTTATTGATCTATTGGATTGGGTGTCGCTTGCCGAGAGAACGACCATTACAACAATTGTCGAATCTAACCTGTTGGATACCATGGGCCCTCCAAGATCAGACCTTGGTACTCCAGTTTAGTCGAGCTATTCAATAGTTGTAGTACGATGAGTAGGGACCTGCCGTCACAATTCCCTTATGCTCAGTACTTCAGACTAAACTGGCAAGCAGACTCAGCTCTACTCTCCCATGCACCCATAGAAGTGTCAATACTTCGTGAATCCAATCAATCAACAAGGCAATATCTAGAATGGGATTTTGGCTCTAACTCCTAGGGTCGTACCACACTCTGTATGGAATGTACCTAAAGCCAATGTGGGCTTTATGAACCCAATCCAATGAGGTCCAATTAATTGATTTTAATTAGGTTAAGGTTTTCTTAGCAATCTATTTTTTATTTTTTTGGTTATCACAATATTTTGAGTAAAATTAAAACAAATACCTAATAAGTTTTTTTATTCCCAATTATTCTAAGTCCAAGAAAATAGGGGGCCAAGTCAGAAAAGTCGACGTGTGATAAAACAATGAATGTGGATGCAAAGTCAGAAGTGTGTACCTTACTCTAGCAATCTACATTCAAAGTGATATGCACACATATATAATCTAATCTATATGCAATTCAATCGTTGAAATTGCCCCAAACAAGAAATGCTATTAATGTGTAGCACTAGTTGATTTGATCTAAGCCTAAATGTATTAGAGACTATATGTACATGAGAAAATTAGGGATTTGGACCTAGATACTTAGCAAGCAACCCCTAAGTATCTAAGGGCTCAATCAACAAAGAAATAAACTAGGAAAAAATGTGAAAAGCACAAATCACGAGAAATAAAAATAAACAAGTGAAAAAATACGGAGGACAAAAGGGAAGAAGGTGAGAAAAACATGAGGAAAATCGATATGTCCCCAAGTGAACAATCACTTGGTAAAATAGACTTACAAAGTTCGATGTTCGCGTCTTGACCTATATTATTACAAATAATTAATATTGTCTCTTTATCTCATAAAGATAACAATAAAAACTATTTTAATTCCACATTAATGCTAATATGCTCCTTTCTCCCTCCTGATCTTCTTCATGTTCTTTCCTATCAATTTGGTCAGAAAAGCCAACCTCCGCTTTATGTGGGTGCTTCTGATCTCTTAAGAAATCCTCCCTCGGTTAGTGAGCCCTCATAGAAAATTCAAACAAGAGATAATGATTAGAACATTTCACAAAATATAGATAGCGTACAAAGCAAGATAAGCAGACAAGCTAATAAAACAACAATATATACTTTGTTGCTACCCGATAACGACACCATTTGTTGAAATCGACTCCAAATCGGGGTACCAAGGTCCGATCTTGGAGGGCCTACGGTGGCCGACAAATCAGATATGGCAATCGCTAATAGGCCGCTCTCAAGACGCGTCGTACCCAATCCAAGCGAGTCTCAACAACAGTTAACCCACAAATGTATGGGATAAAGCAATCATTGCGAATGCGAGCTAAAATGATTATAACTCTATAAAAATATGAACAGTGACAAGCAGTGTAGAGGACAAATTCAGTGAGTGAACTGTATAGATTTAATTATTTCTAATTAATATCAAGTCCTTGTTTATTTCTTTTGATCTTTTCTCTTCTTATATTTTTTGTTTTTTTTATTATATTTGATTTTTATGTATTTTTAATTGTTTCATAATTTTATTTATTTTCAAATTTTATATTTTTTAAATTTTGCAAAATTTTAATGTCTTTTTACTTCTAAAATAAATTATATAATTATATATAATAACAATGGTAATATAGAGAATATAAAGAATATATAATGTATATAGTATATATAGGGTATTATATTTTTAAATATACATAAATATAGTAAAAATATATGAAATAGTATATTTTTATGTTTTTATATTTCTTTGTTTTTGGTAATTTTTGTAGAATTGTTTGCTAATTTTTATGTTTTTTATAGTAATAAATATATCAAAACAGTACACATATTAATTAGTCGAACTTGTTTTAGGTTTAAGAAATACAATAAAGTCCAAAATTAACCTAAAAATATTTATAATATATAGTATATATTTTACAAAAAAATCAGAGACAACAAAATATATTTTTGGATATTTCTTTAATTTTTCTATTTTTAAGAATTTTAGGGTTTGTGATTTTTAAGTTTACATTTTGTATTTTTAGTTATTTTTGGATATATGGTAGATAGTATAATTAAATAGGTACTATTTTTTTGGGAATTTTTGGAGTTTTTTTCTGAATTTTATGGGTTTTAATAATTAGATAGGGATAAAAACATCTTTTTGATTTTTAATAAATAGAAAATTAATCAGATGCCAAAATAAAAAGTAGGCATGTGTAAGCACAATATCATCACCGCGCTAATTTTCCTATTATTTTCTAAGCAATTAAATAACTTATTATGTTAAATATACATAAAAACCCATAGTTAATTAGGAGCTAAATGTAATTTGTAGGAAGTTTTAATTCATTTTTAACAGATCTTAAAAGTATAGGGTATGCATGCAATTATCCCAAAAGTACGCTTCACGTGGGATGACACATGAGGTGATGTGGACTAGAAAGTGCAATTACAAAGAAGTATTGGATTCCATATGCAAATTTACTTAAAATTATTACACATAATATTTAATTTACAGATTAATTAATAAACCAAAATAGCGTAGGGGTCTAAGTGTAATATACCTCTAAAGGCGCTTGATCCGACAATGGATGTGGATCCACTTATCCACGTGGCATACACTGCACAATCGATACCCCTTTGGCGATGCTTTTTTTAGATCAGATCTAGGATTCCATCAGACGACTGGACTGTGGCTCAATTGTGTGGTTGTTGTACAATCTAAAGCGCCTTTGAGATCAAACAGTTACGGAGCCATATAGAAGAACATGGAAGAAGGTGGCGATGAAACTCCCTTCCGACGATAGTGCCCGGATCCTGCCACCTGGAGATCTCCCAAGGGTCATAAAATGAAGCCCAATCTCCTCTACAACTCCTGAAGTGGTCAAAAGAGTCTGATCCTCACTGATGGAGGCCTAGAGTGTCTGGGAAGAGGAGAGACTTGTAACTACAAGTAGAACCTCGAATCACCCCCAAATGGGGTGCTCACGCTCTGCCTCCTGCAAAAAAAGAACTAAGGCTGTAGGATGTGTGTCCTCAACCTATTATGGGATGGAAATGGGTGAGGATAGATCGAGACGAAGGTCTCCGACCTGATTTCAGAGGAAGTATACCAGAGGACCTGATCTGAGCAAGATCATGGGGTCTGATGGATCGAGGCGATGGAGAAATAAAGGGGGAAAGTGTGGGGGCATTCAGGCGAGTCGGAACAAGGATTCAATTACGATGAATAATAATCCAAAGCCTAGTGTATTGGCGATCTACTTGTTTTTGGATTTTGATTAATTTAAAAGCAATCATGATAAACTACACAAACCCTAAACTAGTGGAATGAAAATGTGATAAAAAGAGCTGAGGGTAGACAACTCACATGATTGGAGATGGTAGCGAGTAGAGGGTCATCGGAGACAAGTCCGACGAGGGGTGAATCAAATCCAAAACCCTCCGTCCTTGCTGTGGATTGAAGGATATCACCTCCTGTCATAAGGGACCACATTTATGTTCCAATCCAAGTGGTTAAAAGCCGATAAGAATCGATTAAGAATGAATTGGAGGAGCTTTGGTTTTAAAGCTGAACATAAGAGCTCAATAATTAAGAATTTCTAATCAAATCGGCGCTCGTCCGATGATCCTAAAGGAATAACAAAAGGGGTGGTCATATTCAGAATAGTTTTCGTGAATAAATCGAGATCCATCGAGCATCAAATAATGCTCAAAAATTTGGGTAAGTAATGAATCCCTGATTCTCACTCTTTATTCTTTTATTTATCTATTTATCTTAGTAAAGCAGCATTTAAATACCTGTAAATACAATAACATATCATTAACATGCATTTATTAATATTGCATAATTAGCATGTATTTATGCAGAAATAAAAGAATAAATGAAAAGAAAAAGGAAGGAGGTAATTAGAATAAATACAGAGTGACCCGAACCCCAAGAGAAGGTCAAGCCTTGACCTGATCGCCAAATACAATAAGTAGAGAGAGATAGGGTCTACGTTGTGGTGTACATACTACCTATGTGTATAAATAATTATTTTTGACAAAATTAAAGTTCATTATTATATTTACCTCCTTGTATATAGTTCTAATAATAAAAAAAGAAAATAAAATCAGAAAAATTAAATAAAAATAGAAATAAAATCCCTCCTCAGTTGTACAAATACACATGTATATACATCACATTCATTAGTTATTCTATACCTGTAGACAACTCATAAAAATAAAATAAAAATTATTTTATCCCTAAAATATGTTGAAAATAAATAAAATATAAAATTGAGGTATTTATGTAAAAATAATAAAATAAAAATAATTGTACATAATATATAGGTATATTCTACCTGTATATAATACTATATATTGTATATGCACTAATTTATTTTTCATTAAAATAATTAAAAATCACAGAAAAATTCCTTGAAAATTATTAAGCATTTATTATTTTATTTAATTTATAATTTAAATTCATTTATTATTTTTAATTTATTTTTCTTTATCTTCTTCATGGTTTTTGTCCTGTAGCCTATTTTGGTTGTTTCCTCATCCTCTTCTGATCGGGCCACATTAGATTTGTTGACCGAGGTCAACGGGTCCCCCCGACCCACCTTTTTCGCCAAACCGAGTTTCGCACCAACTTCACACAATTCTTCCGACCCGATCCGATCTCCTTTTCACCCAAATTTTTGCTCGGGTTGAGGGTGCGAATCCCTAATCTTCGCCCGCTTCTTCCCTCCTCGATCCGCGCCTCGGTTCACAAGTCGTGCCTCTTTCTTGTCGGACCTGCATGCCTATATAACTTGCACACCCCTCATCCTTTTTCCTGCACCTCTGGCTACTCCACTACCTCCAGCATACCCGTCTAAATTTCCCAAAGTGACAACGAGCGAGAGGGAGGGCGAAGGAAGCTTTTTGGAGCATGAAGCTTCCAGGCCTGGCGAGGGAAACCTCAGCTCCGCCGTGAGGAGCTGAGCCTCTAGTTGCGCCGGCCATCAAGGACAAGACCACCGTAGTCCTCAGTCTACATCCCTAGGTGCACTTCAACCATCCTCAGGTACCCCATTTCCCTCCCATTTCCATTTCACTCGATCATTACTTCTAGAAATAGAGGATCTCTGAACACCGTACCCATTCCATCATTTCGTCGCACTCCGACCTTCGAACACCTCGTTCTGACATCCTATCATTTCTTCGTTTGCACCCCAACCTTCCATCGTAGCTCCAGCCATCGGGTTGGAGTTCCCTACAGGTCGATTCCCTCGCATCGTTGGAGACCTTCCCATTCACACTCCATCTTCTGCTCTTGGTTATATGTGATGCTCTAACCCATGCTAGAACCACCCTCCGAGCATATATCGTATCCTGTAGGGTTTGCGTGCAACCTGGCCTCATATGGAGGTCTTGGGTACAACCAGGAGACTCTAGGACGATCACGCATACCCAGGATCCTTCTCTTGGTCATGGGCCCTTCTGAGATATCCTGCAGTTGTGGAGCATCATCGCCAACCTTTCTCACATCTCAGAAACACTTGAGGATGTCGGAACCAAGCAAAATCATTGATTAAAACTCACTTCTGGTGAGTTCTTCCCCGTTCTTCCAGGTGACTTCCCCACAGTCCGATTGAGAGCTCCCACAGTTCTGATCGTGATCGTTCATCATCAGGAGGCCCTCCATCATCAGATCCAACTAAGGATCGTGTGTCATTCGTCCATCGTCGAAGCGGTATCCATGCATCTCAGTCGTTCGATCAAAAGTGGAGTGCCATCGACCGTTGGATCGCACTTAATAAGGGGTAAATTGCTCTTAGTCCCCTCTTTGTTTTGTTTTTATTGTTTAGTCATGTAAATATTTGTCGTAATTTAAAATAGTTTGGTTATTTTGCAAGTAGACCTTGTTTCTTTTAGTATTTACACTTTAGTCCTCTATTTGTGAACTCACGTGCTGTCTGACATGCACATCTGGTGTATTTGCATGATATAACATGAGATTGTTATCGTTATGTTTTGAATGAAAGTTTTATGATATTTGCATTTATACCCATGTGCATGGTTTATTCAGCATGTACGTGTATTCAGTGGATTTTTTGCACCTTTCACCTTGAGCTTTTCAACTGTGTTACTTTTTGGCCCGTGAACTTTATTATAATTGCAACGAGGTCCATACAATCTGCGTGTCTTGTTTTTAATTAAATAATTACAAATTAATTTAAAAAAAATATATAAATATCACTATTAGCTCTTGCTAACATGTAATATTTATTGTGATTTTTGGAGTTAATTTCATTGAGTATTTTATTTTCTAAAAATAAAAAACCCATAAAAAGCTTACTGTCTATTTTATAAAATACATAAAATTATAAACAATGTTTTAAAAATTCCATAAAAATTCGTGGTGGTGTATTTGTGTTTACTTAACTTCAAGTACCAGATTTGTTTAAAAACACCTCATAAAGCCCTATAAAATTCAAAACTCTTAAAAACTTCTAAAAATTATAAAAATTCTAGAAAAATCAAAAAATTACAATTTCAATTCATGTTTGTTCCTCTTTTTATCTATTTTCTTATAAAATTACCCCAAGGACATCAGGATACTTTAAGTATTTTAAATTTGTAATTTTGTCCCGGCTGTGCACTGTTTGCATTTTTAGCACTTATTTGATTTTTATAAAAACACAAAAACTTTACTAGAAAAATCAACAAAAACACTTTTATATTTAAAAAACCAAAAATATTTTTACCCTAATTTTCTGAGTATCTGTAGCCTTAAATAAAAATTCAAAGGCTTGATTGTGTGCCTTGTTTTTTTGTTCCTTGTTTTTATTCCTTTATTAAAAAATTTTAAAAAATGCAAAATTAAAAATATCAAAAATTAGCTTCTAAATCTCGACTACTTCGAAGGTTTTCTCGTGCTCCTTGAGTTTGATCCTGGTCGCTATACCAGGTTAAAATAAATAGCGGAGACCGCTTACATTGTTTTGATTGCTTTATTTGTTTGATTGAGTGGTTTCGATCTTTTCTTGCCGAGCTTTGGCTTTGTGATCTAGGTCGCAATGACCCTTTGATTATTTCCTAACCCGTGTCGCTCGAATCGCTCATCAGAATGGCGCCGTTGCTGGGGAGTACGGCTTAGTAGTCGTTTTTCAGCCTTTTTGTATATTTTTTTATCTTTATCTATTATAATTGTTTTTTGACCTATATCTATTTCACTTTTTATGCGAGGAACCGCCTGAGGATGCTATGGAGGAGACCCACATTCGAGGAGGAGCAGAGGAGAGCATGGATTAGTTATATTGGATAGAGTAGAGTAGTTAGTTTTGTTTTCAACACATTTATTATTATTATTATAATTTGGACCTTGGAATCTTTTAGACTTTCATTTTGTGGTCTGTTGCACCGAGCACCGATTTGCTCGGGGGATCACATCGAGTTTTTCGTGGCTTTGTTTTTATCATCTTTTTTCTATTTTATTTCCGCAGAATTTGGCCCCTAGACTTAGGATTTTTGATTGATTATGACGTAAATAATTTAAGGCCCAATCCCTAATAGATTGCTTGAACATATAGAGCGTAATTGGACCTTATTAATAATTTAAAATAAAAAAGTTAACTCAATCGACTGAAAGGTCACGTGACGTTAGAGGTCGTATACAACGCGTGCAGGATCCGTTGTAGCGGACACCGATCGACATCTGAGACCGGACATCGACCTCTCTCTCTGATCAATTAGCTATTGTTCTTCACGATCATTAGAAATTACTCGTCTTAAGGCCATTTTCATCGTGCATCATATATTTAGTTTTATTTCAATCTTTTAATTTATGTGTGGATCACCCTGCATGTAGAGTGTTGGCGATAGGTTCACATCTCTATCTTTACACGCATCATCGTGTTTGATTGCGCATCAGTTTTTCGACTTCTCCCCCTATTTTTAGACGTAAAATAAATCAGGAGATTGAAAAATTCGTTAGGCATTGTTTCATTTGAAAAATACCTAAAAAGAGAAAATCATAAAATTGGGACTATTAAATGCTTGACCCTAAAACCCACCTCACTTAAAAAATATTTGTTTTTGGGAGAGTCACCCCTCATTGGTTGGTTTGTATGTAGCGAGAGAGTGATCCACATACTAGGATAGAGCCACACCTGGACTTCCATTAGAATATTGGTCTCATGGTTAGTCATTTTATAGTGAGGATTTCACTGGGCAGCTGGTAATCGGTCCGGGACTTCCTTTGCAGATTAGGTAGATCGGGTAGTCGATAAACAGTCCGTGCCCAACTGGCTGAGAAAGATCTAACTGCAGGGTTGGGCCAGTCTCCTGGGAGTATCAGGTTCCCACCAGCTCGCTTAATTGCTCTTATAGACTTACTGATCACCTAAAATAAAATTGATAAGATTAACGACTGAACCTTTACGATCATCAGCTCAGTGTTGCGCAGGTGAATTGGGGGTTGACTTTTTATCTTGGTTGCATTCCAGATCCCTCCCTCCCACCCTTAATTGTCTTCTTCCCCGTCACTATCCTTCTCCATTCCTATCCCCTAATGATTGATCACCCTGCACTCCAGCCGAATTTTTCACTTCATTCCCATCATTTCTACCCATTCTCTTGGGAGGTCGGAGCTCCAACCGACTTTCCACCTTCTCCCTCCCTACCTTCCTATACCGTGCATGCTGTGCTAGACGCCCGCAGAGATCAGAATGAGCAGATGCAACATCTGGGCGAGTTCTTTGCTGAGATGAAAATGCATTCCACAGGAGATCACATGGAGCAGTTGCGAGTTTTAGATGACTTCTATGTTAGGATGATGGATGAGCACACTGAGCAGGAAGTGTAGTCAGCTTCTACATTGAGTCCCTCCATTCTAGATTTCGAGTTCATTCATCTACTGCCGAAGTTTTCAGGGGAAGTGCATGAGGAGCCTTATCTCCATCTCTCCGAGTTTGAGGAGTTTGTATGACCCACACATATTGGATCTTACTTCTGAGGAGCTAATGTAGCGAACTTTCCTATTTTTACTTCAGGACAGAGCCATGAGATGGCACAGACGATTAGGAAGGAAATTTGCTATGTGGGGTGATTTACGCATGGAGTTCTTACAGAGATTTTACCCTCAACATAGAGTAGATATGATGTGGTCTTTCATTACAGATTTTTCAGTAGACTCCTAGGAGCCATTGCATGATTCATGGATGAGGTTTCTGGACCTCTTGAGTAGATTTCCAGATCATGGGACGATTGACCTTGTGCAAATCACTATGAGGGGGATGACCGTAGAGCAGTTAGAACTGGTAGTGACCTCACGTGTTGGTTCACACCACAGTTCTGCCATAGATTTACTTGAGACCATCTCGAGAGTACTTTCAGATGTTCCATCTTCAAGAGATGCTTTAGACAGGATGATACACGAGGGTGACGCTACACCAGTTAGGTGTGTTACACTTCATGATGATTCAACTACTACACACCAACCAGAGGACATGGATTCTGCTGCAATACAGACGAAGGATGAGATGAATGCGATCGTGTGTTTTCAGATCTAGCGATTGATCGCATTTTCGTTGGTCTTCCAGTCGAAGTTCGAGTCAGCCCTGTACTTTTCAGTTCAGGAGTCTTGGATATCAGAGTTTCTGAGATTCCAAGATAAAGAGGATGAGCCCACGTTGTTTCATTCATCACTCTTGCCATTCTAGTCTCCATGCCCAACTCGTTCACCTGCTACTCTTCAGAGGTACTTCTCTGATTCAGATAGATACCATGATTCAGTCCAGCAGCAAGAGCACGATGAGGGACACTATCTTCATATGCTAGATAAAGATATTTACATATTCGAGCCTTGTTTCCTCCAGTTTGATGACACGGATATATTTCACGAGGACCTGTTGTTAGCCAGCATTGTCATAGCTCGAGGATCAGTTTCAGACACTTCTCCAGCTTCTGTGTTGATGACCATTACCATTTCCTATTTTCAGATTGTGCAGAGGCCATTTTCAGCTGATGAGGCCTTTTTGTGCGAGGAGTGAGTGCTTGACAGTGGCACATATTCCCAGTTAGATACTGATTCCTCTTTCTTCACTGTTGATTTGGAATTACTTCCCGAGGGTTAACTGCGAGAGGATGCCATATGTTATGTGTACTCAGTTTCACTTTATAGGAGTGTGTCTGATCTATCGGATCACGAGACCGAGTCTTATGGTATTTCTGATCTTGTTGAGTCTGAGTTTTCTCTCCTAGATGACCCTCGCGAGGATGAACCGATCTTTGAGATATTCGATGCCTTTACTGATCTCTCTACATTATATGCACCGAATATCAGTTCTCTTAGTGCGTCTCCTGATCTTGATCTTCCATACCTTTTTGAGACGATGATTAACATGAAGGATTCCATGACTGATCCTTCTTTCTCCACATTCGATGTCTTTGGCTCTATCCTTCCACTTCATTCTAATATTGAGCTGATGAGTTCTTTTGTGCTACTGGAGCCCGATTTCATATGCCCATATCTCGGCCCGATAGCAGACACCCGCCTGATTCTTTATTTGGATGTCATACTCTACACTATTGACCCCATCATGGTTTTCCTACTGAGACAACGATGATAGTACAACATTTTCCTTACAGATGTCGTCCTGAACCTCGACATTGCATTATCCTAACCTTTACGCCCAACTAGGGGCGTAAATTCTAGGGCTTGTTGAGATGCACCTCAACATTGTCTACTTTGTATATACGTGTTTCGTCGTGATTTGTTCCTTGCTTCTTCTGTTCTTATTTTACACCCCAGGTCTCATTTAGGATTATTTTTGCTATACTTAGGATGTACTTTATTCTAAGTATGGGGGACTTCTGTCGTTGCCTATACTTAGGGATCCTTCAACTTAAGTATAGGGGGAGTGATGTCTTTACGATCATCTTGTATATATTCATCTTAGTTTATCTATTATCTCACTTGTCCTTCAAACTGTTCATATTCTTTTGTATACTTAGGGGTCTTTTACCCTAAGTATGGGGGGGACAAGACGAGTCATTGATACCCTGTACATTCTAACCCTTTGTTGTCACCTTGTGTATAGATTGCTATATTTAGGATTACTTTATCCTAAGTATAGGGGGATCACCGACTTGCATTCCTTATGTCCTTTTATTCATCGTTGTAGTATAACCTTTCTTTCCACTTCCATATACTAACATGAGTTATGTCTTCTTCATCGCTCTTTGATCACTCTAAGGATATCGTTCGAGCTAAGTGTAGGGGGGTGTCGTATATATTGTATATATACTTTAGCCATAACTCGTACTTTGTGTGAGTGTGTTAATACAAATAAAATGGCTAAAAACCACAAGCTAAAAATCACATTTTTTTTAAATATTTCCTTGTATATACAATCCTTTCTTGCACACACATATCTGTAAATAGCTATTTGTAAAAACTATTTTTGTATAAATGTTTGTAAAAATATTTTGCTTGTGAAAAGTTTGTAAATATTTTTATATCAAAATTATGTATATAGTACAAAATTTTTGAAAGATGTTTAAAAAATAAAAGTTTGCAAAAACCCATGTGTAAATGTTTGTAAATAGTTTGCAAAACTTCTGCATTCATGCATGCATGCATTCAAACATTTTCAAAAATTTTGCATGTTTCCAAAAAAATTGCATACTTTGAAAATTGCATAAAAGATCCTTGTACATATTTTTGTACATTTTTCTGAATCATAGTTGATATTTAAACTAGTCTGGAATTAAATTAGAAAATAGACCTTGGTTAAGACCTTAATCCACATAACTCTCAGAGGAACCTTATAGGATTTAGGGTTAAGACTTTTCAAGTCCCTTAGTGACTTAATTCTTTGAGTCCACTAGGCTATGTTCACATGACATCTTGTTGAGCCTAAGTAGAACAATTAACAACGCACACATGACTCTTGCAGACATGGCTTTACTTGGACCAACACCTTACACATAGCTCTCCACGGATGAGGTGGTAAGGAGGCAGATTTCTTTGGCTTGGAATAGCATACGAGGGTAGTACTTTTAGGTGGAACCTCTCGTCTTCCTTTACGAGTCGTGGGTTGCAATAATGCTTCAAAAGAGGGATAGCTTACTGTCTCAAGAGGAAAAAGTCCTTATATATATGCTACACTGTGTAGATATGTTGTACATATGCACATAAAAAAAAACAAAAAAACAAAAAACAAAAAAAAGGGCAAAAAAAGGGCAAAATCAAGAAAAAAATCCAAAAGAGTGGACATGCCTGATTGAAATAAAGTGCATGTTGGCGTGTTTATAGCCAAATGAAGCAAAGCTTATGTATTACACCTTCTCATCTCATGAAGCTTGTAGCGGGAGACTTAGCTACACTGGTTGGGCTCCCAGGTATACATGGCTACACTGGCCACGATCCATTCTCTTCTTTCCCCCTCTTCTTGAGCCGGTTGCACTTGAACTTAGAAGGGAATACCCTGCTCCTCGAGGAAAGAGCAGCTAGACTGAGGAATTAGAGTTACCATGTTGAGGGAGGATGTTTCTTTATCATTTTTGAGGTGGGGAGATGCATATCACTTACACAATACAAGGAAAGATTCATGGTTATTAGAGTTTGCATATGTAGACTTGTTCTGATCTAGATTATTGAGGAGTCTTGACCATAGAATGGTGGGACATAGAGGTTGTTGAGTCTTAAACCTAGATCCAAATAAGGTTCAACCAAACTAATAGTCTAAGTGTCTAACTGAGCTCCATACTTCAATTTAATGAAGATAAGTTTAATAATCAACCTTGATTCTCCTTCCTTTTCTTTTCTTTACTTTTCACTTCTTTTTCAAATAAGCGGTTGCTAAGGGACTAGCAAAGGTAAAATATAGGGGGGTAATGAATCCCTGATTCTCATTCTTTATTCTTTTATTTTAGCTATTTATCTTAGCAAAGCAACATGTAAATACCTGTAAATACAATAACATAACATTTAGCGTGCATTTGTTAATATTGCATAATTAGTATGAATTTAAGGAAAAATAAAAGAATAAAGAAAAAAGGAAGGAGGTATTTAGAATAAATACAGAGTGACCCGAACCCCAAGAGAAGGTCAAGCCTTGACCTGATCGCCAAATACAATAAGTAGAAAGAGATATGGTCTACTTTGTGGTGTACATACTGCCTATGTGTATAAATAATTATTTTTGACAAAATTAAAGTCAATTATTATTTTTACCTTCTTGTATATAGTTCTAGTAATAAATAAAATAAAATAAAAATTAGAAATTTATATAAAAATAGAAATAAAATCCCTCCTCAGTTGTACAAATACACATGTATATACATCATATTCACTATTTATTCTATACCTGTAGACAACTCATAAAATAAAATAAAAATTATTTTATATCCCTAAAAGTATGTTGAAAATAAATAAAATATAAAATTAGGGTATTTACGTAAAAATAACAAAATAAAAATAATTGTACATAATATGTATGTATATTATACTTGTATATAATACTATATATTGTATATACACTAATTTATTAAAAATCATAGAAAAATTCCTTGAAAAATATAAAAACATTTCTTATTTTATTCATGTTTATATTTAAATTCATTTATTATTTTTAATTTAATTTTCTTTATTTTCTTCACAGTTTTTGTCACGTAGCCTATTTTGGTTGTTTCCTCGGCCTTTTCTGATTGGGCCACGTTAGATTTGTTGACCGACGTCAACTCATCCCCCTCGACCCCCCTTTTTCACCAAATTGGGTTTCGCACCAGCTTTGCCCAATTCTTCCGACCCGATCCAATCTCCTTTTCACCCAAATTTTTGCTCTGGATTGAGGGTGCGGATCCCTAATCTTCGCCCGCTTCTTCCCTCCTCGATCCGCACCTCGGTTCGCGGGCCATGCCTCTTTCTTGTCAGACCTGTACGCCTATATAACCTGCACCCCTCATCTTTTTCCTCCACCTTTGGCTACGCCACCACCTCCTGCAGTCATCTACCTTTCCAAGAGTGACAGCGAGTGAGAGAGAGGGCGAGGGAAGCTTTTTGGAGCGTGAAGCCTCCAGGTCCAGCAAGAGAAACCTCGGCTCCGATGTGAGGAGCAGTGCCTCTGGCTGTGTCGACCATCGAGGCCAAGACCACCGTGAACCTCAGTCTGCATCCCTAGGCGCACTTCGACCATCTTCAGGCACCCCATTTCCCTCCCATTTCCATTCCACTCGATCATTACTTCAAGAAACAGAGGATCTCCGACCACCGTACACATTCCATCATTCTGTCGCACTCTGACCTTCAAACACCTCGCTCCAACGTTCTATCATTTCTTCATTTGCTCCATAACCTTCCATCGGGTTTGAGCTCCCTAAAAGTTGATTCCCTCGCATCGCTGGAGACCTGCCCGTTCACCCTCCATCTTCTGCTCTTAGTTATCTGTGACGCTCTAACCCTTGCCGGAACCACCCTTCAATCATATTTTGTATCCTGTAGGGTTTGTGTGCAACCCGACCTCATCTGGAGGTCTTGGGTACATCCAAGAGACTCATCTAGAGGTCTTAGGATCGTGTGCCAGTCGTCCATTACTGAAGAGGTATTTGTGCATCTCAGTCGTCCGATTATATGTGGAGCGCCATCGGCCGTTGGATCGTACTTAATAAGGGGTAAATTGCTCTTAGGCCCCTCTCTATTTTGTCTTTATTGTTTAGTCCTATAAATATTTGTCGTAGCTTAAAATAGTTTGGTTATTTTCCAAGTGGACCCTTGTTTTTTTAGTATTTGCACTTAAGTCCTCTGTGTGAACTCACGTGCTATCTCACGTGTATGTCAGGTGTATTTGCATGATATGTCCTAAGCTTGTTACCATTATGTTTTGAATGAATTTTTTCTGATATTTGCATTTATACCCCTGTGCGCGATTTATTCAGCATGTGCGTGTATTCACTGATTTTTGCACCTTTACACTGAGATTTTTCATCTGTGTTACTTTTTGGCCCGTGAACTTTATTATTATTGCAACGAGGTCCCTGCAATCTGTATGTCTTATTTTAAATTAAATAATTACCAAATCAATTTCAAAATGTATATAAATATTACTATTAGATCCTGCTAACGTGTAATATTTATTGTGATTTTTGGAGTTAATTTCGTTGAGTATTTCATTTTCTAAAAATGAAAAACACATAAAAAGATTACTGTCTATTTTATAAAATACCTAAAAATTAAAAATTGTTTTAAAAATTCCATAAAAATTCCTGGTGGTGTATTTGCATTTGCTTTACTTCCAGTACTAGTTTTGTTTAAAACACCTTATAAAAAACCTAAAAATTTCAAAACTCTTTAAAACGTCTAAAAATAAAAAAAATTCTAGAAAATTCAAAAAATTACAATTTTAATTCCTGTTTGATCCTCATTTTATCTATTTTCTCATAAAATTACCCCCAGGACATCAGGACAGTTTAAGTATTTTTAATTTGTAATTTTGTCCTGGTTGTGCACTATTTGCATTTTTAATACTTATTTAATTTTTATAAAAACACAAAACATCAGAAAAATCCCAGAAAATCACCAAAACATTATAATAATTGAAAAAGCCAAAAATATTTTTATCCTATTTTTCTGAGTATTTTTAGCCTTAAATAAAAATTTAAAGGCTTGATTGTGTTCCTTGTTTTTTGTTGCTTGTTTCTATTCGTTTATTAAAAACTAAAAAAATTTGAAAAATTAAAAATATTAAAAATTAACTTCTGAATCTCGACTACTTCGAAGGTTTTCTCGTGCTCCTTGAGTTCGACCCTGGTCGTTATACCATGTTAAAATAAATAGCGGAGACCGCTTACATTGTTTTAATTGTTTTATTTGTTTGATTGAGTGGTTTCGATCTTTTTCTTGTTGAGCTTTGGCCTTGTGATCCAGGTCGCAACGAACCTTTGATTATTTCCTAACCCGTGTCGCTCGGGCCGCTCATCAGTAAGAAGACTCCTCGTGACTCTGATAGTAGTAAGAAGAGAAGAATGTACAGTTAACCTCGGGTCAACTCTTGGAGAGCCATCATTGGGCAACATAAGCCTGATGAGAACAAAACATAATTCAATGGTTTATTAGTTCTAATAATAAATAATAAATGATTTTATTAATTAAAACCTAAAACATAAAAAATATTTCTTATTTTTCAAACTATTTTATGGAGATTTTTATTTATTTTTATAACCTAATTTATTAGATGTTAATGTTTACAAGTATACTTATAGGTATATTTACCTATGTTTTACCTAGTTTATTTTTTTGTATTTTTGATTTTATTATCATACGTACATATTTTATATATTTATAATATAATTAAATACATGTTTACACATTTTTTATTTTATTTTTATAATTGTATTTACATATATAGATAATTATATGTATGTACTTTATATTTACAATGTACTTATATAGTTTATTGTATTATTTATTTTAATGTATTTTTTATGGTTTTATTTTATATTTATATTTTTAAATGTTTTAAATAATATTTACAATTATTTTTTGAATATAAGAATACTAAAAATATAAAGAATAGAATATATGAATAAAATATGCATATACATAGTACAATGGGACCCTAGAAAGATGGCTTTTACATCTTAACTCCATTTTAATGAAACCATTTTTGTTGGATAGATAATTTACTTTAGAATACAATGGAGGTGAATTTTGGTGAAGTATGAGTGCATATGGAGAAGATATTGATATGTGAAGTTCGGTTTACAACTTTTTCACCAGTATGTCCCAGTTGCACAATGCATTATTTTTATGTGCAATTATTTTTATAATTTTTTCTATATTTTTATGTACAAATTTCATGTTGATCATTTTATTATTTGAGGTGTATAAAGTGAAGAATAAAGTACTGTTAAAATGGATATTTTAAAGAATTGAAATTAGGGTTTTTATATACAGTATTTGGCCCTTATCTCCCCCTACTTTATTCCTTGTCGACCATGTGAATATTGATTAGATCTCAGGATTAAGGGTTATTCAGTATCTTTGGAATTTCATTTATTTATTTTATTTATTTTATTTATTTTGGATTTAAATACATCTAGTTAAGTATCATTTACAGATGAATAAAGAATATTAATTTATACAAGTTATTATTATTTACAGGTGTTTTGATATGGTCTTAAAGACAAAATGGAAGAATAAAGGTAGATGAGTGGCTATTCATCACATATATCACGACATCAAATGATAAAGGACTAGGTTATCTTGATCTCGCTAAGTTACTCTTTGACCTAACTTATCTGATACCTCTGAATCTTTTTTCCTATGCAGAAGACCTGCAACAAGAGGTTTGTCGGATGTCAGCCTTTTAAAGAAAGGATTGCCATCTCCTTCTCAAGATGGAGGTCCTTTCTTGATAGTCACTTGATGGTGAAGTTGAGTCCTTAATCTAACCCATTAGATATTCAACCCTGCACCAACCTCTATGATCCAACATTTGGATAAACAACTATATGGTATCAAGATGGTCGTGGTATATAACCCTAATTGTACGGAGGTACCTATTATGGAAATTATTATTCTTTATTTAAAATTAATGATATTGCATAATGATTCACCGTGGGCACATATGTCCAACAATCTCCCACTAGCCTAAAGAGCCATTAACAGGCTAATCTTTAAATAACATTCATGTGCTAATCATAAGCCACATAGATATACAACTTGGTTGGTTAATTAGTCACTCTGTTCCAATAGACTACACCATGTACTTTTATAGACTTGCATATACCGTGTAACAGTACTCATATCCAATACGAATGTTGCATCTTGTGCAACTAATAGTTAATCTTGTCAAAGCAATCACAGTGCTTGCACCACAACTTAGCAGTTAACATAACCATTAAGGGGTTTCTAATGCCCTTATGCTTAGAGGCCTATATATCCTTAGACTAAGACATAGTATAAGTCTTTCAAAGGTATCCGTAGACTTGGAGACCACTATCTCTATAGTCTTAAGCCCTTGAAGATGTTTTATTACTGCAATCATGTGTTTCATCTCTACAGTAGGATTAGCAACACTTTACTACTCTTACTGCATGGCAGATATTTGGCAGCATACACTAGGCTTCATATAGTTAATGCACAAGGGCATGCAGTTATAGAACTCACATCCTTAACACTTTGAGGTGATATATCTTTAGACATATCAGTACCATATCTTAAGGGAAAGGAGTCTTCCTTGGTATTTCCCATGTAGGACTTATCCAAGGTGTATGCTTGATGTGAAGTTCCTAATTCCCTCTTTTATTTACTTCTGAACATATTAGAAAACTAAGATTTAGGAGGCATCCTTGGGATCTTTTATCTCAAAGGTATGGGACAATCAGATTACCAAACACTTATTATCTTCCTACATCATTCCAAATGATTAGGATTACATCTACATTTAGCATGATGAACATAGCGATGCTCCCACTAAGCTTCATATGGTTCATCAAGATTCTGTTTGAAATAATAACCTTTATAATTTCATCAAATCCGATGTTCCAACGTCAAGGAGCCCGTAGATGGATCTCCTTAGCTTGCACACTTTGTATTCCTCAATTATGATGCCATGAGGCTACTTCATATGAATATCCTCAATGAGGTATTCATTAAGAAATACAGTCTTGTCTTCCATCTTACATATATTATAGTCAAGTTGTGTAGCTATGGTTAGCAATATCTTGGAGTCTACATTAGGCTTTATTAATAACATCCACTTATCCATGCCATAATCCTTAGATGATTCATCATATGAAGCAGGATTATTGTTAGACTCTTCTGACTCATGGAATCCATACTTTTTGGTAGTCTAACCACCATAGAACTCTTTCGAAGAGGTATGGGTGTGTCATATTCAATTATCTTATTAGTTTCTAATATATGAACTTCATTATCCCATGGATTCTATGTATTCCTTGACTTCATTCTTATATTGACTCTTAAGTAAGTCACCCTCTAGAAATCATATCCTTAGAGATGAAGACTTTAATAATCTCAGAGTCGTAGGTGGGCATCCAATATCGTCCTTTACATACTCGATGAAGTAGCACTCTTTATTGCAAGATTCTAGCATACTTGCATAGAATCTAGATTAAGATATATGTTGCAGTCTATACTGCATATCCTTAGAAACTATGCGGTAATTGTGCTATGTATCATCATTGATCTAGTCATGTTCAACATGATCCTGTTGTATCTTCCTGCAACTTTATTGAGATGAGGTGAACTTAGAGGGTTGATATAGGAAAATTATTCCTTTGTCTATAAGGCATTCCTTGAATTTATCTGCTAGGTACTCAATATCTTGGACAGATCAAACATCTTCTTTCCAACTTTAGTTCTCAACCAAAATTGTGAAATCTCTGAACATTTCAAAGATATGTAAGGAAGAAATTTCATACCGCAATAATCATCAATTGATATTTCATATCATTAATGTTCAATATGGTATCAATATGTATGAGATCTTCAATACCTCTGCATCATACACCATTCTTGAAGAAGGGTTCCCTGAACAGTTTACTTTGAATATAATAATCACAAGTAGGTAAGTTTTGAACTTTTAGACAATCTAAAGGTTGACATCTCACAGTCTAGTGATCTTATCAGTAGACACACATTCAAGTCATAATGCTAGATCATCGTCAAATGATATTCGTCCTCCTCTTGATATTTAAAACTTTAATTTCCAGTATTAGAAATATCAATGAACCATTCATTAATACTCTAATTCCATAGAGTCCTTTAATTGTTAGATTACCTTCTGAAATATATCCATCATAACACTTTATGATAGGTCTATCTCAGAATGTATGTCTATCTCTAACAAGTTTAAAAATATATAGCGAATCGTTTCTAACATCTAGGTCATAGAGACATTATCTAAGACTAATGGTGATTGTAGCAACTATTCCATCAAATCCATGTAGATGACTATCAACTATTATATCGAGTTTATTAATTTTCTAAAACATGTGCAATCGATTACAAGAGTTAGTATAAGAACTAAATATAACTATCTAACTTAATCCTAGTCTAACAAGTAAGTTGGTTTCAATGATGAATTGTAGATGTAGGATATGTCGATGTGTTATCCAACTCCTTCTCTTAGGAGTATATACTGGATAGTTATAATTTAGTATATTGGCTTATTGCAGTATTGGCAATCATCCAACCATTTGGATGTATTGTCAACTCTTTGACCTTTCTTCATCTTATGGGTGGGACCCATGCTTCCACTACGCTTTCCTGGTCCTTAAGCAACCTTTGCTTAAGATAAAGAATCTCTATAAATGAACATGTTCTCAAAGGACATCAATCTGAAAGTATTTCAACATTTATACTTGCTTCAACCCTTTCATAAAATATGGAATTATGAAGCTTCATGAAGGACTTGAGTAGAAATAGTAGAATGATGACGCTTACCATTTCCACATACATCTCCACTCTTAAGACTTTTATTTAGGTAGGTACTCAAACATTTTGAATACATCATCTTCTATGGAGCTACTATTTTTCATAATGTAGTGAACCATGTCCTTTATGATTAAATGTTGAGAGTGCATATCTTTGTCAAAACATCATAATCATGGATAATATCCATGATGCTGGTTATGATTGAGTATAAGTATATTGAGTGGGTTTAAATAAAATTTAACTGAAATAAGATAAATTGTATTTTCTCCGATTAAGGTTATTATTATTTTAAATCAAAGTTATCCTGATTTATATTACTTTGAAAGTCTGTCTTTTCACTTTCAAAGCATGAGGTATGCCAACTAAAATACCTCAAGAGAGATTTGGGTTCTCCCTTCCACTTTCATCACACCCTGATAATATGAGAACATACAACCAAAATGAAGGAAGCAGAACTCTTTCCATTTTGCAAATCCAACTTGCACTCCCATTTCGATCTTTGACACCCAAGCCCACCATCCCTAAGGTGATATTGATCTATTGTTAATTGAAATAACCATAAACATGAATAGAACTCGTTATGCGCAATTCAATATCGCCTCAATTATATGGAGAACAACATTGGAGTCGCTACGCATATGGCATGTCTCTTTAGAGAAGAAGAGAGCCCATTCCATGTGCGCTTGTATATTGGAGCTATAACTTCGCATAGGTGTCTCTGAAATACAATCCACTGTGATGGTACCTACGCCTTGACGGGAAAGCATGGATCATATTCAAATTTTAATTGATCATTTAGAATCATATTCTTATGATTAATTATTCAAAGGGTATTACAACGCTATTAATAATAGACATTTTATTTTAATTAGATTAAATTAATTTAATCACATTAAATTAGTTAACAATCCAATGCAACCAAGGAACAATTAGGTTTGTTGATATTACTATATAATATTGGCTCCCACAAGTTCCTATTATTATGATTTTAGTAATTAGAGTACAACTTGACTTGACATGCAAGGTGCTAATTAAGGAACCAAGCCAGCATACCCGAAAATGGATCTAGCCAGATGTGTGAGATATGTTGGGAGGGATCATTTCCTTGACATGCAAGGTGCTAATTAAGGAACCAAGCCAGCATACCCGATCAAGACACCTTCACCATCTCGATTCAAAATAATACAAATGGATCGATGTACTTGGGGTTTTATCGATCATTCCTTTGATGACTAACATGATACTATATAATATACACTCATAAATTTAGGAATCTTAAAATACTTTTAGTGATCCTAAATTTCAAAGTCATATCAAGAAAACATGATTAGTTCTACTTGTAAAAGTTGTCCTACAACTATTGTAGGATAAACTACGTTTTTCATGTCATGAAGCAATCATTCAAAGTTGTTGTCTGTCATGTATTTCTATAAAAAATGTTACAACAATTAATTAGGACAAATTTCAAATTTTCATGATTATATTGAATGATAAACATATTAAGAAAGTCTATGTCATGATCTAATCATCTCCCGATACATCGCCACTAAACATGGAATATCTAGTGCAAACTGAGTCGGAATCATGCAAAAAAAAATCGAATAGTTTAATGGTTTAATACTCTACTTAATTAATATATTTTTAACATATTAATGATAATAAATCAGTAGCAAAAAATAATTTGTTACAGATCTAAGTTTACATGTAAAACAATACACTGCGAGAACTTGTCGTCTATGAATCTTTGCTCAATCGTAAACAACTATTGGCCTGATATTGGGGTCATATTTTGATATTATAAATATGATTAAATATATCAAAATGTGTTCATAATAGGGCATATATCTTCAACATCAAATGTTTGTGAAAATAATTCAGAATCACATAATCGTGGGAAAAACAATGTTCCTGCACTTTGATATCCAAAGCCTAATTATCCTAGGACTGCAGATCATATCCAAGACCACCTCTAACCTACCTCTGATAACACTTTGAAGGGATGTTTTTAAGGCCTCATGCATCACAAAATTGTGTGGATCGGATCATATCCGATCAAAAAATAGACCTATTGTATAAGTCGTAATAGTAGCAGAATTTTTTAAAAAATTGACGGATCACATAGATTGGGAACCATTCCCAATCCATTCCATCAATACCACATGAGTTTAGGATTACCTCTTGAAGCGTGAATGTTATTCTCTAGTCTCTAAAGCAACAGACATCATGTCTAAGTCCGATCCGACAGAGACAACACTTGCGGATGCGAGGATGAGCCACATACTTCCTGTAAACCAACGAGACAATAAGAGACTCCTTGATCCTAACTTTTTCATATGAAATCGTCCTTTTTCATCATGATCCCGAAGAGCCAAAGATGAAGAAACTCTACACGAGATCAATCAAATCGATCCAGCAGCATAACAACGGCATTATCTCTACAAGAGGACAACCCTGAGAGGCAAGGGGAAATATTCAACATTAAAGGCATTATCACAGTGAGGGGATGCCCCTATGGAAGAGAGAGAGAGAGAGTGTGTGTGTGAGATGAGTGACTTGTTTCTCCTTGAAATGTTGTGTCTTGGAAAGCAGGGTTTGTCCTTCCTTATATGTATTTTCGAACCATTAGAATTGCAATCCTAATGGTTGAATCAATTGTCAGAATTAAAGGAGCTCGTAACAACTTTTATGATTAGAATTGGTCATAATTATCAATTAAATAATCATTTTAGTCCTCTCAAAAAATTAACAAATAAATAATCAATAAAAGAAAAAATAAATAGGATATTCTTAAAATAGTGGGGACGTCACCATCGCAACAACCATGAACATCCGCTATTTTCAGGAAGCTCCTTTTTATTTTCCATTTATTATAATTATTATAGTTGCACAACAACCATATTTTTATTTGTTTATTAATTTATTTTAAAAATCAATTATCAATAAATAAATTTTACTTATTTGTGATAATTGCAAATGGGCCATTGACAAATATGAATCATATTCATATGTCCAAAACTAAATGTAAATCAAATTTCCATTTATTGTATAATGTGAATTCAATTAACATTAACATTAATTTTATGAATCTTATTTATAATCAAGTCTCAATAGGATAATGACGATCTTATCCATACTAGCAGTGATTAGTGTGGATAGCACTATCCACATTGTTCAATATCTATAAGTCCAAAACTAAATGTAAATCATATTTACATTTATTGTATAATGTGAATCCAATCACATTAACATTAATTTTATGAATATTACTCATAATCAAGTCTCAATAGGATAATGTCGATCTTATCCACACTATCAATTATTATTGTGGATAGCACTATCCACATTAATCTTATCCAGAATATTAAATCTAATTTTATTGTCTCAAAATACTCTCTTACATATAAAAAAAATGTGAAATCTTATCCAAAATATTTAAATCCAATTTAATTAACTCAAAATCCTCTCTGTACATATCCAAAAATAATGTGAATCTTATCCACATTATTTATTGGATAAATATGGATAACACTATCCACGATAATATTTTTCAGGATAAATCCAATTTAATTATTCTAAGTTATCCTCTTCACTTAGTGATTCAAGCATCACTAAAAAGTCACAATTCTAATATTTATCTCTAATGGAATATTCCTCAAACTCCTTTGAGGATAGTGTTAAGTGAGAATTTTCAAGGGGTAATTGTTATTTTAATATTATCACTGCAATCCCTAAAACTCCCAGCTCAAACAAAAAAATTTGTGTTATTCACATATCAAGCTACAAAATAATTACAAAAGAATAATGTGTAGCAAGAGAATTTTGCTACTTATTTACCTATATAGCAATAGGATCAAACTTAGGTAGGCTACAATTTTTGAGGATCATTCAATTAATTGAAAAAAAATCAACTAATGGAAAAAGGAATCTCAAATGTGGACTACCTTAGTTTTTGTGAAATTTTAATCTTTTTAATTTTTTTCTATTATTCTATTTTATGATTTTTCAAAATTTTAGTGATTATAAAGTTGAATTTTTTTTTAAGTTTTCAAAATTTTGATTTTCAAACAAAGTCATGCACTAAAGAAATGCGATTTTTTTATTTTTTAAATATAACAAAAATGTTCAAAAATATCTAAAGAAAATCTTTTGTGTTTTTATGATTTTTTACTGTTTTTGTAATTTTTTTACAGATTTTTAGGTTTTCTTTATGATTTTTAAAATGAATAGAAATAAGAGAAAATACAAACAATGAATAAACATGACAATTTCGCAATTTAAAAATATTAAATGAAATCATTGCAAAAAAGTATTTTTCTGAAAAAATAAGAGGAAATTATCTACAAATAGAAACTCAAATTATATTTTTTTATTTTTATACAATTTTATATGATTTTTTTAAGATTTTTAGAGTTTTACATTTTTTGGTTTTAGCAATAATTATCACGCTAAATTTTCATAGAAATTAAAACTCACTAAAAGAAATGTAATCTATTTTTTTTGGAATTTTTAAAGAATTATTCGAATTTTTAGGATTTTTCAAAGTTCAAACAGGGAAAAATGACATGTTTTTTATAATAATAAATTATGATAAAATGCAATGAAAAAATTACTGTAGATAGAACAACTAAGCAGGAGATAACACTAATTTTTTGCAGAATTTATTGAGCACAAACGTTATTTATTCCAATGAAAAGATCATGCAAATTTAAAGTCTTGAAACATGGACTGAAATGTAAATTACTAATGCTTTTGCATTAAATAAATAACAGAAATAAAATGTAGGATGGAAAACGTAAATTAGCCACACAAAAACGTGCTACATACGTGCTTAGAGGTGGCGGGGGTCTTATTGCAGATCTGGAAACTTTGGGGGACTGAAATGCGATTTTTCCAATTTTTTATTTTAAACCTCCCCCATACTTCGTTGCTTCTTCACCGTTTCTTAGATCCAAGAGGAAAAAGGGGGTGCCACCTCCCTCGTTCCTCTCTTCTCGCGTGGCGTACGGGCGGCGACCAACGCAGTGGATTGGTGGGCGGTGGCCTCGGATGTAGGAGCAGATGGCAGCACGGGCTCCTCCACACAGTGGTGCGTGTGTACGAGCGGGGAGGGGAGGGGGATTCTGGTGCAGGCAGATCTGATGAAGGTGGCATCAGGTGGTCGAGATCCTCGCTCTGCCAGAGGCAAGGCGGCTGGTGATGGCAGGGCGGCACACGCCTCCGCGACGGCGCACGCATGCGCAGGCGTCGATGTTGCAATGGCGATGGATGGGAGGAACTACAACGCGACAGGACGTGGTCGGCGCCAAGATGGAGAAGTGGCGAGTCATGGTCGGTGGAGCGGGTGGTGGGTCGGATTGACTGGCGGCGACGAAGGGCAAGGGCACCGCCTATAGGTTGGAGGGGCAGCGCATGCCACGTGTTGTTGCTTTTTTTTATTTTTTTTATTTTTGTAAATCAAAAATAGGGAAAAAAACTTTTTTATTTTGTTTTCTTAAAAAAAAGAAATGGCAGAAATCCCCTTTTATATTTTTATTTTTTTAAAATTTTTTAATTTGATCCTACAAAACAAATGTTAGAACAGAAAAACTATGTATTTTTTATTTTTTTATTTTTTATTTATATAAATTAGGATGTGAGCATGAAGGCTCAATCCTAAAATCAAAACAAAATACGTGATCGGGGATCCGAGAAAAATGAGGAATGGATCCGGATCTCCGGCCACCGTACGTGACCAGATGTGGTAGATTATATGAAATAGAATGTGAAGCGAAGAGAACTTGAAGTTGAGATGGAAAATCAGATCGGGAAAAGCAAATCGAATCGTGATGAGTGATCGAAAAAAATTGATTAATTAAGATCTAGAAAAAAATAGCAATGAAAGTAAAAATGCGATAAATTAAACTACGATTAACCTATGTTAAAAATAAGAGAAGAAAAATGTAGATCTCACTGTGGGAGCAAATGGAAACCATGATCACCTCGACGAAGGCCGACTCATTGTCACCGAATGGCTCGGAGGCTAGGCACCCTTCTGCGACAAGATGGCTCTCGGAGAATAGGCTCTTCTCACCAAAGATTGATCAAGTGAGAATGAGGGAGGAGGAGCCAACTAAATAGAAAGAATATACAATTGAATTTCAAAATTTGAATGGTAGAAAAATAAGGAAGGGAGTTAGTTATAGAATTAAATAAATAAACTAAATTAATTAAATAAATTAAAAACTAAATTCAGAATTAAATAAATTAATAAAATAATTGATTGGTAAAAATTAATTAGCTACCATAATGGTGATTATTTAAGGTACACAATTAAATCATATATGGTAGGTTTTCAAATAAATAAATAAATTAATTAATCAATCAAAATTTCATAATTATATTAATTTAATTAATTAATATTAGATAATAATTTTTTTTGGTTTTTATATAAGGAGGTTAATTTTATACATATCATATATACATAATGTACATTATACACATGTACAAATAAGGAAATACTTTTATAAAAAAATATTAATAATTCTTTATTTACTTTAAAATACAGTGAACAATATTTACAATTATTATAAAAATAATAAAAAATGGTAAAATTACACAAACCACTCCAAAAAATCGCTTTTTCAACGTAACTCCAAAAATTATGAAATCACAACCATTTTAGAGATGATTTAATTTAGAATACAATGGAAGTGAGTTTGATTTAATTCGAGTTCATATGGAGCCGGAATTGATCTTTCAATTATCTCTTTACGGCTTTTTCCAAGTGTGGTTGCTTTTATTCTGTACATGATTTTATTTTGAAACCATTTTTATTATTTAGGAAACATTTTTATTTACAACTTTTGTTTTGAAAATTATTTAATTTGAGGTCAATGTATGTATAAATAAAATCATGTATGTATACAAATATACACAGAAAAATATTTGCAACACATTTTTTTGGATTTTTTGATTAAGGATCCTATCTCCCCATACTTTATTTTTGGTCGATCCGACCAAGTGTTGACCTTCTCTCGGGGTTCGGGTCAGCCTGTATCTATTACATATATATAGTATTTTTCTTTCTCTCTTTTTTTTTAATTTTATTTATTTTTCCTTTCTTTCTTTCTTTATTTATTTTAGATTAAAATAGTAATAAGTGTGCAATATTTACACACAGATGCAAGTAAGTAAGAATATGGAGTTAGTATTATATACGGGTTTTTTATAAGGGATTTTAAGATAAAATAAATGAATAAAGATGATGAAATGCATATTCATCATCCCCCTATGCTTTAACTTTGCTAGTCCCTTAGCAAACACTTATTTAAAAGAGTAAGTGAATAAAATAAAAGGAAAGGAAAAATAAAGAAATTAGAACAATATTGAGTATTAAACTTATCTTCATAAAATTGTAGTATGGAGCTCTGTCAGACCTTTGGATTATTAGTGTGGCAGAACCTTAATGGGAAATCGATTTAAAACCTAACAGCCTCTAAGTTCCACAAGACTCCAATTCAGGTCTCCTCAATGGTTAGGTCAGAACAAGTCTACATACACAAATTCTTATGACTATGAATCTTTACTTGTACTGTGTCTGTGAAATATAGCTCCCCATCTCTAAAGTATCAAAGAAACAACCTCTCTCAACAAGGTAACTCTAGTCCCCTGGTCTAGCAACTCTTTCCTCGAGGAGTGGGGATATTCCCTTCTAAGGTCAAGTATGGAGAAAATAATGGACGGCAACCACTATAGCTACCTATCTTGGGATGCATGACCAGTGTAGCCAAGTCATCCAGCTGCAAGCTTACAAAATTTTAACTTTGAAGCTCTTATTAATTTTTTATCCTTTTATATACACTACAACAAGCATTTTACTTTTCAATCAGGCATATCTACTTTTGGAGATTCTGCTTTTTTTTGAAAATATATACAAGATACAACATGTACATAAGGAGTTTTTCCTCTTGATCTAGTAGACTATACATCTTTTGAAGCATTATTGCAATCCCACAACATCCTGCCTTTTAGACCTCAATGCTACTAGATCAAGGTTGAGATGCACAACCCTCCCTAGAGGAAGATGAGAGGTTCTGCCTAGATGTACTACCCTCGTACGCTACTCCAAGCTAAAAGATTCTTCCTCCTCACTACCTCCTCCATGAAGAGCTACGTGTAGAGTGTTTATCCTAGATAAGCCACTGTATGAAAGAGTCATGCATGTGTTGTTAAATATTCTACTTAGACTAATCAAGACGACATGTAAATATAGTCTTATGGACTCAAAGAATTAAGTCGCTAGGACTTGAAAAGTCTTAACTCCATTTCTTATAAGGTTCCTCTGAAATTAAGTGGATTAAGGTCCAACTAAGTTCCATTCTTCAACTTTATTCCAGACATAGTTTAAATGTCAATACTATCCTGAAAAACACACTTGTAAATGCAAGAAGATATGTACAATGCAAAAATAAAGCAAAGTCTTCTCTCTTTTTTTTGAAACAATTTTCTAATTTTGAACTTTTTATGGATTTTTGGAAAGTAAGAAAAAAATGATGCACGTGTAAAAAGAGATTTTTTTTGAATTTTTAATTGGTTTTGTAGATTTTTAGGGATTTTTTAAGGAAAAAGGTTAGTAAAATATATACAAGTATATACAAGGAAATTTTTTTGTTTTGTTTTGTTTGTTGTTGTTTTTGTCGTTTTCTTTTTGTAAAGTGACACAAGTCTATTTACACACGTGGAGTTTATGAATTTATATATATATATATATATCCACAAAATAATCACATTTAAAAGTGAGAAATATGTCTAAAGTATATATACCATATATACGACACCCCCTATACTTAGCTCAAACTATGTCCTCATAGTGATCAAAGAGTGGCAAAGAAAGACATAACTCGTGCTAAATACAGAAAAGTGAAAAGACTCCTATGCTACAATGACTCAAAGACAAGATGAAAAGAATAGAAGCCAGTGATCCCCTCTATACTTAAGATCAAGTAATCCTAGGTATAGAAGAATGTACAAAAGGGAAAAAATGATGAAGAGAATGTACGGACTCAACGGCTCGACTTGCCCCCTATACTTAGGGTAGAATAGCCCTAAGTACTGAATATTAACAAGTTGGGGGATAATCGAGAGAACAGAAGAATAAAACACAAAAGAGATGATATGAACAACATCACCCCCTATAATTAGGGTAGATTATCCCTAAGTATAGGCAACAACATGAGTGATGAACAGGACGAATATGAACAACACAAATCATTCAACCTCCTATACTTAGTATAAAGCACATCCTAAGTATATATATACACACAGAAAGAGGTGAATGATAAAACAGGAGAAAAAAGAATGAAATGAAAGGATATACAAGAGGAGTGGATGTACAAAGGTCAAGAAGGTCGAAAGCGGACCTTCTTGCGAGATTGCCGAGGAATGGATCTAGCAATGTGTAGGTTGATATTGGGATCATCATTAGACATAAACTGATTAGGATCGACCAATATCCTCAGTAGTCTCAGAGTGTGCCGACACGAATCGGTCAGTGGAAGTAGTGTGGCCATCTCCTGCCTAGGAAGTCTTGCAAATATCAAAGTAAAAAGGCTTGAAATCATTATCAGAAAAAGTAAGATCAATTCTAGCCTGGCGAGCCTCTACTGGATCATCATCTTCATCAAAAGGCCTGAATTCCTTTATAAAAGCAATCAAATCAAATTTGACCATATCAGTCTCATCTAAATCAAGGTGAATAGGAACAGACTCATAAGTGAAAGTAGTCAAATCATGTACATCATGTCTAGTTTCAGAGTCTGCCTTCCGCTCCAGGGTGTCTATTGTGTAAATCCCGCTAATGTCATCAATGCATCGTCATGTACCAGAAGGGGAAACTCCAAGGTCTATGCTTTTCAATTCTTCCTCCTTGAAGAGGAATTCCCGAGTCTCCGTATCATCCAACATACAACAAGAATATCTGATATTATCATCAAGGTCAAGGTCCTTGGGGTTGGCTAACACGGGCACACTCTCATGCGATGTAGATCTCTGAATCAGTAATGGGTGTAGTGATCAACACATCGCTCCCTACAGCAGAACGGAAGTGAATCTCTCCTAATCCATAATCAATAACATCTCTCACAGAGGTGTGGAAAGGCCATCCCATAATGATTGGAGGGTGCTCCATAAAGGTGGAGATCTCCATGGTCAAGATGACAAACTCAGAAGTGAACTTCATGCCATGAATAAGAATGACCACATTTTCTAGATTACCTTTCAGCCTCTTGATAAATCCATCAACAAATTGAACTATCATCCTGGTTTTCTTGAGAGTCCCGAGATGAAGAGACTGTACCATAGAGAAGGGTATTATATTGACTGACACACCATCGTCAAGGAGTGTTATCACAAGAATAGTCAGAGATTGAGCAGCTCACAAGAGGTGTGTTAGTGTTCCCTTTCTTAGAATGTGTACAGTGAGAGATGGCGTGGGCAGTGGTCATGGTCAAGATGTGACGCTCAGATCTGCTCCTCTACTTTCTCTTTTTTTGTTGAGGAGCAGATAAATGGGTCATGACCATGACCAGGTGAAGTGGTGCTTTAATGATTTCATGAAGGGTGGCCACCACTTCAGCTTTAGTCAACATTTTTTTGAATTTTTTGACCTCCTCCATACAAGGGAGAAGATCATAATCAACATATACACGGGGATTGCCAAGAGCAGTCTGTACAGTGGCATCCTTGGGGTCAAAGTTGGGACATGTTGTGAATGACTATGTGGGAAAATGGTTTGGCATAGGTGCCCTCTCCTCACAAAATGAATCAGCAATGTGTCTCCCAAAATCTTTTTAGAATAAAAATTCTCATTTTTTTATTTTGGGCGATTGCAGGCTCTCATGATTATCCTCAAGTGAATCCATATCCTCAAATAGCGGAGCAGCATTCTGGCTCTTATTTATGTTAAATAGATCGCTAATCCTCGAATTCATATGCTACATCATCTAATTCGAGGTCTCAAGTGTGGACATCATGAAAGGTGAGTCCAAAATCCCAAGATCGGGTGAGTGGAATGAGGGTGGGTGAAAATGAAAGTCTGATTCCTGAAATAATGGGTTAGGCGGATATGCACAAAAAACAAGAGGAAAGTCCTGGAAAAAGGGAGGCGGATAGGCTGGAGGGTGTGAGGGATTCGCGAAGATCGAATTAAAATCACTCCAGTTGGCCATCTCCGAAACACAAGATGGGGATCGGGAGAACATGATAGACAACTCAAGCTATGCAAAGAAAAAGGCGCAAATGCGCGGAAGGACCAAGAATGCACACAATCAATCACAAACAAAATACACAAAGCAAAACACACCCCTCAATTCACCTACTCAACTCAATGTGAAGACAGTAAAGGTTCGGTCAATTATCTTGTCAAATTTTATTTTAGGTGATAAATTAATCTATCAGAGCGGTTAAGCGAGATGTTAGGAACCCAATACTCCTAGGAGACTATCCCAATCGCACAACTAGTTTTTCCCAGTTAGTATGGGTTGTGAACCATTTACCGTCTACCCGATCTAGCCACTCTACTAAGGAAGTCCCGGACCAATTACCGGCTACCCGGTGAAGTCATCATTGGAGAACAACTAATCACAAGATCGGTAGTCTGAAGAGAGTTCGGGCGTGGCTCTATCCTAGTGTGTGGGTCTCTCTCTCACTGCAGATAAATCAAACAAAGAGGAGGTTACTCTCCCCAAAACAATGATTTTTCCTTACGTTTATTTTAGGGTTGAGTGATATTAGCAATCTCAATTTTAGGCAATTGTCACTTGGTTTGAATATTTACAATAAATCTCCTACCGAGCATCCAATTTCCTTTTAGATTATGTGAATGAAAATAAGGAAGGAGATCGGAAGTGCAATGTGCATTTAAACACAATGATGTATGCATGGGTTAGAGATTATGTGAATAAAAATAAGGAAGGAGATTGGAAATGCCAATGTGCGTTTAAACACAATGATGTATGCAGGGGTTAGAGATGCGTATCTTTTCGCCAGCACTCTACATGCAAAATGATCTACTTAGAAAAATAAAACTAAACTATATGCAATTGCAAGCGAGAAACCGCCCTAGAAGTAACTTCTATTCGGGAAGAACCAAATTATTTCGCCTAAGTCCAAACAATCTATAGGAACAGATATTCTTTTATGGATTTGGACCTAATAACTACCTCGCTCAACCAAATAAAACCTAAAGCTAGGTCTTCACTCACAGAAAACAAAAGAAAATAAGGTCAGAAAATACATATCCGCGAGAAACAAATAAAAATAAAGGTGATAAAAACAATGAGAAAACAACGGTGAGGTCCCCCAAGTGCACCGGCACTTGGAGAAACAGACCTCGAATAAGGTATATAATGTCCTTTTACAAAAGTTTGAATGAATAAATGGTAAAATAAATAAAAAAACCATCTATGCTCCAAATGATGGTCTCTCTCAAAATCTTTTTCTCCTCCTCTCACGCTCTCATGCGACTCGATGAAGAATCAAACCGCCTCAGCTTCGCTTGGGTGCTCCGGTGCTCCTAAGAACTCCGCCCTCGCTCGTCGGGTCGTCGCAAGAAAGAGGAAATTGAAAATATGTAAGAGACATAAGTATATGAAAATATGAGAAAAAATGACTAAATTAAATACAGTGAATATGAACAATGAATAAATGTCGAAAAATATAGACAAAAATGTACAACCAAGAATAGGAGGTTAAAAGAGGAGCCTAACTACCCTCGCCGTGCCTCCCCGGCTACATCGCCATTTTATTGAGAAAGAATCTTCGAGGAGTGATTATTATTATTGATATAAAGTTGTCGTTGGAATCCCTAAAACTCCCAGCTCAAACAAAAAAATTATGTTTTTATTCACAGATCAAGCTACAAAATAATTAAAAAGAATAATGTGTAGCAAGATAATTTTACTACTCATTTACCTGTATAGCAACATGATCGAACTCAGGGAGGCTACAATTCTCGAGGGATATTCAATTATTCAAAAAATCAATTAAACGAAAAAAAAGAATCTCAAATGTAAACTACCTTGGTTTTTGTGAAATTTTTATTTATTTTTAATTTTTTTAATTTTTTATTTCTGATTTTTTATTTTTATTTAATGTTGCATTTTTTTAATTTTCAAAAATATGATTTTCAAAACAAAGTCATGCATAAAAGAAATGTAAATTTTTTTATTTTTCGAATATAACAGAAATGCTAAAAAATGTCTAAAAAATCTTTTTTTTGTATTTTTATCATTTTTTACTATTTTTATAAATTTTTAGAGATCTTTAAGATTTTTAAAATGAATAAAAACTTGAGAAAATACAAACAATGAACAAACAGAACTCTTTCACAATATAAAAATATTAAATGAAATAAAAAATTGTGAAAATTATTTTTCTGAAAAATTAGATAAATTATCTACAAACAAGATAAACTGGATAAACTATTTGCAATTTTTTTGGGTTTTAACAATAATTAATGTGTGAAATTTGCACAGAAATTAAAACTAACAAAAAGAAAATTAATTTATTTTTTGGAATTTTTGAAGCAATATTCGAATTTTTAGGATTTTTCAAAGTTCGAACAGGAAAAAATGACATGTTTTTTAATTTTTCAATAATAAAAAATGATGATAAAATGCAATGAAAAAATTACTGCAGATAAAACAACTAAGCATAAGATAACACTAAATTTTAGAGAATTTATTGAGCACAAATGCTATTTATTCCAATAAAAAGATCATGCAAATTTAAAGTCTGGAAATAGGGACTGAAATTTAAATTACTAATGTTTTTGCATTAAATAAATAATAGAAATAAAGTGTAGGGTGGAAAACATAAATTACCCACAAAAAAATGTGCTACGTACGTGCTTGGAGGTGGCAGGGGTCTTATTGTAGATCTGGAAACTTTAAGGGGCTGAAATGCATTTTTTCCAAAAATTTTTTTAATTTTAAACCTCCCCCGATAGGGTTCTTCGTTGCTTCTTCGTGTTTCTTAGATCCAAGAGAAAAAAGGGGCCACCGCCTCCCTCGTTCCTCTCTCTTCTTGAGTGGCGGAAGAGCGGCGACCGACGCGGTGGCTCGGCGGGCGGTGGCGTACGCGCAGGATGCAGGAGCAGATAGCAGCACGGGCTCCTCCAGGCGGGGTGCACACGTGCGGCGGCGGGGGGGGGGGGGTCTGGTGCAGGTGGATCTGATGAAGGCGGTAGCAGGTGGTCGAGGTCCTCGCGCTGCCAGAGGCAAGGCGGCTGGCGATGGCGGAGCGACACACGTCTCTGTGGTGGCGCACGTGTGCGCGGGCGTCAGTGTTGCGGTGGCAATGGACGGGACGAACTTCAAGGCAACGAGTCACAGTTGGCGCCAAGGCAGAGGAGCGGTGGGTCACGGTCAATGGAGCGGGCGATGGGTTGGAATGAGCAGCAGCGACGAAGGGCGGCGGGCGCCGCCTGCAGGTTGGAGGGACGGTGCGTGCCACGTACTGCTGCCTTTTTATTTTTTAATTTTTTTTTGTAAAATAGAAACATAAAAAACATTATTTTATTTTTATTTTATTTTTTAAAGAAACGACAGAATCCCCTTTTTATATATTTTTTAATTTTTTTAATTTTTTTATTTGATCCTGCAAAATAAATGTTAGAAAGGAAAACTATGTATTTTTATTTTTTATTTATAAACAAATTAGGACGTGAACACGAGGGCTCAATCTCAAAATCAAAACAGAATATGTGAACGGGGATCCGACGAAAAATGAGAAATGGATGTGGATATTCGGCCACCTTACGTGGTCGGAGGTGGTAGATTATGTAAGATAGAACGTGAAGCGAAGGGAAATCGAAGTTGAGATGGAAAATTGGATTGGGAAGAGCGGATCAAATCGTGATGAGTGATCAAAAAACATGATTAACTAAGATCTAGAGAAAAAATGGTAACGAAATTAAAAATGTGAAAAACTAAACTATGATTAACCTATGTTAAATAAGAGAAGAAAAATGTGGATCTCGCCGTGGGAGCGGATGGAAATCGTGATCGCCTCGACGAAGGCCTACTCGCTATCACCAGAAGGCTCGGAGACTATGCACCCTTCTGCGACAAGATGGCTCTCGGAGAATAGGCTCCTCTCACCAAATATTGATCAAGTGAGAATGAGGGAGGAGGAGCCAATTAAAAAGAAAGAATATACATTTGAATTTCAAATTTTGAATGGAAGAAAAATAAGTAAGGGAGTTAGTGGTAGAATTAAATAAATAAATATAATTAATTAATTAAATTTAAAATAAAATTCGAAATTAAATAAATTAATAAAATAATTAATTGGTAAAAATTAATTAGTCACTTTAATGGCAGTTATTTAAGGTACACAATTAAATCGTATATACATGGTAGGTTTTCAAATAAATAAATAAATCAATCAATCAAAATTTTATAATTATATTAATTTAATTAATTAATATTAGAAAATAAATGTTTTTTGTTTTATATAAGGAGGTTAATTTTATACATATCATTATTATACACATGTACAAATAAGGAAATACTTTTATAAAAAAATTATTAATATTTTTTATTTACTTTAAATTAAAGTGAACAATATTTACAATTATTATAAAAATAATATAAAATGGTAAAATTGCACAAATCACCCTAGAAAATCGATTTTTCAACCTTAATTCCAAAAATTATGAAATCACGGTCATTTTAGAGATACTTTAATTTAGAATACAATGGAATGAGTTTGATTTAATTCGAGTTCATATGGAGCCGAAATTGGTCTTTCAATTATTGCTTTATAGCTTTTTCCAAGTGTGGTTGCTTTTATTCGGTACATGATTTTATTTTGCAAACATTTTTATTATTTAGGAAATATTTTATCTACAGGTTTGGATCCAAAAATTATTTAATTTGAGGTCAATGTTTATACAAATAAAATCATGCAAGTA
The DNA here is from genome assembly GCA_037367405.1 of Ottelia alismoides. Taxonomy (NCBI): domain Eukaryota; kingdom Viridiplantae; phylum Streptophyta; class Magnoliopsida; order Alismatales; family Hydrocharitaceae; genus Ottelia; species Ottelia alismoides. Next base: position 110,197 of record JAZKJV010009919.1, read on the forward strand.
TACAAATATACATAGAAAAATATTTACAACACATTTTTTTAAATTTTCTTCTTAAGGATACTATCTCCCCCTGCTTTATTGCTGATCGATCAGGTCAAGTCTTGACCTTCTCTCGGGGTTCGGGTCAGCCTGTATCTATTAAATATATACAGTCTTTTTCTTTTTCTCTTTTTTTTATTTTCCCTTTCTTTCTTTCTTTATTTATTTAGGTTAAAATAGTAATAAGTATACAATATTTAAACACATATACAAGTTAGTAAGAATATGGAGTTAATATTATATACATGTATTTTATAAGGGATTTTAAGCTAAAATAAATGAATAAAGATGATGAAATATAGATTCATCAGATAGTGTGCCTTCTCTGTAGATACTTGGAGATAGGATTTGGGTGATTGTATATCCATGTATAGTGACTTGGATAATGAGATATAATCTCATTTCTAGATCTAAAAGACCTCTCAAAGATGTCTGATCATGTCAGACACAATTCTTAATCTTCATATTGTCTTTCAGTAGAATTCAGATCATTATCTATCATATGGACTAAGACTGAATAACTAGTTCACTGAGTGGAGTCACTAAAATTCAAACATGTTTCATCACTTCCTCGTAATGGAAGCATCATAGCATACAATCATTTAAGATCGCGTCACCCTCGAGTATTCTTAATACCCGTACATCGTGCAAATTGAAAGATGGCGATTAAACCTGAAGTTCTAATCCCATTTTTTGTCTCCTTCATAGTTTTATCGGTAAGTTTCTCATTCGATCATTGAAAGTTGGTATTGTTCATACGCTTTCCAAAAGCATATATCATACCTTCAAATATTGTCCTCTTTCCAAAAGAAAACGACCAACTTTGGAATTCGATTTATCCCAATATCTAATGAGTGAGCTCGTGTCTTATGGTTCAATAGTGAACATGTATGATCCCTTTGAGAGATCATATTACTCATATGTCCCTGTATGCACACCCGTATACCACTGTATAAACCTTGATTAGGTCATCAAGCTAATAGTCTGCCAAATTTACATACTCAAACATATAGCAATACATCACTCTTTGGTCAGAGGATGCATGCTTATATCATGACATCATACTATAAAGGTCTAGGTTTTCTCGATCTCCCTAAGTCAACTCTTTGACCTAGCTTATTAAACACCTCCAAATCTCTATTCCTATGAAGAGGACCTGAATCAAGGGGTCGGTCGGATGGTAGTCTCTAGAGTAAGGATTGCCATCTCTTTCTCCGATTGGAGATCCTTTCTTGATAGTCACTTGACGGTGAAACTGATTCCTCAATCTAACCCTTTAGATATTCAACCCTGCACCAGCCTCTATGATCCAACATTTGGATCAATAGCTGTATGGTATCAAGATGGCCATGTTACATAATCTTAATTTTACGGAAGGACATATTATGCAAATTAGTTATTCTTCATTTCAGATTAAGGAGTGATTTGCAATAACTTTTATTCCATAATGGTTCACCATGGGCACATATGTCCAACATAGCAATCCATGATGATCACACCACCGCCATCGTTACGAGTGTATGTGCTTCAAGTTCCTCGTTCGAAGAGTCTATGGTGGTCCTACTACCACCAGCGATGCCAGCATGTGCGCCTCAAGCTCCTTATCAAAAGAGTCCATGGTAGACATAATAGGGGATGACTTCAATGAGTACTTAAAGGAATTCAGACGATGAAGGGTGAGTAGAGAAGGAGGTCGTTGCTACTCCTTTTGGCAGGTGCATGTCAGAGAACCATGCTACACCATCCCATCTTTTTCTTCTCAAATAGGAGGAGGTGGCGGTGGCAAGGTGGATATGACATGGGCTTGAGGAGGAGGGCTTGAGAAAGACGTAAAAGAGGAAGATGGGCTAAGGAGGAAGACGAACTCAAGGGTTAAGCATAGAAATATTTAACATTTTCATCATCGTTAATAGCAAAAATGGATGGAGTTATCACATGGTTATGCCATGTAATGGCTAACAACTATTCAAGTATCTACGTGTAATTTAGAATTATGGAGGGTTCAACGCATAAATATAAAAGCATAGGAGGTTATGTGTGTAAAAATCCTTAATATCTACCACCACATTAGGGATGAAAATGGGTCGGATACAAATCAGATATGTCCATTCCTGTATCCATACTCGCTTCATCTATATCACATATGAATAGGGATACGGATATGACTCTGATATGAATTTAGGGAACCATATTCTAACATAATCGGATACGAATTCAGATTGAATATTCATCGAATACGAACGCATATCAAATAAAGAACAAATATAAATAGAAAAAGTATGAAGTTCTTTAAAAAGTATACCGTTATGATACACATACTATAATAAAAATATTTAACTAATAATTAAAAGTTATAGTTTCAAAGAGACAACTCTATGAATATAATCGTCGATGGGTTGAAGAGGCTTCTCCTGTTACGATTTCTAAGAAGTTACCGAGGCAAGAGACATAGTGGTTGTTGGAGATTGATGGGATGCATGGACTCAAGTTTAGCTTAGTTATTTACTAAAAAACAATATTATATGTATGCATATATGTATATGTGTATGCTATTTTGTATCCCGTATTCAGATCCGAATCCAAATATTTTTCTTGTTACCATATCTATATTCAGAAATTTTCTGCAACTGATATCCATATTCGATTAATATTCGAATACGGAGAAAACGGATTTTCGGATACATGCATATCCATTTCTATCCCTACACAAATGCAAATGGTAAATTGGGTTCAGGTTCCAATAGAGGTTACGGATCCTACAACCCGCCGTCTTTCCGGGAAATACAAAATGACGACTAAACAATAGCCTGCAAGGATCAGTGTTTCCGGAATGGATGTCAATTTAGGCCTATTCGATAACTCATACGATTTCAAGCTGTTAATTCAACGGTTCTTCGAATCAAGATCACCCACCACTTGAGCTTTGGCAGACAAACGCCCGCTGGCGCTGGTTCACCGGGGGGTGATGGTAACGCAGCTACATCTACATGGCGTTGGTGTCGGTGGGAAAGCGCCATTGAGGGATTGAAGGGCCCAGCTGCTTCGCTGTTGGATCCTGCTTCCGCTCCTTCGCTCCTGTCATTACCCCACCGATGACCGATGTCTAGGGGGTCCATTTGTGTGAATAAGACCGACAAGTACTACGGGCCAATTGACTCCCAAAATAAAAACGCGCCCTCCCACGCAACCGGTCTTCGGTGTTCGTGAGAGAGAGCGCATCCCACGGGATCCGATCTGGGAATAATATCTGTCCTCTACAGCTCTGCTGTTTGTTGGGGGGTTTGTTTAAACAAGAGAAATAAACTATTTATAAAATGGGGTTGTTAAATTGAAATATTTGTTTTCCTCGATCCCTACGTGATCGTGTGTTGAAGTTTCTAAAACACCTCAGGCACTACTCTACCAAACAAGTACCAAGCGATGCTATTTATTGTAATATTCAATAATTTTATTCAACGGTACTTTTTCTTGGGGATTTCGCTCTTTCCTCTGGATGTCCTATCCAATTGCAACACAACCTTTATAGCCTTTTCAGTTACACAAGCCCATATGATTTTACTTGTTTAACATGTACACTCGTGTCCAAAGTGGTAATATGATTACAGGAGTCATGGTGTAACACGAAGATTTTGAGAATTGTCATGTAATTGGACAAAATTACGAGGACAATCGTGTAAGACCCCTTTCTTTTGAGCATGTTCGGTTCGAGAATAGGCCATGAAATAAGGATCCTATTCTCGCTCTCTCTCCTCACTATCATCATACTGCAATTCCCCACCGAAGGAACCCTCCACCCTATTGTTGTCCTCCCTTATTACCGACCTTGCGCCAACGGCCTCCGCCCTCTCGTGCGATCTCTCCCCCAACGGAGCCCTCCCTTCTCCTCCTCTGTAGCTTGCATTGGTCCTCCATCGCCCTACCTCAGTCTGCAGCTTCACTCATGAAGCACGATTTTTGGCCTATGCATGCCATAACCTTGTTCCATGAATGATGAATATGAGATATGTTGCTTTTAATGTGCCATTAATGGGATGATTGGACCTTGCAGGGGTTCCTTCCTTTTGACCCTTTTTCCATAAAAGCACGGTGTCCTCTACTACCCCTTGAACTGTCCCCTTGAACCGTCATCTCGAGCATGCCCTCCTCCATGGAGTCTAGGGTTTCCAATAGCACATCACAATCTTATAAATTAGGCCAAATATCAACCTCCTATGGCTCACCGCGGGACCTTGCTATACATTTTCTCCTTTTCTTGTGCATGCACATTTGTTCTTCCTTTTGTTGGATTGAGATGTAACCTTTCAATTAATGCTCCATTTTGATTTTACAATCCAGTTGAGTGCATGTGTATGATGCCTTATTGTTCATCTTGGATGTTAATTTTGCTTGGTTGTCTGATGGTGCAATTTTAATGGTGATGAAATTGGGTTTCATTATACTCTAATCTCATGCTGCTTTGATTGCCATGCCTTGTTTCGATTGTTGGAGATGATATAGCCTTTTTTGTGATTTGAGTTGCAGTCCTACTATGATGTTTCTTTCATTTGAAACACCTCATGATGTCTCCCTTGATGAAAGGCTTTGTATGGGCCCTATTTGTTGTGTTTTGATCTTCATATGATGCTTTATTGGGTGGAGCTTGAGCTGAGAGCCGCTATGTTGTTGCTTTGTGATGCATTGTTATTGATCTTTCTTATCCATGTTGGTTGCTTGATTGATGGTACATTGTTACATTAATATGAGATTGGCATTTGTTGGGAGATGTTGATGAGCTTATCAAAGTGCTCATTTATTGTGATCACTATCCATGCCCCATTGGTTGAAGCTTGAGCTGAGAGCTGCTCTGTTGTAGCTCTATGCTGCCTTGTTGATATTTTTGGGATGTTCTTCTTCGTTGTTTGATTGTCGTTGCTCAATGATGCCTTGCTATTATTCTCGGATGTACATTTGTTATGGCTTGTTTGATGGTATATCCTAATTTACTGTGAGAGGATTTGTATAGACCATATTTGTTGTGTTTGCTCTTCATTTGATGCCATATTGGCTGGAGATTGAGCTGAGAGTTGCTCTACTACTGCTCTGTGATGCATTTTTGTTGGTCGTGGATATCCATCTTGGTTGTTGCTCTATGATGTTTGAGCTTGATCAAGAGATGTAATCTTGCAATGTTACTGCGATGCTTGTTTTATTAAAAACAACCCTTGATGTCTCCCTTAGGATTTGTATGGACTCTATTTGTTGTGTTTGCTCTTCATTTGATTCCCTATTGGGTGTAGATTGAGCTAAGAGTTGCTTTATTGTTGCTCTGTGATGCATTGTTATTGGTTTTCGATGTCAATTTTGGTTGCTGCTCTATGATGCTTTAGTTTGATCTGAGAGATGCAATCTTGCAATGTTGCTATGATGTTTGTTTCATTTAAAACACCCCATGATGTCTCCTTTGATGGGAGGATTTGTATGAACCCTATTTGCGGTGTTTGCTCATCATTTGATGCTCTATTGGTTGGAGATTGAGCTGAGAGTTGCTCTATTGTTGCTCTGTGATACGTTGTTGTTAGTTTTCAATGTCCATCTTGGTTGCCACTCTATGATGTTTGAGCTTGATCTGAGAGATGCAATCCTGCAATGCTGCTATGATGCTTGTTTCATTAAAAACATCATATGATGTCTCCCTTGATGGGAGGATTTGTATGGACCCTATTTGTTGTGTTTTCTCTTCATTTGATGCCTTATTGGTTGGAGATTGCGTTGAGAGTTGCTTTATTGCTGCTCTGTAATGCATTGTTGTTGGTTTTCGATGTCCATCTTGGTTACTGCTCTATGATGTTTGAGCTTGATCTGAGAGATGCAATCCTACAATGTTGCTATGATATTTGTTTCATTAAAAACACCCCATGATGTCTCGTTCGATGGGAAAATTCGTATGGACCCTATTTGTAGTGTTTGATCTTCATTTGATGCCCTCTATGCAGGAGATTGAGCTGAGAGCTGCTCTATTGTTGCTTTGTGATGCATTGTTGTTGGTTTTTAATGTCCATCTTGATTGCTGCTCAATGATGTTTGATCTTGATATGACAGATGCAATCCTTCAATGTTGTTATGATGTTTGTTTCATTATAAGCATCTCATGATGTCTCACTTGATGTGAGGATTTATATGGACCCTATTTGTTGTGTTTTCTCTTCATTTGATGCCATATTGGCTGAAGATTGAGCTGAGAGCTGCTCTACTGCTCCTCTATTATGCATTGTTGTTGGTTTTTGATATTCATCATGGTTGCTGCTCTATGATATTTGAGCCTGATATGAGAGATGCTATCTTGCAATACTGCTATGATGTTTGGTTCATTCAACTCTTGATCTCTCATGTTGTTGCAATTATCATCGCTTGTATTCATTGTTCGTGACCATTAACCCCTTTTCGGAGAATCTCCTGATGACTCCTGTCCCTAATTTCTCTTCATTTGATGCTCCATTGGCTGGAGCTTGAGCTGAGAGCTGCTTTGTTGCTGCTCTATGATGCATTTTTTTATGGTATATACTAATTTGTTGTGAGATGTTCATATGCTCATAGAGGTTAATGAGGCGAGAGATGTTCATCTGTTGTGTTTGTTGTTCATTTGATGCCCTATTGGCTAAAAATATGAGTTGAGATATGAGATGTTGCTACTTTATGATGCCTTCTTGTATATTCATCTTATTTGATTGATCGATGGTACTATCTTAGTCTGCTTTGATGCATATGCTGTTCTTCTATTAAAGGTTGTTGTTCATCTGTTGTTGCTCTATGATGCATTGTTGTTTCTTCTTGGGCGTATATCTTGGTTGTTTACACTGTTAATTTATTGTGTGTTGTTCATTCGATGGGAGATGTTCAACTCCTGATGTATCAGTAATTTGCCCCTCATTGGATTTTGTAATTTTGGAGTCTTATCCAACTCTTTTGATTTTTGATTCATGATGAATCATTGACCTATCCTGCATTTGGGCTAGTAAGGTGCTACCTCTTAATTGGAATGTGCTGTTTAACTACAACCATACATAACATCCACAAGAGGTGCAAGCTCATAGGAGGTGCACATTATGGACGATGAGTCCCCTTCCCACCAAGTGAAATTGATACCCATGATGGACGAGTGTCTTCTTCAGCTCTTCAAGCACCATTTTGATATATGGGAATGGATTGGAGGGTTGTTCACACCATGGACCTGGCATAGCATCATTGCATACTGCAACATGAAGACATGGAAGAACTGGGACAAGGTGAAGCTCAACAATCGATGGAAGATAATAAAGAAGGACTACACATCGTTCATATACCCGATGATGAAGAGCGGTTGGGAGTGGGACCCGATCTCCTATACAATATTTACACTTGATGTGGAAGACTGGCTTAAGGTATGTAAGTACGTTAGACCCTAGTATAGATTCCTAGATTATTTTATATCATTTAAACATGTATTGTTGCCTACATATCGACAAGGTCTACAAGTCCTACTGAAGGAAGTCCTTCCTTCATTACGACCTAGTGGATGCAATGGTAGGAGACTACACTGAGAAGGGAACATACACCTCTTCTAGACCGCACTATTGGGGTCGTTTGCGACCTTTTTTGAGGAGGATACATGGACACAACAAGGATTAAAGGATGAGACATAAGCAGAAATTAATGCGCTTGAGGTGCCCATTCTGGTTGAAGAAGGGGGGCCACCTACTTAGCCCTCCAGAAGGAGATGTTGCACGAATTTAGAGGCACATACCTCAGCTACCAAGTGTTCCCAGAGTGATGGTGCTCCCGTAGCTTCACAGGTTGTAGATGATGATGTGGTTCATCTAATGGCATATATGCTAGAGCTGCAAAGGGAGCATATCCAAGCGTGGACCCCAAGGATCTCCATGAAGGGGTGGAGGATATCCCGGACGAGTTGGAGTCATTGCTTTTAGACCTACCTCTAGAGGCATGATGAATACCCATTCATCACTCTTTATTCTTATATTTTAGCTACAAAAACCTTTGCAAATGCATGTAGATATATGTAAATACAAATAATTACCAAAAGCATGCATTGTGTAAAAACCTATAATTAGCATGTTTTTGTGCAAAAATAAAAGAATAACGATTAAAAAGAAAAAGAGGGAAATATTCAGAATAAATATTGAGCAACCTAACCCAAGGGAGGGCTCAGCATGGGCCTGACCGCATAAAAGCCAAAGTAGAGGGAGATAGGGGCTCAGGTGTAAATATTTATGTAAATATTATAAAAATATTTTCCTCACCAAAAATATACTTGTAAATACTTATATATATATAGAAATATAAAATCAAAAGAAAAAGCTAAAAATAAAAAAGAATCAAAACACCCCTTTTACCTTGTACATAAACCACATCTACATATTTAGTTAACCTTGTAAATAAATAAAATTATTTTCCAAACTTTTTGTCAATAGTCTCTGTTATATATTGTAAATAAATAAAATAAAAACAATTAAAACAAAAACAAAATAAAAATAGAAAAATAAAAAATACAAAAACACATTGTACAAATACCATGTATATATATATATATATTTATTTATTTTACCTATGTAAATAAATAATAAAAATAAAATAAAAACACCCTTTTATTCCTTATTTTATTCTATAAATAAATAAAATATAAAATAAGGATAAAATTGTATAAAAATAATAATTAAAAATCAAAAATCAAAACCCTATATATTGTACATATACCTATAAATAGTACATACTATGTATATAGCTTATTTTTATTTCGAAAAAATTATTAAAAATCACCAAAAAATAGAAAAAATAAAAGAAAAATATTTCATGTTTTGAGCTTTGGCTGAATCGGGCCCTAGCTACCCTCATTTGTCACTTCAATGTTCAGCCACGTGGCCCATTCTCATTGGGTCCTGGGGATGTTGACCGCCCGGTCAACTACCCCCCCCCCCCAGGACCACTTCCCACGGGTCTGAGCTCCGGACCCGATTTCTCCAATTTTTGCCCGCTCAACCCGATCACCATTTCATCAAACCCCGGCTCCGTTTTGATCCTCCTACATCCGACATCCTCGCCGGGCATCCACCCTAGGATCCGCGCGCCATCAAGACCCTACCCGAGCCATCCTTCTCGGACCCCTCCAGCATATATAAGCGAGCTCCGCCACCTTCTCTCTCCATCTTTGGCCATTCGCCTTCTTCTCCTATGAGCTCCAGAGAGTGTGAGGTGACAGCTCGCGCCTGAGCCTGTTGCAGCGAGGAGAGGAGGAGGATTCCATCGATCCGGCGACGTAGCCGCCGCAGCTCCGCCCACCAACGCGAGCTCCGAGCCTCGGGCAGAGACGACCCTCGAGGCGACGACCAGGAGCATCCCCAGCTCCTCCCCAGTCTCTCCGTTCATCCAGGTAGCCATTTAGCTCCGCCATTTCCTTTGATTTTCGTTTTTCCCCAAATCGCACCGCCGCCGTCGTTCTTTGATTCCGACCACCCCGTTACCCACTTCGATCATCAGAATCGCCCATTACGTTCGCCTTCGTCCGACACACCTTCTCCACCCACTCACTCAACCCAGCTCGCACAGGAGCTGGGAACCGAGCTCCTCCGTCCACCCCCTTCGCCGGAGCTCGCCGTCCCGACGCACCAGCCACCTCCACCTCGCCTAACCGGGTCGAGGCACTTTGCCCTCGACCCGCGAGTCTTCTGGGTTGCTTTGCAAGTCCAACAAAGGCCATCTGAGGCCTTTTGCCGTTCAGACCAGGAGCCTCACCTCCGCCACCCTTGTCGGAGCTCACCCGAGCTCGGCTGGACCATCGGAGGGCATCAGTAGCTGCGCACAGATACGCCGGAGCTTCTCCGATCCTTAGGCGCAGCAGAGGAGGTCGGGAGCGCGTCCACGAGGCCGGCGAAGTTCGCCGGCCACCTGTTCATCCAGGACCTCCAGTTGCCGTCGATCGCCTCCCCCTCGCTCCAGTTTTGATCCTGGCCGTCCATCCTGGGAGCCACCAGCACCGCTCGATCCGAGGAGAGACGATCCGGAGCGCCCACCATCCGCAGCCGTCAGATCTCCACGTGGCGCGCATCCAACGCCCCCGCTTAATAAAGGGTAATTTACCCTTAGGCCCCTATCTTTATTTTATTTCGTTTTAGTCCTGTAAATATTTAAATCAGTTGTTTAGTTTTAGGGTAATTTACATAGTGGACCTTGAGCTTTAGATATTTGCATTTATACCCCTGCCTGTTGTGGACACGTGCATCGACACGTGATTTGTTTGGGTTATTTGCAATAGACCACCCTGTAGTTCTGGATGTTATTAAATGAATGAAAGTTTTTAGATAATTGCATTTATACCCCTGTGCGTGGTTTATTTGAGCATGTGTGATTTATTTTGGGTTATTTGCAGGTAAGCCCCCTGGACTTTTGGTACCTGTTACCAATAAGTCCTTGGGACTTATTTCTCTTACATTTAGGTCCCTGAGTGCCCCAGGCACGTGCGTGGAGCGTGTTTTGCTGGGTATTTAGCACCGGGACCCCCAGAACTTTGGGTATTTGCACTTTGGTTCCTGTGCACAGTACCCTTCCTTTATTTTTAAATAAAATATCAAATCACCTCCAAATCCAATGAAAATTTGACTCACGGTTCCTGCCATGGTGTAGGATTTTTGTGGATTTTTGAGGACATTTTTGATTTAGTTTGATATTTTTTAAAAAATCAAAAACCTTCATTTTTGTCACTGTCTAGTTTGAAAAATCACAAAAAATATAAAAACTCACCTAAAAAGTCTATAAAAATTGTCTACTGTCTGTTTTACTTAGTTTGATTTTCTAGCCAATTTTGGCTATTTTTCATTGCTAAAAACCACTAAAAACTTAAAAGCACTCAAAAACTCATAAAAATTCTAGTAAATAAATTAATAATCCAAAAATAATAAAATTGGTACCTAAATTTTCCTTGGTTTATCTTCTTTCCGGAAAATTACCTCCAGGCCATTTTGAGGCCCTTAGATATTTTATCTAGGGCTTTTTGGCTCGGCTGGACAGTACCCTTTATTTTAGGCATTGTTTGATTTTTTAGAAAATAAAATAAACATCAGAAAATTCTCAAAAATTCACCAAAAACACTAAAAAATATAAAATACATAAAAATATTTTTGTTTGAATTTTTGGTTGAATTTTAGTGCATTTAATAATTTGTTGAAGTGTGTGCCTTCTTTGTTTTTCTTATTTTCTTAATTACTTAAAAATCCAAAAAATATAAAATATTCAAAAACCACTAAAAATATTTTGTTATTTTATTGTCTTTATTTTTACTACTAGGCCTCTCGGCCAACCCGTGCTCCTTGAGTTCGACCCCGGGTGCTATACCAGGTTAATCCCATAGCAGGACCGCTGTTTTGAGTTTGATCGATTTTATCTTTATTTAGTGGTTCATTTTTCTTGTTTGACACATCTGAGTGACCGAGGTCGCAACGACCATCTTAGATACACCTGATTGCCTTAGTCGCTCGGAATTTCGTGTCATCAGAATGGCGCCGTTGCCGGGGAGCACGGCTTAGTAATTTTCTTTTTCTTTTCGTTTTAGTTTTCGTGGCTTTTCACGGCTTTTGTTTTTATTTTTCATTTTTGTTTTATTTTGTTTTATTTTCATTTTCTTTTATTTTTGTTTTTGTTTTATTTTGTGTGTTTATTTTATTTTGTATTTTTGCACATATACCCTTATTTCCATTTTTATTTATTTCTCTTTTATTATTATTTGATTCTCTGGTTCTGACCACTCTGTTCTTTCTTGCGAGGGCCCGAGGACCGAGGCGGCTGATCTCGAGAAGCCGACGCAACCGCGGGATTCGGAGACGGCTCTTTTCTTCTTAGAGCCGTAGGAGAGAGTGAGAGAGAGTTGAGTGGGAGAGGAATTTTCTTTTTATTTTATTATTATTGTAATAATACAGGACACTCTCAGAAACTTGGACCTTGTGACTTAGCAGGTCTGTTTCGCCGAGCACCGGTGTGGCTCGGGGGACACTTAGGATTTTCGTGGTTTTTCGCGGTTTTGGTTTTCTTCTATTTTCTTACTGCTTTTTCCGGTGTTTACGCGGTTTTTGCTCGAGCCCCTAGACTTAGGAATTTCTATTTCTTGTGCCGTAATTAGTAGGATCCCCACACCTAATTGATTGCCTGTTCCTATAGAACGTTAATTCGACCTACTAAAAATCATTAATAAAAATAACCGACTCATCTCCTTCGTAGCCTACGTGATGCATCCCGTCCTGTAAAGCGCTTTCTCCTACCCCCGATTTGTCGGACAGAGGAGGGACGGGCCAAGACCGGACTCTTTGGCTTGGAGGTCGGTGACCGGTTAGACGGTTCTTCGATAGAAATTGCTCATCTAGGACTCGGCTTTCCCGTTGCATCATTTAGGTAGTTTACTTTTCAGTCTTTCAATTCTACGCGGATCACTTGCATGTAGAGTGCTGGAGACAAGGTACGCATTTCTTACTCAGCATGCATCATTGATTTCATCGCGCATCGGCTTTTTCGTCTTCTCTCCCCTGTTTTGGATTAAATAACCAGGAGAACCGAAAAATTCGTTAGGCCTTTTGTTTTGATTTGAAAAAGATTAAAAAGAGAAACCATAAAATTGGGACTGGTTAACACTATTGATCATAAAAGACGCTCACCCTAAAAATTTTGTCTTGGGAAGAGCAACCCCCTCATTGTATGGTTTGGATGCGCGAGAGAGTGACCCGTACCCTAGGTAGAGCCCTCCGGTGCTAGTCCCGACTGATTACCAACTTCTCCGTGCGGGCCAGTCGGTTGGGGTAGCATCGGGTATCCTAACAGGTCACGTAAGCGCTCTGATATCTTGTGTATTCACCTAATAAAAATTGACAAGATAATTTGACCGAACTTTCACGGTCTTCAGCTCGCGTCGCGTTGGTGAACCGGGGGTTTGTTTTGTGATCATAGTTTCTCCAGATCTCATCCGCCCTAGTCGCCAGATCAAGATGATGGGTAGACGCTCTCTTAGGCAGCCTCTGACTGCACCGCTCTCGGGCACGTCTACCCAATCATCTAGGTTGGCTCGAGAGAGCCAAGACCAGCTCTCCGAGCCCGAGTACGACTCCGCCCTGTTCCCCCTCAACCCCCTTTCTTTCAGACCTGAGAGACATGAGCCCGAGGAGAGATTGATAGATTTGACAGCACCTGAGTTGGGCTCATTTGATTTTGCAGCAGACGTCATGGCCGGCAGTTCTTAGGATCGTTCCCGTACAGAGCACGTCGTGATGGATCAGGGAGCGATCAACTCCACCTTGATCACCTCATTAGAGACAGTTCATCAGCAGTTACGCGATCAGGGAGCGTTCATGATTGAGATGAGGAGAGAGTTGGAGCGCCTCCGAGCAGAGCGAGATGAGCAGAGCGAGCCTGAGGACGGACCAGATGCAGAGGCACGAGCCGCAGCAGCAGCAGCAGCCGCAGCCGCCACCGCAGCGGCAGCCGCCGCGGCAGGAGGACCACCGAGACCGATGCAGGAGTTGCACAACCCCGGATCTACACTGATGCACCATTGGGTGGTGGTACCTGCTATCGTGGGGGACTTCAAGTTCCCCCCGAACACCCTGCAGATGCTCCCCCGTTTTCACGGACTTGCCACCGAGGAGCCCCACTTCCACCTCCAGGAGTTTCTGATGATTTGCAGTACTGTCCATGACTGTCATGTGGACCAGGACACTATTAGGATGATCGCCTTCCCCTTTTCACTGGCAGATAGAGCAGCCACCTGGCTGAAACACTTGGGGAAGTTTGTCTACACCTGGGAGCAGCTCCGCACCGAGTACTTGAACAAGTACTATCCACTCGGGCGGACGAATGCAGCGAGGGCCCTGATCAGCAACTTCTCCATGCTCCCCAACGAGCAATTTCACGATGCATGGGAGAGGTTTCGAGAGCTCACTGACAGATGCCCGCACCACGACATCACAAAGCCGAACCTTGTGCAGAGCTTCTTCAGCGGGTTGACACCAGAGCTCCAGGGCCTGGTGAATGCTTTTTGCGGCGGGTCCTATTTCGCCAAGGACCACGACCAGGTCTGGGCCATCTTCGAGGAGATGGCTGAGAATTATATGGTGATGTCCCAGACCCGGTTGTACACTCAGGGGAGACCCCAGCAGCAGCCAGGACCCGTGCAGTACCAGCGGATAGCACGAGTCGATGCAGGTCCATCCAGCTCGTCCGCAGTCGCAGCAGCACAGGCAGAGTCGTCCGCTGCGGACATGGGTATCATCAACGAGAAGTTGGACCGCATGGAGCTGATTGAGAAGAAGCAGTGCCAGAGCCCCACTCAGATGGATCAGATGGCACAGACTCTGAGCGACATGAAGACCCAGCTCATGTGTCTCCAGGAGGCACAGACGGCTTCTCAGCCCCGTCTTCAGTCGCGAGGCGATACCGGCAGCAGCAGCAGCTCGTCCCAGTGCTCCAGCTCCCTACAGCAGCCTAGACAGGTTCACCTTGTACAGGCGGAGCCGTACCAGCAGCCGCAACCCGCCTACCAGTCCCCACCATCTCCAGACATGCAGATGGTGGTCTACCAGCCGGATCAGCCTCTGGCAGTACTCCCGCCAGCCCCCTACGATGCAGAGCCGTTGATGGATGTCAACGGGATTTGGTATGACCGTCCCCAGCCTGGGATCCGACGAGACCATCCCGGATTCAGGTGGGGGAGTGGAGGTACCCAGCTCCAGCAGCAGCCAGCCGGTCAGGGAGGGCAGTACGCCCAGCAGAGAGATCACCAGCCGCAGCAGCAGCCCCCAGCATACCAGTCACACCAGCAGTCGTCCTTCGTTCCTCGTCCCTATCAGCAGCAAGGACAGTCGTGGAGACGTGAGCAGCAGGCTCACCCAGCATACCAGCAGCATCCCTCTTCCTACCCCTCTCAACAGCACCACCAGCATTTCCAGCAGCCTCAGCACCAGAGAGGCTACCCGTCGGGCTCCCATGAGAGCCCCGCCTTGGATGACATAGCCCGCCTCCTCACGGACCATCAGGCTACCTTTAGACGGGAGATGGACGAGTTCCGCCAGGAGATGCGGGACCTGGTGAGAGGGAAGGCCGCTATTCCTGCACAGATTGAGCCGAACCCCAATAGCCTCAAGAGGAAGTCTCAGCAGGTAGTTTCTACTGAGCATGCCACTCCTAGTGACCCATTTGATGATATGTCTTCGGATCTATTTGATGCTGATTTTGTTACACTTAGGAGCGGTAGAGCACCAGCAGGCGGCGCCTCATCTGAGCGACGACGCGAGGATCCACCCAGGGCGCCAGATGAGGAGGAGGAGAGCGGTATTGATGCCGCTCCAGATGATGATGGTGGTACTGACGCCACCAAGGATGCTGATTCCACCGGCGGTACTGAGGCCGCCGCTTCACCAGTTCGAGGAGGTGGTACTGACGCCACCAGTTTAGCCGAGCCAGCCCGCGGTACTGATGCCGCGAGACGTACAGCAGCAGCAGCAGCAGAGCCAGCCCGTGGTGGTACTGAGGCCACCGGTGTTTGTTTTGATAGAGATGTTGTCTTTCCTCGTGTGGATGTATCTCAGAACTCTATTTTGAATAAAGGAAAAGGTTTAGTTTCTTCTGGTCCCACTGTGGTGAGTGATGTATGTGTGGATCCGGACGTCGAGCCGTCTAGGCCTTTTCCTAGTCCTTCATCTGCGAAGGACCCTGTGATCCCCAT
Source organism: Ottelia alismoides (assembly GCA_037367405.1). Lineage (NCBI taxonomy): Eukaryota > Viridiplantae > Streptophyta > Magnoliopsida > Alismatales > Hydrocharitaceae > Ottelia > Ottelia alismoides. The sequence continues at coordinate 125,966 of JAZKJV010009919.1, forward strand.
CCCTAGAGCCCTTCAGATGGGGAAGAGGAAGAAAAAAGAAAATGATCCAAAAAAGAGAGAGCAGGAGGAATTCAGTCAGAGCATGATCGATAGATTCCACATCCAGCTGACCCTCCAGGAGGCTTTGCAGCACATCCCCCTTCTTCAGCGATCTTTGAGAGATAGGACCACAGTCAGGAGAAGGAGGAGGAACCACACTTCAGAGATTCATGTGCTGACGAGAGCCACGTGTTTCGCGATCCAGAACCGTCTGCCGGCCAAGAGGCCAGATTCAGGGGCGCCGTATTCAGATGCTAGATTAGTGAGCAGAGGTTCGACCGTACTTTATTAGATAGCAGATCGTCGATCAACCTTCTTCCGGCAGCCCTTCTCGACCGCTTCGAGTTGGGCACTCTTCGACAGAGCAGGACAGTCCTTCAGTTTGCTGATCGATCTGTCAAGAGGCCGAAGGGGTTGTTACGAGACGTTATCGTCACGATTCAGGGCCTGCAATTACCCGTGGACTTCGTAGTGTTGGACATGGAGATCCCTGATTCAGTGATCGATACCCCCATCATCCTCGGTCGTCCGTTCTTGACCACAGCCAAGGCAGTGACTGATCATGATAGCGGGAAGGTATACTTTCGCGTCGAGGGCGAGAGTATACAAATAGAGACGGTCGAGGACTACAGAGCCAGAGAGAGAGCACGCTCAGAGGCTAGCACAGATTCAGAGCAGCTGACAGACGCAGAGCCAGACATCCACCAGGACTGTGATTTTGTGATCACAGACGACGAGGCAGCATGGGCAGATCCTGCAGCACAGGCCATCCTCTCATTTCCAAACACCAGTGATGCAGAGATGACAACAGAGGAGAGCTTGGAGAGCACAGCCCTGGTCCAGGATACTACAGAGGCAACAGAGCCGGTCCTTGACTGCGACACGACTATCAGTGACGGTGGTGCTGAGGCCACCTTGCTTTACGGTGGTACTGATGCCACCGCGGTTGATACAGATCCCTCGGATTCAGAGTCTGTTTGGGCAGATTGCGATGATCAGATGCCAGACTTGAGTCCACCTGAGCCTACAGATGAGGAGGAGGCAGAGGCAGAGCAGATCAGAGATAGCACAGTTGAGCAGCCTTCTCCAGATCCAGTTTGCGAGAGTTCGCTTTCTTTCTCCCAGGCAGATTTGGCAGACTTAGCAGCATTCACTCATTTCCTTCCGCAGCCAGATTTGCCAGCACCCAGCTGTCCAGAGCTGAAGCCTCTCCCTACTTCGCTGAAGTATCGGTTCCTTGCGGGCAAACCTGAGATGTACCCAGTCATCATCTCCGCCGATCTGACTGGAGAGCAAGAATCCCGTTTGATGGGGGTTCTTGAAAAGAACCACAAGGCGATCGGATGGAGCGCAGCAGATCTCCATGGGATTAGTCCATCAGTGTGCTCCTACCATATCTATCTCGAGGAGGGGGCGAAGCCGTCGTGTGAGTTCCAGCGGCGACTGAACCCCAACCTGAGAGAGGTCGTGATGAAGGAAATATCGAAATGGTGGAGTGCAGATTTTATTTATCCCATTTCCGACTCCAAGTGGGTTAGCCCCTTGCATGTGGTGCCCAAGAAGACGGGCATAACGACTGTGATCAGTGAGTCGGGAGAGGAGATTGCTACACGAGTACCCACCTCTTGGAGGGTCTGTGTTGACTACAGGAGACTCAACCAGGCCACCAAGAAGGACCATTTCCCCCTGCCTTTTATTGACCAGATCATTGAGAGACTGGCAGGGAAGAGCCATTATTGCTTCCTGGATGGGTACTCGGGCTACAACCAGGTGGCCATCGCTCCTGAGGATCAGGAGAAGACCACCTTTACCTGTCCCTTTGGTACATATGCCTTTCGACGCATGCCATTTGGGCTATGCAATGCCCCTGTGACTTTTCAGAGGTGCATGCTGTCGATCTTTTCGGACATGGTAGGGGAGTGTTTGGAGGTCTTCATGGACGATTTCTCGGTTTACGGCGACGGATTCGACTCCTGTCTTGACTGCCTAGACCGAGTACTCCAGCGATGTATTGAGTATCATTTGGTTTTATCTTGGGAGAAGAGTCACTTCATGGTGACTCAAGGGACGGTGCTTGGCCACATCATCTCCAACAGGGGCATGGAGGTTGATCCAGCCAAGGTTGATGTCATTAGAAAACTCGCACCGCCGTCCAATTTGAGGCAGCTACGGTCATTTCTGGGGCACGTTGGATTTTACAGGAGATTTATTCAGGATTTTAGCAGGATTGCCCGGCCGTTGACTGACCTCTTGACGAAAGACACCGAGTTCTTTGTCGATGACAAGTGTCTTTCGTCCTTCGCGACTCTCCAGCAGTGTGTTATTGAGGCTCCTGTCCTCCAGCCGCCGGATTGGTCTCTCCCATTTGAGATCATGACGGATGCCTCCGATTTTGCCGTAGGGGCAGTGCTGGGACAGAGGAGGGATGGAGTTCCATTTGCCATTCACTACGCTAGCCGCACATTGGATTCCGCCCAGCGGAATTACACGGTCACAGAGAAGGAGATGCTAGCCGTAGTGTTCGCCCTAGATAAGTTCAGATCGTTTATCATTGGATCTAGAGTGACTTTGTACACAGATCACACCGCCATCAGGTACCTCATGGCAAAGAAGGATGCCAAGGCCAGACTGACTAGATGGATCCTTCTACTCCAGGAGTTCGACATTGAGATCAAGGATAAGCCTGGAGTCAATAATGTGGTGGCGGATCATCTCTCCCGTTTAGAGCAGCCTGAGGAGTCTGAGCAGATTGATCCTATTAGAGATACCTTCCCAGATGAGGCGATCCTTGCTGTCGCCTCACTCCCATGGTACGCCGATATTGTGAACTTTCTCGTTGCTGGGAAAGTCCCACAAGATTGGCCCAGGCAGAGGCTTGAGACCTTCCTTGCGAAGGCCAAGTCCTACCATTGGGAGGATCCCATCCTTTACCACGAAGGAGGGGATAGCGTCTGGCGTCGGTGTATTCCTCAGGAGGAACACCATAGCGTCCTCACTTACTGCCACAAGCTTGAGGCAGGAGGACATCATTCTGGGAGGAGAACGGCACAGAAGGTGCTCCAATCCGGCTTGTGGTGGCCTACTCTCTTCAAGGACTCAGATGAGTTCGTGAAGAGGTGTACTGACTGTCAGAGGATGGGCACTTGTGGACAGCGTGATATGATGCCGATGCAGCCCATTCACTTCTGTGAGGTTTTTGACGCATGTGGCATCGATTTCATGGGTCCATTCCCTAAGAGTCAGGGATTCGAGTACATTCTATTGGCCGTTGATTATGTTAGTCGTTGGGTGGAGGCTATCCCCGCCCGAGCCGCTGATGCGAGGACCGTTTGCAGATTTTTGAGGAAGCATATCACGTAGTTCGGGGTTCCACGAGTTCTGATTTCTGATGGGGGATCTCACTTCATCAACGACCAGGTAAAGGCCCTTGCTAGCGAGTTCGGTATAGACCATCGTGTTGCCACACCTTACCATCCACAAACGAATGGTCTAGCCGAGGTGTCGAATAGGGAGATTAAGACTATACTGCAGAAAGTAGTCCGCCCTGACCGAAAGGATTGGTCACAGCTTTTGGACTCGGTCTTGTAGGCATATAGGACGTCTTTCAAGACACCATTGGGCACATCTCCCTTTCGCCTCGTATATGGCAAGTCGTGCCATTTACCTGTTGAGCTGAGGCACAAGTCACTTTGGGCAGTCACAAATATTCTTATGGATCCAGATGGTATGGGAGACCAGAGAAGGGCATAGTTAGCTGCCCTGGAGGAGCTTAGAGATTCAGCTTTCTCAAACAGCCTACATTATAAGGAGAAAGTGAAGGAGTGGCATGATTCTCATATCAGCCACAAGCATTTTGAGATTGGACAGAGAGTATGGCTGTTTGATGCGAGGCTACGATTGTTTCCGGGGAAGCTACAGAGCAAATGGAAGGGACCTTACTTGGTCAGAAAGGTACACGACAACGATAGCATTGACATATCTGAGTTGTCTTCTGAGAGTACCTTTCGAGTGAACGGCCAACGGCTCAAGCCATTTCTAGATCATGAGCCGCGGGTCGCTGATCTTGCCCCTATTCATTTTGCGTGAGATGTGGTCTTTGACTCACATCTAATGCATCTCACGCCTGAGTTTCACTGATCTTCCGCCTTGTATAGATCCATATGTCCATATCACTACATTCTTTAGTCCTACATCCCTTTCTTCATCTTGTGATTATGCTATACTTAGGGTGCACCTTACCCTAAGTATAGAGGGGATGTGAGACCTTTTGGGTATTTCTTTTGTTTCTGTCTACCCCTGTTTTTGTTGCCTATACTTAGGGATATTTCACCCTAAGTATAGGGGGGGTAGACCCTGTACATTCTCCACTCGGTTTTCCCTTAGTGTACAGCCTGCTATACTTAGGATTATTTGATCCTAAGTATAGGGGGAAGACCCGAGACACTTTTGACTTTTTCTATCTTCTATCTTCTTCTTTGTATATAGCCTTTCTTTTCACTTCCCTATACCTAGCACGAGTTATGTCTTCTTCATCGCTCTTGACTCTGAGGACATCGTTCGAGCTAAGTATAGGGGGGTGTGTATATATTTCATATATACTTTAGCCATAACTCGTACTTTGTGTGAGTGTGTTAATAAATAAAAATGGCTAAAAATCACAAAAATTAAAAATTTTTTTTCATGTACATAAACTTCTTTTATTTGCACATAAATAGCTAGTGTACAAATTATTTTTGTAAAAATAATTTCAAAAATCTTTTGTGTAAAGCTTGTGTAAATATTTTTTGTATCAAAATTATGTATATAGTACAAAATTTTTCCAAAATGTTTTGAAAATCAAAAGTTTGCAAAAATCTTGTGTAAATGTGTGTAAATATCTTTTTGCAAAACTTGCACTTCATGCATCATCCACTTCATGATTTCAAAACATTTTCCAAAAATTTTGCATGATTGTAAAAATTTGTGTAAATAAGCATCTCTTGTACATATGTATATAGTTTTTCTGGATGATAGTTGACATTTAAACTAGCCTGGAATCAAATTGAGAAATGGAGCTTGATTAAGATCTTAATCCACCTAATTTCTAAGAGGAACCTTATAGGGCTTAGGTTTAAGGCTTTTCAGGTCCATGGTGACTTAATTCTTTGAGTCCACTAGGCTATGATCACATGTCATCTCAATGAGCCTAAGTAGAGCACTTAACAACAACACATGACTCATATAGATTATGGCTTTACTTGGACACCAGCACTATGCACCGAGCCCTCTACGGATGAGGTGGTGAGGAGGCAGTCTTCCTTGACTTGGGGTAGCATATGAGGGTAGTACTTCTAGGTGGAACCTCTCTTCTTCTTTTAGTGAAGGAAGTGCGTCTCAACTTGGTCTGGTTGCCATGAGGTCTAACGACGGGAGTTGTGGGTTGCAATAAAGCTTCAAAAGAGGGATAGTCTACTGGCTCAAGAGGAAAAACTCCTTGTATATACGCTGCACATGTATATGTTGTACAGATGCACTTGAAAAAAAATGTGCAAAAAGAAAAGAACTCCAAAAAAGTGGTGGGTCTGAGAGAAAATGATAATCCCACCGGAGTATGTATATAGAGTGCAATAAGCAAAGCTTGGTTTCATGTTCCACCTGTTGTAGCTTGCAGCAGGGAGACTTGGCTACACTGGTCAAGCTCCCAAGGGTACTTGGCTACACTGGCCTTGACCCATTCTCTTCTTCCACCTCTTCTTGAGCCGGTTGAACTTGAACTTAGAAGGGAATACCCCGCTCCTCGAGGAAAGAGTGGCTAGATTGAGGTCATAGAGTTACCTTGTTGGGGAGGGTTGTCAAGTTGCCATTTCTGAGGTGGAGAGCTTAGACCTCACTTTCACAGGACAAGAAAAGATTCATGGTCTTCAGGGTTTGTGGTTGATGACTTGTTCTGATCTGGAGCATTGAGGAGTCTTGGTTATAGAGTAGTGGAACTTAGAGGTTGTTGAGTTTTAAGCTTAAGTCTAAATAAGGTTCCGACACATTAATAATCCAAAGATCTGATCGAGCTCCATACCCCAATTTAATGAAGGCAAGTTTAATAATCAACCTTGATCCATGTACATCCTCTTTTTCTTTTTCTTATTTTCTTTTTCACTTCTTTTTCAAATAAGTGTTTGCTAAGGGACTAGCAAAGTTAAGTATAGGGGGGGTGATGAATACCCATTCATCACTCTTTTTTCTTATATTTTAGCTACAAAAACCTTTGCAAATGCATGTAGATATATGTAAATACAAATAATTACCAAAAGCATGCATTGTGTAAAAACCTATAATTAGCATGTTTTTGTGCAAAAATAAAAGAATAAAGATTAAAAAGAAAAAGAGGGAAATATTTAGAATAAATATTGAGCAACCTAACCCAAGGGAGGGCTCAGCATGGGCCTGACCGCATAAAAGCCAAAGTAGAGGGAGATAGGGGCTCAGGTGTAAATATTTATGTAAATATTATAAAAATATTTTCCTCACCAAAAATATACTTGTAAATACTTATATATATTTAGAAATTAAAATCAAAAGAAAAAGCTAAAAATCAAAAAGAATCAAAACACCCCTTTTACCTTGTACATAAACCACATCTACATATTTAGTTAACCTTGTAAATAAATAAAATTATTTTCCAAACTTTTTGTCAATAGTCTCTGTTATATATTGTAAATAAATAAAATAAAAACAATTAAAACAAAAACAAAATAAAAATAGAAAAATTAAAAATACAAAAACACATTGTACAAATACCATGTATATAGATATATATATATATTTATTTTACCTATGTAAATAAATAATAAAAATAAAATAAAAACACCCTTTTATTCCTTATTTTATTCTATAAATAAATAAAAGATAAAATAAGGATAAAATTGTATAAAAATAATAATTAAAAATCAAAAATCAAAACCCTATATATTGTACATATACCTATAGATAGTACATACTATGTATATAGCTTATTTTTATTTCGAAAAAATTATTAAAAATCACCAAAAAATAGAAAAAAAAATAAAAGAAAAATATTTCATGTTTTGAGTTTTGGCTGAATCGGGCCCTAGCTACCCTCATTTGTCACTTCAATGTTCAGCCACGTGGCCCATTCCCATTGGGTCCTGGGGATGTTGACCGCCCGGTCAACTACCCCCCCCCCCCCAGGACCACTTCCCACGGGTCTGAGCTCCGGACCCGATTTCTCCAATTTTTTCCCGCTCAATCTGATCACCATTTCATCAAACCCCGACTCCGTTTTGATCCTTCTACATCCGACATCCTCGCCGCGCATCCACCCTGGGATCCGCGCGCCATCACGACCCTACCCGAGCCATCCTTCTCGGACCCCTCCAGCATATATAAGCGAGCTCCGCCACCTTCTCTCTCCATCTTTGGCCATTCGCCTTCTTCTCCTGTGAGCTCCAGAGAGTGTGTGAGGTGACAGCTCGCGCCTGAGCCTGTTGCAGCGAGGAGAGGAGGAGGATTCCATCGATCCGGCGACGTAGCCGCCGCAGCTCCGCCACCAGCGCGAGCTCCGAGCCTCGGGCAGAGACGACCCTCGAGGCGACGACCAGGAGCATCCCCAGCTCCTCCCCAGTCTCTCCGTTCATCCAGGTAGCCATTTAGCTCCGCCATTTCCTTTGATTTTCATTTATCACCAAATCGCACCGCCGCCGTCGTTCTTTGATTCCGACCACCCCGTTACCCACTTCGATCATCGGAATCGCCCATTACGTTCGCCTTCGTCCGACACACCTTCTCCACACACTCACTCAACCCAGCTCGCACAGGAGCTGGGAACCGAGCTCCTCTGTCCACCCCCTTCGCCGGAGCTCGCCGTCCCGACGCACCAGCCACCTCCACCTCGCCAAACCGGGTCGAGGCACTTTGCCCTCGACCCGCGAGTCTTCTGGGTTGCTTTACAGGTCCAACAAAGGCCATCTGAGGCCTTTTGCCGTTCAGACCAGGAGCCTCACCTCCGCCACCCTCGCCGGAGCTCACCCGAGCTCGGATGGACCATCGGAGGGCATCAGTAGCTGCGCACAGACACGCCGGAGCTTCTCCGATCCTTAGGCGCAACAGAGGAGGTCGGGAGCGCGTCCACGAGGCCGGCGAAGTTCGCCGGCCACCTGTTCATCCAGGACCTCCAGTTGCCGTCGATCGCCTCCCCCTCGCTCCAGTTTTGATCCTGGCCATCCATCCTGAGAGCCACCAGCACCGCTCGATCCGAGGAGAGACGATCCGGAGCGCCCACCATCCGCAGCCGTCAGATCTCCACGTGGCGCGCATCCAACGCCCCCGCTTAATAAAGGGTAATTTACCCTTAGGCCCCTGTCTTTATTTTATTTCGTTTTAGTCCTGTAAATATTGAAATCAGTTGTTTAGTTTTAGGGTAATTTACATTGTGGACCTTGAGCTTTAGATATTTGCATTTATACCCCTGCCTGTTGTGGACACGTGCATCGACACGTGATTTGTTTGGGTTATTTGCAGTAGACCACCCTGTAATTCTGGATGTTATTAAATGAATGAAAGTTTTTAGATAATTGCATTTATACCCCTGTGTGTGGTTTATTTGAGCATGTGCGATTTATTTTGGGTTATTTGCAGGTAAGCCCCTTGGACTTTTGGTACCTGTTACCAATAAGTCCTTGGGACTTATTTCTCTTACATTTAGGTCCCTGAGTGCCCCAGGCACGCGCGTGGCGCGTTTTTTGCTGGGTATTTTGCACCAGGACCCCCAAAACTTTGGGTATTTGCACTTTGGTCCCTGTGCACAGTACCCTTCCTTTATTTTTGAATAAAATATCAAATCACCTCCGAATCCAACGAAAATTTGAAACATGGCTCCTGCCATGGTGTAGGATTTTTGTGGATTTTTGAGGACATTTTTGATTTAGTTTGATATTTTTAAAAAATCAAAAACCTTCATTTTTGTCACTGTCTAGTTTGAAAAATCACAAAAAAATATAAAAACTCACTCAAAAATTCTATAACAATTGTCTACTGTCTGTTATATTTAGTTTGATTTTCTAGCCAATTTTGGCTATTTTTCATTGCTAAAAACCACTAAAAACTTAAAAGCACTCAAAAACTCATAAAAATTCTAGAAAATAAATTAATAATCCAAAAATAATAAAATTGGTACCTAAATTTTCCTTGGTTTTATCTTCTTTACAGGAAAATTACCTCCAGGCCATTTTGAGACCCTTAGATATTTTATCTAGGGCTTTTTGGCTCGGCTGGACAGTACCCCTTATTTTAGGCATTGTTTAATTTTTTAGAAAATAAAATAAACATCAGAAAATTCTCAAAAATTCACCAAAAACACTAAAAAATATAAAATACATAAAAATATTTTTGTTTGAATTTTTGGTTGAATTTTAGTGCATTTAATAATTTGTTGAAGTGTGTGCCTTCTTTGTTTTTCTTATTTTCTTAATTACTTAAAAATCCAAAAAATATAAAAATATTCAAAAACCACTAAAAATATTTTGTTCTTTAATTGTCTTTATTTTTACTACTTCGTAGGCCTCTCGGCCAACCCGTGCTCCTTGAGTTCGACCCTGGGTGCTATACCAGGTTAATGCCATAGCAGGACCGCTGTTTTGAGTTTGATCGATTTTATCTTTATTTAGTGGTTCATGTTTCTTGTTTGACACATCTGAGTGACCGAGGTCGCAACGACCATCTTAGATACACCTGATTGCCTTAGTCGCTCGGAATTTCGTGTCATCAAGGCACAAATCTGGCTCTTACACAACCTCCATGACCCGTATGAATGGATCATCTTCAACCGCATGAAGTCCGTGAATAAGCATATCAACAAGCCATAGGTATGACTCACCATTCTAATTTCGAGGGTTGTGGTGATGTCATGAAGATTTTATGTCTTTCAGTATTGTATCTTTAACAGTAGGAACTGACCTAGTTGTGGTAATTTATTTGGATTGTAATAGTTTATGTATTGATGAACAATATGCAGGAGTTTAACATCTAGTTTGGGATACTTTTTAATATAACCATTTCTTCACACATTTATTTTGAGTCATGATATTCCCATACCATGTTTTTTGTTAATAATTCTAGGAGCTCTGACTCAGCATTGGAGGGCATGGCGTCTATCATTGTGATGAGGTACAGCTTGATCATGTTGAACATGACATGTCTACGTGCATTCCTAGAGGATGAGGAGGATGGGGACAACATGGGTGACAGTTACATCCCCGGGTGCCAAAGCACACTTCCATGCATACATGCCATGTATGGATCCAGGAGATGTTGCATGGTCACATTGGTTGATCGTATGAGGTTGTTCAGATGTATTCTAGCATCATCTTGTGTCTATGCACCATCCTAAAGGAAAGGGCTGTCCTAAATGATTCGAGGAACCTAAAGGCTGAGGAGTCCCTCTGCATATTGCTACATTATCTCGACCATAACACGAAGAATCGAGTGCTTTGTGAACATTTCCAACATACTGGTGATACCATTTCAAATCATCTCAATGGCATACTCACATGCATCGTCTCCCTCCAAGATCAATTCATCCACATGCCGACAGAAGATTGCCCGACCCCGGATGTTATTGTCCATAATAGCAATTTCTATCCGTATTTCAAGGCAAACCTTCAAAATTGACATCTCATGTCTACGTAAAACCTTTTCAAAGTAGCACTGTATGGAAACTGGTATCTATTTTCAGGATGTAATTGGAGCGATTGACAGGATGCTTATCATCGCAAGTGTCCCAGCAAATACCGCTCCAAAGTTTAGGAGCATTCACCAAACACTGGCATAGAATTTGATGGCATGTGTGGACTTTAGTTACAGATTGCTATACGTACCTGCTAGATGGGAGGGGTCAACTGCTGACATGAAGATGCTGAGGTGGGCCTTGGACGAGGGCGGTTTTCGTGTACTGATTGGACGGAAGTTCCTTTTGGACTGTGGATACATGAACAAGGATACCTTCCTCATGCCATACCATGGAGTCATTGTGCACCTACCCCAGTTTAGGGCTCGGAGTGGTCGCGGCTATGCCAGGCCCGAGGAGATGTACAATTACATGCACTCACATCTCTGATCATATGTCAAATGAATGGACATTCGGGATAATGAAGGCGTGCTCCAGGGCAATCAGTGAGTGTCCGTTCTATAGATTCAAGAAACAAGTGGTGGTTATAAGGGCGTGTTGCATCATCAATAACTTTATCCGTGAAGTTCAGGGTGAGTATCAAATATCGAGTGCATTTACAAGCAACTTAGCATATGGTTGGGTCCTTGCGAAGTCCATGGTGAGTGATGATGAATACTCATTCATCACTCTTTACTCTTTTATTTTAGCTATTTATCTTTGCAAAACACCATGTAGATACTTGTAAATACAATAAGTTAGCAAATAGGCATGCTTGTGTAATTATCAATAATTAGCACGTTTTTATGCAAAAATAAAAGAATAAAGAAATAATGAAAAAGACAGAAATATTTAGAATAAATATTGAGTGACCTGAACCCAAGAAAGGGTCCAATATGGGTCTGATCGCCAAATAAAATAAGTAGAGAGAGATAGGGCCATTTAACCTTGTGTAAAACCCCCTCTTATGCATATATTTTATTTTCACAAAATAAAAAATAAAAATATGTTTTTATCATTTTGTATATATTTCTAAAAATAAAATAAAAATTAGAAAAATAAAATTAAAATAAAAATAAAATAAATTTTCTCTCTCACCATTGTACATATACCATGTATATAATCAATAATTCACTATCTATTTAACCCTTGTAAATAAATAAAAAATAAAAAAAAATTATTTTATATCCCAAATTTTATGTTGTAAATAAATAAAATATAAAACTAGGGCATTTATACAAAAATAAGAAATTAAAAATAAAAGCATAAAATACATAGGTATTTTATACATGTATATACAATAATATGTATATAACATAATTTATTTTTCAAATAAATAAATAAATAAAACTAAAAAATAGTTTGAAAATAAATAAATATTTTTTATTTTTTTAATTTTTGAAATAAATTCATTTCTGATTTTAAATGAATTTCTAAATCTTTTTGACCCTCGATTTTTGTGATTGGTCCACGGGGGATCGTTGACCCCTGGTCAACTCCCCCTCCTGGGTCCCTTCTTCGCGGATCTTATTCACTTGCCCGATTTCTCAAATTTCTACAGAACGGATCCAACGACTGTTTGCCCCGATTTCACCTTCCATCTCTTCCTGGGGGATCTGTGACCGTCGCGGATCCCTAGGAAGGATCGGATCAACCTCGGATTGCACGAACATTCCCGTTCTTTCCTGGCACCTGGGATGCGTATAAATTCTCCATCTTTGATTACCAGTGCCCCAGCTCCTTCGCAAGCCCTAAATCCACCCTAGAGAGCCTCCTCTCGATGACAACGACCGGAACCACTCCTTGGTGTCCGGATTAGGCGCCTGTAGCCGACGCTCGACGAACGTGGTCGGAGCGCCGCCACGTAAGAGCCTCCCAGCTCGCGCCGCAAGCCCTAAATCCACCCTAGAGAGCCTCCTCTCGGTGACAGCGACCGGAACCACTCCTTGGTGGTCGGATTAGGCGCCTGTAGCCGATGCTCGACGATCGTGGTCGGAGCGCCGCCACGTAAGAGCCTCCCAGCTCGCGCCGCGAGCCCTAAATCCACCCTAGAGAGCCTCCTCTCGGTGACAGCGATCGGAACCACTCCTTGGTGGCCGTATTATGCGCCTGTACCTGAAGCTCGACGAACGTGGCCGGAGCGTCGCCACGTAAGAGCCTCCCAGCCCGCCGCATCTTGATCGAGGCGACGACCCCCTTCGCCACACCCTCTTGGAGCTCAGGATCGACCTCCGATCATCAAGTAGACACTTCATCGTCCTGAGTTTCGTTTATCCTCGATTCTTCATATTTCGCTCCACCGGCTCCGCCTAGTGGACGGAGCTCCATCTACCCTCATCCGCCGCTCAGATCGAACCCCCGTGCCATCGTCATCCTTCTCCTATCATCTGACCACCTCGATCTTGGCTAGTCGAGCCATGATTGAGCTAGGCTGCTTCCTCCGCCTTCGTGGGAGCCATCCTCCACCATTCCACGCTGCTTCTCGTTGCTGTTTGTCCAATAACCCCCGTCGGAGTTCCCCTCCGAGCGAAAGCTTTCATCTGCAGGCCCATAAGCATCAGATTGCCCCCCAGCTCGTGTTCATCACCCTCGCTGGAGACGTCCCAGGCCGCACTACCCCTTCCTGGATATCTGGCCGTTGACGACTCCATCAACCATCGCCACTAGACGCAGAGGGACGAGGCGAGTCGAACCCCTCTCTCTGATCATCCATCTGACCTCGGATCTTCTTCATTCACCGACAAACCTCGCCAGGGAGGAGTTCTTCCAGACATCTTCTCCATCGTCTGATTGAGCCAATTCGCCAGATGCCATCTGAGCCGTCCGTGCCCTGAGACTGATGGGCTGTTAGATACCAGATCTAACGACCACGTGCGCCCCATGTCTGCCATCTCGTCAGGACCGTCTGATCTACCAGGTGTCAGCATCTCCACTGTACGCCCGCATCCACTGACCGCCTGCCACCTGTCCATCACGTGACCTGCACGCATCCTGGCTGGGTAATTTGCACCATACCCCCTGCAGTTCTTTTTGTTCTTGTTTATTCTATTAAATAAATTAGCACTCTGGGACATTTTGCATGTTAGCACCTGCTGTCTTTCTTATTTTCACTTTATTCCCCCTTTTGTGGATGCACGTGCTTCGTCACGTGCATATCTGGAACAATTGCATGTACGCCCTCAGGGTTTATGAGTGTTATGTTTTGATTTTATAGTTTTATCTATTTGCACTTATACCCCTGTGCGTGCTTTTTGGACATGTGCTGGAATTGATGTGAAATTTACAGTAGGCCCATCGCATTTTAAAGCTTGTTATTGTTTAGTCCTGGGAACTTGTTTTATTTGCAGAATGGTCCCTATGTGCTGTGCATGTTTTATTGGTTGAATAAAATAACAAATTGACTCCAAATCTCATGAAATTTGGACACGTGGCCCCTGCCACTGTGTAAAAATTTCATTGAATTTTTGGAACATTTTTGTTTTGATTTTCCATTTTAAAAATTATAAAACCTTACTTTTTGCTATTGTCTAACTTTAAAAAGCAAAGAAAAATATAAAAAAGCCTCTAAAAAAATCTAAAAAATCATCTTGTGCTTGTTTTGTTGCCTTTTTATTTCAGTTCGATTTTTGTTTGATTTGGATTTATAAAAACCCTAAAAATTTTAAACACTAAAAAACTAATAAAACTCATTAAAAATTTAGAAAAAAATCAAAAAAATATAGTTTCTTTTTCTATAGTTAGGTTTTTATTTGCAGTTTCTCATAAAATTGTTACTAGATTTTTATAGGCTATTTTGTATTTTTAAATAGCCTGTAGAATTTGGTTGCACAGTAGCTTTCATTGTTGCTTTCTTTCATTTTTAGAAAATCAACTAAAAATCATAAAAATATGAGAAAATTATCAAAAATACTTGAAAATTATAAAATTCAAAAAATATTTTTATTTTAATTTTCTGATTTGTTTTGTGATATTAAATAATTCCTTGATTTTCTCCCTTCTTTTATATTTTATTTATAATTAAAAATAACAAAAAAATTAAAAAAAATCTAAAAATCTACCAAAAATACTTTATTTGTTTTATTTTTTATTTTTGACTACTTCGTAGGACCTTGTCCAACCCGTGCTCCTTGAGTTCGAACCTGGTTGCTATACCAGGTTAAATAAAATAGTGAGACCGCTATTCGTTCTATTTGCTTGATTTCTTTTATTTGGTGGTCTTTCAATTTTCTTGTTGAGTCCGACTCGAGAGGTTGAAGTCGTAATGACCCTTGATACCTTCTCACCTTAGCCACTTAGTTATTCAGCCTCATAAGAATGGCGTCATTGTCGGGGAACACGGCTTAGTAGTCTTTTTCTTTTTCGATTTTCGTTTCGCAGCTTTTTCGTGGCTTTTCTTTCTTTCGCGGTTTTCGTGGCTTTTTCTTTTTCTTTTATTTCATTTTTCTTTATTTGTTTTCTTTTTCTTTTTATTTGCTTTTATTTCCTTTTATTTTATTTGTGTTTGTTTTTATTTTTGCATATATTTGTCATTTTATTTTATTTCCTTATTATTATAATAACTGTTGGTCTGACATCTCTTGTTTACTTTTCTTGCGAGGACCCGAGGACTGAGGCAGCTTTCTTCGGGAAGCCGACGCAACCGCGTGAATCGAAGGCAGCTCCTTTCTGTATAGAGCTGCAGGAGAGCGCATGAGAGGCGAGCAGGAGAGAGGAGAGCGTAGTGTAGTTTAGTTAGTTTTTATTTTCAGATTCATTATGATTGTAATAATACAGGTACAAACAGGACTCTCAAAGACTTTGTGATGATTTTCGGGGTCTGTTTCGCCGGGCACCGGTGTGCACGATGGACCTCACCGCATTTTTTCACCGATTTTCAGTTTTTACGACTTTTTATTTTATTTTATTTCTCGAGGATTTGGCCTTAGCTTAGGAATTTTGTTGCCTTATGACGTAATTGATTAGGGCCCAACATTAATTAGACTGCTTGTTCCTATAGACCACTAATTGGACCTTAATTAATTAATTAATTAATAAAAAGCTAACCTGGTCACTCAAGAGGTCACGTTGCATCATTTAGGTTAGATTTAATTCCACCCGTTGACCTGTTAGCTCCTGTTCTTCACATGTAGAAATTCATGTTAAGGTCGTTTTCCTCTTTCCATCATTTAGGTTCGATTTAATTTCTGTCTTTCAATTATGCACGGATCATTTTGCATGAAGAGAGCTGGAGGAAAGGTATGCATTCTTACTCAGCATGCATCATTGATTTCATCGCGCATCGGCTTTTTCGTCTTCTCCCCCCGTTTTCTTGGACTTAATAAAATCAGGAGAACCAAAAAAATCATTAGGCGATTGTTTTATTTGAAAAATACCTAAAAAAGTGAAATCATAAAATTGGGACTATTAAAGCAAATTGGACCTAAAAATCACCTCACCAAAAAAATTTGTATTGGGAGAGCAATCCCCTCATTGGATGGTTTACTTGGGCGAGAGAGTGACACGCACACTAGGCTAGAGCCATATCTGACCCCCTTTCAGACTACTGATTTTGAGCTAGTCATTCTCCAGTGAGGATCACTCCGGTTTCTGGTAAAGCGGGCCACGATATCCTTAACAGAGCGAGCCGATCGGGTAGCCGGTAAACGGTCCGTGACTTGTACTAGCTGGGAAAGATCTAGTTTGGGATCGGGATAGTCTCCTGGGGGCGTTGGATTCCTAACAGCTCGCTAATCGCTCTGATAGACTGTCCTATCACCAAAATAAAAAAGATAAGATAAAAGACCGAACCCTTACGATCATCAGCTCTGTGTTGCGTTGGTGAATTGGGGGTATAGCCTACTTGATCCTGTTTGCTTTCCAGATCTCATCCACCTTACTCGTCAGATCGAGATGATGGGTCGGAGGTCCCTTAGGCAGCCTCTGACTGCATCGCTTTCGAGCACTCCAACCCGCTCATCTAGGTTGGCTTGCGAGAGACGAGACTCGCTCTCTGAGCCCGAGTTCGATTCCATCCTGTTCCCCCCGACCACCCTTCTACTACCAGTCTTGAGTTGCCTGATCAGAGAGATCAGAGAGAGCAGCAAGCAGTTGATTTATCGGCACGTGAGTTTGGGTCTTTTACCTTTGCAGAGACCATGACCAGCAGCGAGGACCGCACCGAGGGCCCCAAAGCTGAGAAAACTTATGTTTTGGACCAGGGTGTGATCAACAACGCCCTGTTAGCCTCTCTGGAGGCAATGCAGAGATAGATACGCAACCAGGGAGCTTTCATGGTAGACATGCGCCGGGAGATGGAGCAGATGAGAGCAGATAGAGAGCAGCGCAGACCTGGTGGAGGAGACATTCCTGAGGGAGAGCATCCAACCCAGCCAGCAGCAGGAGCACGCCCGATGAAAGAGTTGCACAAACCTGGTGCAAATCTGACACATAGATGGATTATGTTGCCGGCCATAGCAGGAGACTTCAATTTCCCGTCCCAGACGATTCAGCTCCTTCCTCGTTTTCACGGACTCGCCACCGAGGAGCCACATCTTCATATCCAGGAGTTCGAGATGATCTGCAGCACTGTCCACGATCGCAGCGTGGACGAGGACACCATCAAGATGATGGCATTTCCCTTCTCCCTCGTTGATAGAGCAACCAACTGTCTGAAGCATTTAGGGAGATTTGTGATGACATGGGAGAAACTCCGGAACGAGTACCTCAACAAGTACTATCCACTCGACCAGACCAATGCAGCGAGGGCCCTGATTAGCAACTTCTCCATTCTCCCCAACGAGCAGTTTCACGAGGCATGGTATCGCTTCAGGGAGCTTACAGACCGATGTCCGTACCATGATATCTCAAAGCCGAACCTAGTTCAGAGCTTTTTCTGCAGGCTTACATCAGAGCTGCAGGGGTTGGTGAATGCATCCTGTAGAGGATCGTATTTCGCCAAAGATGAGGACCAGGTCTGGGCCATCTACGTGGAGATGGCCGAGAACTACATTGTCATGTCTCAGACCCGCCTCTATGCACAGGGGAAGCCCCAGCCACAGGCCGTGTCCTATCAGAGGTAGCACGGGTCGATGCCGGTCGCTCTACTTCATCAGCGGCAGCAACACAGGCAGAGTCGACAACCGCCGACATGGGCATCATCAGCGAGAAGCTGGATCGGATCGAGTTGATCGAGAATAAGCAGTGCCAGGGGATGTCACAGATAGATCAGATGGCACAGACACTGAGTGACCTAAAGACACAGATAATGTGTCTCCAGGAGGCACGGACGACTTCTCAGCCCCGTCTTAGGTCACGGGCAGACCCAGGAAGCAACAGCAGCAGCATAACCCAGCCCTCCACCCAGTACCGACAGGTCCATCATGTTCAGGCGGAGCCATATCAACAGTAGCCGCAGCAGCAGTACGTGCAGCCGCCACCATCTCAAGACAACCAGATGGTGGTATATCAGCCTGACCAGCCCCTGGCAGTACTCCCACCACCCACTTAAGAGCATGAGCCGTTGATGGATGTCAATGGGATATGGTATGAGCGACCCCAGCCTGGTATCTGACGAGACTATCCCGGATTCCGCTGGTTGGTCGGAGGCACCAATTCCCAGCAGCGGCCTCCAGTTCAGGGTGGCCAGTACAACCAGCAGCGAGAGACTCACCAGCAGCCCCAGTTCTCGTCCCACCAGCAGCCATCACAGCAGCAACAGCATGGTTCTCATCCCTACTAGCAGGGACAGTCTTGGAGGCAGCCTCAGCATCCTCAACAGTATCACTCCCAGCAGTATCAACCCTCTATCTCTCTCACCAGCAACAGCGGCCTCATTACCAGCGAGGCCACCCGTCAGGTTCTCATGGGCCCGCCTATGAGAACCCCGCCTTGGATGACTTAGCCTGCCTCATCTCCGATCATCAGGCTACTTTTAGACGGGAGATGGACGAGTTCAGACAGGAGATGAGAGAGATAGTGAAGGGGAAGGCCGCCATTCCTGCACAGATAGAACCGAACCTGAACAACCTCAAGAGGAAGTCTGAGCAGGTAGAGTTCACAGAGACCACCACTCCTAGTGATTCCCTTGGTGATATTACTGCATAAATGTTTGATGCTGATTTTGTTACACTTAGGAGCGGTAGGATGCCAGCAGGCGGCGCCTCGTCTGAGCGACGACCTCATGCCACTTCAGGAGCGACAGATGAGGAGGAGAGTGGTGCTGATGCTGCTCATGAGCATGATGATGACGTGCTGACGCCACCAAGGACGTTGTTCCAGACGATGGTACTGAGGCCGTCGCTTCACCAGATGGAGAAGGTGGTACTGATGCCACCATTGGTGTTGAGCCAGAGCACGATACTGATGTCGCGATTCCAGATGCCGAGGGTGGTGATGAGGCCACCATTTCTAGTTCTAGTCTTGTTGATTTCCCTTCAGTTCATGTATCTCAGGACACTTCTGTGAATAAAGGAAAGGGTTTATTATTTGTGGATCCACTTGTGCTGATGGTTGATGATTGTGCGGACTCTACTTTGCCTGAGTAGCCTAGAATAGATCCTAGTCCTTCATCTGAGAAGGACCCAGCCGTCCCCTTTCCCCAAACACTCCGCTTGGCTAAGGGGACCAAAAAAGACCCAAAAAAGTCCCACCAGCTAGAGTTCGGCCAGCAGATGATGGACCGATTTCATATACAACTGACTCTACAAGAGGCCTTGGAGCACATACCTCTTTTCCAGAGATCCCTCAGAGACAGGACTACAGTTCAGAGGAAGAGGCAGAACCACCAGTCAGAGATCCATGTGCTCACTCGCACCACATGCTTTGCGATCCAGAATCGTCTGCCAACCAAGAGGCCAGATGCAGGAGCCCCTTATGTCAGATGCCACATTCATGAGCAGAGGTTCAACCGTACTCTATTAGACAACGGGTCTTCGATCAACCTACTTCCGGCAGCCTTACTCGATCGATTCGAGTTAGGCCCTCTATGATAGAGCAGAACAACCCTTTAGTTTGCTGATCGATATGTCAAGGGGTCGAAGGGGTCGCTGAAGGATGTTGTCGTCACGATTTAGGGCCTGAAATTCCCCGTGGACTTCGTTGTGTTGGACATGGAGATCCCTGAGTCCGTGTCTGATACCCCCATCATTTTAGGACGCCCGTTCTTGGCCACAGCCAAGGCAGTGTCCGATCATGATAGCGGGAAGGTATACTTTCACGTCGAGGGCAAGAGTATAAAAATAGAGACGATCGAGGAGACTAGATCCAGAGATTCCACTTTCTCAGACCATCCTTCAGATTCAGAGCAGATGACAGAGGCAGGGCGAGACATCCACCAGGACTGTGATTTTGTGATTACAGATGACAAGGCAATTTGGGTAGATCCAGCAGCACAGGCCATCCTCTCACCTTTAGAGTTCGCTGATGTGCAGATTCCAGCAGAGGAGAGATTGGAGAGCACATTCCTGGTCCAGGATACATTTCAGACAGCAGAGCCGGTTCCCGATCGTGAGGCTGATTCTTCTTTTGATACTGATACAGATCCCTCAGAGTCAGTTATAGACTAGGCAGAGTTTGATGATTTGATTCCTTGTCTGACTTCCACAGAGCCATCAGCTAGGGTGGAGACTGATTCCATACAGAGCAGAGACACACCAGTCGAGCAGTCTTCACCAGATTCAGATTCAGATGTTCAACGAGAGTTCTCATTCTCCCATGCAGATTTGGTAGCATTCACTCAGACATTTCAGAGGCCAGATCCACCAGCACCGAGTTGTCCTGAGCTGAAGCCTTTACCATCATCGTTGAAGTATAGTTTCCTTACGGGCGAGCATGAGATGCACCCAGTCATTATCTCAGCAGATTTGACTGGAGAGCAAGAATCCCATCTGATTGGGGTTCTTGAAAAGAACCGCAAGGCGATTGGATGGAGCATAACCGATCTCCAGGGGATAAGTCCGGCCCTGTGCTCCCACCATATCTATCTCGAAGAGGACGCGAAGCTGTCGCGTGAGTTCCAGCGATGGCTTAACCCGAACCTTCGAGATGTTGTCATGAAGGAGATTTTGAAATGGTGGAGCACCGATTTTATCTACCCCATCTCCGACTCCAAATGGGTCAGTCCATTGCATGTGGTGCCCAAGAAGACGGGCATCACCACAGTTGTTAGTGAGTCTGGAGAGGAGATCGCTACCTGGGCACCCACTTCTTGGAGGGTCTGTGTGGTCTACAGACGATTGAACTAGGCCACCAAGAAGGATCATTTCCCGCTTCCTTTTATTGATCAGATTATAGAGAGGCTAGCAGGGAGGAGTCACTACTGTTTCTTGGATGGGTACTCCGTATACAATCAGGTAGCCATTGCGCCCGAGGACCAAGACAAGACCATCTTCACCTGTCCCTTTGGGACATATGCTTTCAGACGGATGCCCTTTGGATTGTGTAACGCCCCAGCGACATTCCAAAGGTGCATGCTGCCCATCTTTTCGAACATGGTGGGTGAGTGCTAGGAGGTCTTCATGGACAACTTTTCGGTCTACAACGACGGGTTTGATGCTTGTCTTAACTGCCTAGACCGCATCCTCCAGCGATGCATAGAGGTCCATCTGGTGCTTTCATGGGAGAAGAGTCACTTCATGGCGACTCAAGGGATGGTGCTTGGCCATATCATCTCTAACAGGGGCATGGAGGTTGATCCGACCAAGGTGGATATCATTAGGAAACTCAGTCCACCGTCCAACTTGCGGAAGTTACGGTCTTTTCTGGGGCATGTCGGTTTCTACCGGCAATTCATTCATGATTTCAGCAGGATTGCCCGACCGTTGACTGATCTGCCGATGAAAGACACTGAGTTCATTGTGTATGATAAGTGTCTAGCGTCATTTGAAACTCTCAAGAGTCTAGTTGTATAGGCTCCTGTCCTCCAACCGCCTGATTGGTCTCTCCAATTCGAGATCATGACAGACGCCTCCGATTTTGCCGTAGGGGCTGTGCTAGGACATAGGAGGGATGGAGTACCATTTGTTATTCACTACGCTAGCCAGACTTTGGATGCCGCTCAGTAAAACTACACTGTTACTGAGAAGGAGATGCTAGCCGTAGTGTTCACCCTAGATAAGTTCAGGTCATACATCATTGGATCCAAGGTGACTATTTATACTGATCATACCGCCATCAGGTACCTCATGGCAAAGAAGGATGGCAAAGACAGATTGACTAGATGGATCCTTCTACTCCAGGAGTTTGATATAGAGATTAAGGACAAGCCTGGAGTCAAGAATGTGGTGGAGGATCATCTCTCCCGATTGGAGTTTCTTGAGGATTCTGAGCAGACTAAGCCTATTTGTGAGACCTTCCCAGATGAGGCGATCCTTGCTATTGCCTCTCTCCCGTGGTACGCCGATATTGTGAACTATCTTGTTGCCAAGAAAGTTCCAGAAGATTGGCCCAGGCGGCGACTTGAGACCTTCCTCGCGAAGGCCAAGTTCTACCATTGGGAGGATCCAATCCTTTATCATGAAGGAGGGGATAGCGTCTGACGTCGGTGCATTCCTCAGGAGGAGCACCATAGAGTCCTCACTTACTGCCACAAGCTTGAGGCAGGAGGACATCACTCTGGGAGGTGAACGACACATAAAGCGCTCCAATCTGGCCTATGGTGGCCTACTCTCTTCAAGGACTCTAATGAGTTCGTGAAGAGGTGTACTGACTGTCAGAGGATGGGCACTTGTGGACAACGTGGAAAGATGTCGATGCAGCCCATTCACTTCTATAAGGTTTTTGACACATGGGGCATCGATTTCATGGGTCCATTCCCTAAAGTCGGGGATTTGAGTACATTCTGTTGGCCGTGGATTATGTTAGTCGTTGGGTTGAGGCCATCCTTGCCCGAACCGCATATGCTAGGAGTGTTTGTCGATTTTTGAGGAAGAATATCATTTCACGGTTAGGGGTGCCTAGAGTTTTGATATCTGACGGGGGGTCTCATTTCGTCAACGACAAGGTAAAGGCCCTTGCTAGCGAGTTCAACATAGACCATTGAGTAGCTACACCGTATCATCCTCAGACCAATGGTCTTGCTGAAGTGTCGAATAGGGAGATCAAGACTATTCTGTAGAAGGTCGTCCGCCCTGACCGAAAGGATTGGTCACAACTTTTGGACTCGATCTTATGGGCATATCGGACATCCTTCAAGACACCTTTGGGTACATATCCCTTTCGCCTCGTTTATGGCAAGCCCTGCCATTTACCTGTTGAGCTGAGACATAGGTCACTTTGGGCAGTCACTGATATACTTCTAGATCCAGTGAGTGTAGGAGATTAGAGGAGGGCAGAGTTGGCAGCCCTGGAGGAGCTTCGTGATACAGCCTTTTCGAGCAGCCTTCAGTATAAGGGGAGAGTGAAGGAATGGCATGATTCTCATATCAGCCACAAGAAGTTTGAGCCAGGACAGAGAGTATGGTTGTTCGATGCCAAGCTTCGTTTATTTACAGGGAAGCTACAGAGCAAATAGAAGGGACCCTATCTGGTCCGAAAGGTACACGACAATGGAAACATCAACATGTTTGAGTTGTCATATGAGAGTACCTTTCACGTTAACGGGCAGCGGCTCAAACCATATCTAGATCATGAGCTGTTGGTCGTTGACGTTGCCCCTATTCATTTCGCGTGAGATGTGGTCTCTTAACTCACATCTATTGCATCTCACGCCTGATTATCGCTGTTCTCCCAACTTGTATAGATCCAGTTGTCTATATCACAGTATTCTTCAGTCCAACATCCCATTTCCATCTTTGATTATGCTATACTTAGGGTGCACTTTACCCTAAGTATAGGGGGATGTGAGACTTTTGAGTTTCTTTTGATTCTTTTCTATCTCTGTTTTGCTGCCTATACTTAGGGATTTTTACCCTAAGTATAGGGGAGGTAGACCCTGTACATTCTCCACTCGGATTTCCCTTTGTGTACAGCCTGCTATACTTAGGATTACTTGATCCTAAGTATAGGAGGAAACCCTGAGATTCCTTTTCATTGCTATTCTTTCATTTAGCTTTTCCTTTTCACTTCCCTATACTAAGCACGAGTTATATCTTCTTCATCGCTCTTGATTCACTCTGAGGACATCGTTCGAGCTAAGTATAGGGGGGTGTCGTATATATTCCATATATACTTCAGCCATAACTCGTACTTTGTGTGAGTGTGTTAATAAATAAAATGGCTAAAAACCCTTAAAAATCCATGAAAATAAAAATATTTTCTTGTAAATAAAATTCTTTATTGCACATACACAGCTATGTATAAAATTATTTTTGTAAAATTGTTTGTAAAAATCTTTTGTGTGTAAATAGTTTGTAAATATTTTCATATCAAAATTATGTATAGAGTACAAAATTTTTGTAAAATGTTTTGAAAAACAAAAAGTTCGCAAAAACCTTGTGTAAATGTGTGTAAATATTATGCAAAACTTTGCATTAATGCATACATCCATGTTTTCAAACATTTTCAAAAATTTTGCATACTTTCAAAAATTTTTCAAAAATTGCATGTTTGTAAATATTTGTACAGTTTTTTTGAATCATAGTTGACATTTAAACTAGCCTGGAATTAAATTAAAAAATGGAGCTTGGTTAAGATCTTAATCCACCTAATTCTAAGAGGAACCTTAGAGGGCTTAGGGTTGAGACTTTTCAGGTCCATGGTGACTTAATTCTTTCAGTCAATTAGGCTATGATCATATATCATCTTGATGAGCCTAAGTAGAACACTTAACAACACACGCATGACTCTTACAGACAATGGCTTTACTTGAACTAGCACTTTACACCGAGCTCTCTACGGATGAGGTGGTGAGGAGGCAGTCTTTCTTGACTTGGGGTAGCATATGAGGATAGTACTTCTAGGCGGAACCTCTCTTCTTCTTATAGTGAAGGAAGTGTGTCTCAAGTTGGTCTGGTAGCCGTGAGGTCTAACGACATGAGTTGTGGGTTGCAATAATGCTTCAAAAGAGGGATAGTCTACTGGCTCAAGAGGAAAAACTCCTTATGTAGATATGCTGCACCATGTAGATATGTTGTAAATATGCACATAAAAAAATGTAAAAAGAAAAGAATAACTCCAAAAAAGTGGTGGGTCTGAGAGAAAATGGTAATCCCACCGGAGTGTATATAGTCAAATAAAGCAAAGCTTGTTATCCATTGTCCATCTCATGAAGCTTGCAGCAGGGAGACTTAGCTACACTGGTTGGTCTCCCTAGGATACATGGCTACATTGGCAATGGTCCATTCTCTTCTTCCTCCTCTTCTTGAGCCGGTTGAACTTGAACTTAGAAGGAATACCTCGCTTCTCGAGGAAAGAGTTTCCAGACTAGGGTATTAGAGTTACCTTGTCGAGGGGGTTGTCACTTTGCTACTTCTAAGGTGGAGAGTTATACATCACTTACACCGTACAAGAAAAGATTCATAGTCGTCTGAGTTTGTGCATGTAGACTTGTTCTGATCTGGATTGTTGAGGAGTCTTGACTATAGAATAGTGGAACTTAGAGACTGTTAAGTTTTAAACCTAAGTCTGAATAAGGTTCCGACAAATTAATAATCCAAAGATCTAACTGAGCTCCATACTTCAATTTAATGAAGACAAGTTTAATAATCAGTATTGATTCATCATCTTTCCCTTCTTTTTTTTCTTTTCTTTTCACTTCTTTTTCAAATAAGTGTTTGCTAAGAGACTAGCCAAAGTAAAGTATAGGGGGGTGATGAATACTCATTCATCACTCTTTACTCTTCTATTTTAGCTATTTATCTTTGCAAAACACCATGTAGATACTTGTAAATATAATAAGTTAGCAAATAGACATGCTTGTGTAATTATCAATAATTAGCATGTTTTTGTGCAAAAATAAAAGAATAAAGAAATAAAGAAAAAGAGGGAAATATTTAGAATAAATATTGAGTGACCTGAACCCAAGAGAGGGCCCAATATGGGTCTGATCGCCAAATAAAATAAGTAGAGAGAGATAGGGCCATTCAACCTTGTGTAAAACCCCCTCTTATGTATATATTTTATTTTTAAAAAAAATAAAAATGTGTTTTTATCATTTTGTATATATTTCTAAAAATAAATAAAAATCAAAAAAATAAAATAAAAATAAAAATAAAATAAATTCTCTCTCTCACCATTGTATATATACCATGTATATATCAATAGTTAACTATTTATTTCACCCTTGTAATATTATTTTATATCCCAAATGTTATATTGAAAATAAAAAAAATATAAAACTAGGGTATTTGTACAAAAATAAGAAATTAAAAATAAAAGCATAAAATACATAGGTATTTTATACATGTATATAAAAAATTTGTATATAACTTAATTTATTTTCCAAAAAAATAAATAAAAATCACTAAAAAATAGTTTGAAAATAAATAAACATTTTTTATTTTGTAAATATTTTGAAATAAAATCATTTTTGATTTTTAAATGAATTTCCAAATCCTTTTGACCCTGGATTTTTGTGATTGGTCCACGGGGGATCGTTGACCCCAGGTCAACTCCCCCTCCCAGGTCCCTTCTTCGCGGATCTTGTTCACCGGCCCGATTTCTCAAAATTCTACATATCGGATCCAACGCTCGTTTGCCCTGATTTCACCTTCCATCTCTTCCTGGTGGATCTGCGACATTCACGGATCCCTAGGAAGGATCGGATCAACCTCGGGTTGCACGCCCGTGCCTGTTCTTTCCTGACACCTGGGATGCGTATAAATTCTTCATCTTTGATTCCCAACACCCTAGCTCACGTCGCAAGCCCTCAATCCACCCTAATGAGCCTCCTCTCGGTGACAGCGACCAGAACCACTCCTTGGTGGCCGGATTAGGCGCTTGTAGCCGACGCTCGACGCCGGTACTTCTGGATTCAAAGGCACAAGAAGGGAATGTGGTCGGAGCGTCGCCACGTAAGAGCCTCCCAGCTCACGCTGCAAGCCCTAAATCCACCCTAGAGAGCCTCCTCTCGGTGACAGCGACCGAAACCACTCCTTGGTGGCCAGATTAGGCACTTGTAGCCAACACTCGACGAACGTGCCGGAGCGCCGCCATGTAAGAGCCTCCTAGCCCGCCGCAGCTCGGTCGAGGCGACGACCCCCTTTTCCGCACCCTCCTGGAGCTCAGGATCGACTTCCGATCATCAGGTAGACACTTCATCATCCTGAGTTCCATTTATCCTCGATTCTTCATATTTCGCTCCGTCGGCTCCGCCCTAGTGGCCGGAGCTCCATCTACCCTCATCTGCCGCTCAGATCAAACCACCTATGCCATCGTCATCCTTCTCCCATCATCTGACCACCTTGAGCTTGTATAGTCGAGCCAGGATTGAGCTAAGATCCTTCCTCCTCCTTCGCCGGAGCTGTCCTCCGCCATTCCATGTCGCTTCGTGTTGCTGTTTGTCCAATAACCCCCGCCGGAGTTCCCCTCTGAGTGAAATCTTTCATCTGCGGGTCCATAAGAGTAAGATTCCCCCTAGTTTGCGATCATCACCCTCGCCAGAGACGTCCTAGGCCGCACTACCCCTGCCGAATATCTGGCCGTTGACGACTCCATCAGCCATCGCCACCAGACGCAGAGGGACGAGGCGAGTCGAACCCCTCTCTCTGATCATCCATCGGATGCTCGGATCCTCTTCAGTTCGCCGGCGAACCTCGCTAGGGAGGAGTTCTTCCAGACCTCTTCTCCACCGTCAGATTGAGCCCATTCGCCAGACGCCATCTGAGCCGTCCGTGCCCTGCTAGTGACAGGCCGTTAGATACCAGATCTAACGACCACATGTGCCCCACGTCTACCATCTCGTCAGGACCTTCTGATCTACTAGGCGTCAGCTTCTCCACCATATGCCCGCAACCATTGATCGCCTGCCACCTATCCTCACGTGACCCGCACGCATCCTGGCTGGGTAATTGACGAGTCGTTAAATATGATAAATAATTCGGTCACGTTGTAGCACGTGTACTTAGAGATTCAGTCAGAACCGAGAGAAGATCTCTGTGAAGAGTGTCTCGGCTTAATTTATATCCCGAGAAAGTCCGGGGTCGAACACAGGGAGGCAAAGAAACAATTTCGTGTTTAATTCGAAAGTTTAGATCTAGATTTCCGATGCGGTATTTTTTTTAGATTTTTTTAATGCAAAAACAAAGGTGAAAGGCAAATGCAAGTGAATTACGACACTAAGAAAGCATACAACAAGGCCAAATTAATTTTAATGTCAAAATAGTTCAATTTAGCCAAATTATATTTTCCTAGAGTTCTAATCCAGAGATGAATGCAAGATACTTTTTTTGGAATTTTATGGGCTAAAATGCAACAATGAAAAATACACACTTTTTATGGGTGTTTTTGAAATTTCTCACACAAACAGAAAGTAAAAATTATGAAAAATTTACTAGAATATAAACATGATGCAAGGAAGCTACACTATTTTTTTTGGAATGTTTTGACAAGTTATGATTTTTTTATGGATTTTTTAATGAAAACAGAGTGGCAATAAGTAATTAATTCCTAATTAATCCGTAATGTCAAATTAATCAGAGTGCAAATTATCCTAATAAGGTATTTCTACATAGAATCCAGGAGACTTGAAATTTCACAAAAAAAATGTACGTGGATTTAATTAAAAATCAAATAATAAATTTACTCTACAAAGTATTTCAGGCACAAGACATCTCCACTTTGGACGAAATTTGGATAGTAAGTTAATCACATATCAAGGCATCTTTCTTAATTTTTGTGGAATTTTTAGAGCAACAGTGTGTGAGATATAAATTTAAGAGCTCAATTTGGGTAAAATATGCAATATTTCAGTTGAGCAATTTTAGTTAAATCACAATATCTCACAAAAATACAAATAAATTTTCAGATGGTAGACAATAAGCTGCTCAACACATTACTATTTTTTATTGAATAAAAAGATGCAAGGTTGATGTCCAAATTTACAGTTAAACACAGGGGTGTCTTTGCAACTTCGGAAAACAATATTTACAACAATATATGTACAGGGACCTATTTGAAATTACAAAAACATAAAAGTCAAACTTATAATATTTACAATAAAAAAATAGAAAAATTAAGAGAACCTTTCTTCTTCCCTTTGCTGGGCACGGTGGAACCCAACAAGGGTCGACGGGGTCGGCGGCGGCGAGGAGCCTCTGCGACTGGCGGTGGGGCGGGGAAGTCGGCGGAGAGGACGGGGGTGGCGGCTGTGGCCGCCGCTTGGGGTGAGGGCGGCGGTGGGCGCCCCTGCGGCTGGCGGCCGGGGCGGCGGCGGTGCCACACGCGGCCGCGTAGAGCGGCGGAGGCGTAGGCGCGGCAGCGGGCCGCAGGCTTCGCGGTTGGAGGAGCGGCCACCCGCTGGTGAGGGGCGGCGGTGAGGAGCCGGAGGGAAGGGCGGCGGTGGTGGGGCTCCCACCGCTGCTGCTGTTTATTTTTTTTATTTTTTTTAATTTTTTTGTAATGATGATTTTTTTGGTTTTAGATTTATTTTTTTAATTTTTTTTATAAACAGGGAACAAAGATGTATGCAAAAGGGAAAGATGATGACTTGGTGGTGATGTGCTAGATATATGAACAAATAGGGAAAAATTATGGTGTGATGGTGGTGGTGGAAGGGATGATATGTGGTATGCTAAAAAAAATTGCAAAGATAAAAATAAAGACAAGATGAAACTAAAATTACCTACGATGGAGGCAGCCGCCTATGGTGTGCTCACGAGAGCACGGTCTTCGCTTGAATCGTCGGCGCGTGATGAGCTCGAGCAGCACGCGGTTGCGGCTGCGATGTTGGCCAAAAAGCCAATGGATCTCACCGGAGAGAGGGCCGTCGTCGCTCGACCGCGGTTGCGTCGCTGTCACCGATTCAACTATGGGAACTAGGCTCTCCTCACATAAAGATGGATCAAAGGCAAAAATGAGGAGAATGAGATGTATATAAAGATGATACATGAGAAGTTATTAAGGTGGTGGAGTTGAATGGGAAGTTGGATTATTAATGGAGTTGAATGGGAAGTTGGAAAAAAATGATTGAATAATGGAGTTGAATTGGTGGTTATTTGTAGAGAATGGAAACTAAATAAATAAATAAAGTGAAATAAAGTAGGCTACTTTAAATACAATGAAAAATAAAGAAGGAAAAAATAGTGGTGAATTTACAAGTGAATACATACAACATGCACTTATTTTTTTTACTTTTCTAATATGTAATTTTTTTGTCTTTTTAATAAGAGATATTTACAACGAAAAAATACAATAAAATACTACAATTAAAATACAACACAATTATGATTTTTTTGTATTTTTAGTAATTAAGAAAGATACAATAAAAAATGAAGAAAGAATGAATATATACATGATATACAATGTACATCTAGGTCCCAAAACCCAACTTTTGCAAAAAAGCTCCGATTTTAATGAAACCACTTCCGTTGGATAGATAATTTTCTAACTTGAACTTTAAAAGTGAGTTCGGTGAATTTGGAGTTCATACGGAGCGAGAATTTAGCTTGGAAGTTGAACTTTACGGCTTTTTCTCTTTGGGATCTAGGAGCATTTATTTGAGGTGAAATTTGTTTTGTATTTTTGTATTTTTATATACATTTTTATAAACAAGTTAGAGAAAGAATTAGGCAAAAAGGAGTTAAAATAAAATTATTAAAAATACATGAAGTTTTGGGCTATTTACATGTATACAACTCCTTTATTTTTGCGGCTTTTTATGTGTAATTTATTTTGTACAATGTAATATACAATAATTAGTGTGTTTTATTTACAAGAGTTATTTTGTTAGTTTATTGGTTTTATGGACATTTATTTGGGATTTTACTTGGGGATTTTGCTAAGATCAAGACATTAAGATTATGAATCGTGGATTCATCACCCCCTATACTTAAACTTTGCTAGTACTCGAGCAAATAAAGAATGAATAAGTTGGGTTAACCCCTGACTGTGCATGTGAATACAAGACTTGATCCGTTCAAGAACTCTCAATTTTAGAGATCCTAAAATTCTAAGCTGAACCAAGCTCTAGTCAAAAGGTATCCAATTTCCCTAATCATTAGACTCTCTTTGTAAACATATATAGTAGGGATATGACTTTAAATGTTGACCGCAGTTACAAGAGTAGAGTCGCAATGTCACCCAAGGTTCTAGTCTAAGAGACTCTCCTAAGAACCCGATCCTCAACACTAAAGGTGCGTTTGGTTGGAGGGTTACCCCCCACTTTGGGTGGGTAATCCCCCAAAACCCCCACTTTTAGCCCACTAGTGGGGCCCACTCCCTTCCCATCAAAACAATTATATATTATACCATCACATCATCTAAAATTCATAAGATACTCAACTTTTACTCACTATTCCAAACTTCAATACAATCACATCACAATAACCACCCACTTTTTCAAATTTCAATACAATCATATCATAATAACTACCAACTTTTTCAAATTCCAATACAATCACATCACACAAACCCTCCCAACCCTTAACCCACCAACCAAACACACAAACACAAAATCGGGTTATCCACCCCTGGATAACCCACGAACCAAACGCACCCTAAGGAATAAACCATTTCTTGCATCCAATCCACCGTCTCTTTAGTTGTCAGACTTAAAAGTGTAGATGGAAGGCCAGTTGATGGAGGGCATAGGATTGTGTCATTTCTTCTCTCCCTCTCATTGGAACAAGGATTCTCTCTAGTGCCTTATTACGCAACGCATATTTTTGGTGTTGATCAGTGCGTCCGTCAAGAGAAGTTGGAGCCGTCTGCACTTGTTTTCCTGGGAGTACACCGGGGTGTGCCTTTTTTGAGTACCTATCGTACCTTCTACACCCAGACTTGTAGCATTTACGATGCAGAGCCCTTTTTTGGTGCAAGCCCGACTCCTGGTCCTAATAGCGGTGGTCCAAGTGGACACTTTGAAATGGTTGGGAGCGCTCGCCTTTGGTGGAAGCTCTTTTGATATTTGACTTTGTGGAATGAGAGCTTTTCTTTGACATTTCATTGCTTTGTAGTATTTTTGGCTAGATCCACTGCTTTTACCAAGAGTTGGCGCACACTGATCAACATTTTTTTATTTTTTTTCACACCATGGCACATAGGTAAATGTCAAGAGATAGTACAAGAACCTTGTTCTCATACTGGCTAAAGATGCTGACACTCAGGTTTCATGAAGCCTTCATTGATTTTATCCCATCCTCGAGCATCATCAAATCAAGTCCAAACTCAAATCCCTCATCCCAGTTCCTCAAGTGAAATTTCAACTCATCTCATCATAACTGCAGTCGTGTATGTAAGGTGCTGCTGATCATATTCTTAAGGTAGAGACTAAGCATGCAATATAGCACACAAATCTTTCAAACTAGGGAAATGTGAATAATTAAGTCAAGGACCCTAATGACTAAGGCTGGTTAACTCAAAATCTCAAGACCTGATAAACCAAGTGTTCTTGAACATCAATAGTCTTGTGTGAAAGTGAATTGTGTTAGGGATTAAACCAACTTATTAGTTAGTTTTTTTTAGTTTTTTTATGTTTGATTTTTTTTTTAAGTTTTGGAAAAAGTTTTTTTTTCAAAAAGTTTTTTTTGACAAACAAAGGCAAAGAAGTTTTTTTTGTTAGAAAAGTTTTGCTTTTGCTTTTTTTCAGGAGTTTTTTTTTAGAATATTTTTTTTGAAAAGTTTTTTTTGCAAATAAGGAAAAAGAGTTTTTTTAGAAAAAAGTTTTTTTTGAAAAGATTTTTCTAAGAGATTTTTTTTGATTTTTTTTGAATTTTTTTACCCACCCCATAATTATTGTATAATATATACAAAAATACGTGAAAGTACGAGCTATGGGCCCCTATACTTAGCTTGTGCTATGTCCTCATGGCACTAGGTGACAAAAAGGCATAGCTCGTACTAAGCGTAGGAAAGCTAAAATAAAAAAGTATAGAAGTCGTCCGCCCCCCTATACTTAGGCTCTGGTCAGCCTAAGTGTAGAAGAAGAGCAAAAATGGGGCGGACGAGGTCAAGAGGAGAAATGATGAGTATATACACATGGCGGGCATCGATCCCCCCTATACTTAGGTTTTGGTCAGCCTAAGTATAGTGAAGGATATGGTTAGATCCTCAAGCGCATTACGGAAGCGTGAGCGTCGTATCGAATACGACGAGGAGCGACTAGTCGGACTAGTTGCTCGGTGCAGCGGAATTTAAAAAATTTTATACGACGAAACCACATGATCCAAGAACACTTCTCGAATCGTTTCGTCTAAACCCCAAACAAGTAATAGGATTACCTCTTGAAGCGTGGTTGCGATCGAGTCTCTAAACGAAGAGACCTCCTGTCTCAAGTCCGATCCGACGGAGGAGACGCTTCCGAGCGCGGGGATGAACCGCGTGCTTCTCGCAATCCATGTTGATGATCGAAGCGGCGGATCTCCTGATCTCGACACACGAGATCCGACGTCTTCTTCACGAGCGAGGCGCACTGAAGGAGACGGAGATCCACGAGCAGAAGAACGGGCAGCATAACGACGATGCCGCGGCGATGGAGAACCTCTCCATGGCATCCATGGTGGACGGCGATGAGAGGGAGAGAGAGGACTGACCTCTAGAGAGAAAGAGAGAGGGAGAGAGAGATGCTTCTCAAGCATTATGTGTAAAGAGAGAGCATGGGTATGCCTCTCTATTTATAGGGTTTTGGGATCCATGGATCTCAATCCATGTGTCATATAAAATCAATGGATGATATTGATTTATGACAATCCAATGGTCAAGATTGTTGTTGGTAAAAGCCAACAACTTGTGATTTAATTTTGATTAAATATATTTGATAAATCAAATAAATATAATGCCAAATTAAACCACACAAATAGAGAGAGAGAAAATAAGGGAGATACACCTTCCTCTTTGAAGGGGGGGGGGGGGACGGCCACCAATTCCCTCAAGGAATTGGTGCCGCCCCCTCCTTTCCAAAAGGGGAGGGCAATCTCCTTGATTTTCTCTCCATCCAATTTCCAACAACAATTGGTTGGTATTTTAATTCACCAAAATAATTCTCAATTAATTTTGGGAATATTGCAATCTTGACATTGAATTATTGTGAATCAAATTCACAACCCAAAACAAAATGTAATTTACATTTTCAATTAATTAAACAATGTGTATCCAATACACATTAATAATTAATCTACTAATATAAATTATATTTAACTCTCTCTAATACATTGTAAATCACATTTATAATATATTATGAATAATTGGATATTACTATCCACATTATTCTTATCCTTGATAATGAAATCATATTTAATCATCTTATATCTCTTTATCTCATGTGTTCAAATAATATGAATCACATTCACATTATTCATATCTTTGATAATTAAATCACATTTAATTATCTAAGATAACTCTCTTTATAATATGAATCAAATTCATATTATTCATGATAATTAAATCACATTTAATTATCCATTTTCTCAATGCTCGGATACATATATCAACAATAGAATTATCCATGAACTCTTTTCAAGGACAATGCGCTTTCTCCGCGAATACTTGGAGATAAGGACAGGGCGATTGTATTGTTCCACGTATAGTGACATGGATATTGAGATCACATCTCAAATCCAGATCTCGGGCCTCCCATAGATGCTTGATTAAATCAAGACCGCAAATCTAATCTTCTCATTGAATCTGAATCACATTCAGATTAATGTCCAACATTTGGACTAAGATCAGATTACTTCTCTACTAAGAGGAGTCACTAAAATCCAGACCCGTTTCATCATTCCTTAGGAATGGAAGCGTCATGGTTATACAACCGTTTATGATCACATCACCCTCAGGCATTCCCAATACCT
Source organism: Ottelia alismoides (assembly GCA_037367405.1). Lineage (NCBI taxonomy): Eukaryota > Viridiplantae > Streptophyta > Magnoliopsida > Alismatales > Hydrocharitaceae > Ottelia > Ottelia alismoides. The sequence continues at coordinate 160,520 of JAZKJV010009919.1, forward strand.
GTACATCCTGCATACTGGAAGACTCAGAATAAACCCGAAGTATTAGATCAACTTTATACTGTCTACTTCAGGGTTTTATCAGTAAGTTTCTCATTCGATCATTGGGAGTCGGTATCGATCATATACTTTCCAAAAGCATATATCATACCTAGGTCTTGATTATATACTTTCCAAAAGTATATATCAAACCTACAAATTCAGTCAAGCTTCCAAAGCGAGACGACCGTGCGCACAGAATTTGATTCTTCCCAATATCTCATGAGTGAGCTCACGTCTTCTGGTTCAGTAGTGAACCTGTATGATCCCTTTGAGAGATCGTATTACTCATATGCCCTTATATGCACACCAGCGCGCCGGTGTATAGACCTTTATTAGGTCATGAACCTATTGGTCTGCCAAATGTACATACTCAGACATATAGTAACACATCTGTCTCCGGTCAGAGGATGTGTGCCTATATCATGACAGCATATGATATAGGACTTTGGTTATCTCGATCTTGTTAAGTCAACTCTTTGACCTAACTAATCTGACACCTCCGAATCTCTATTCCCATGTAGAGGACCTGCATCAAGAAGTCGGTCAGATATCAGCCTAACTGAGAAAGGATTGCCATCTCCTACTCAGGCTGGAGATCATCTCTTAATAATCATTTGACGGTGCTTGATGAGTCCTCAATCTAACTCATTAGATATTTATCTAAGCACCAGCCTCTATGATTCAATAATTGAATCAATAGCTGTATGATCATTAAGATGGCCATGGTACATAACCCTAATTGTACTAAGGGACCTATTATGCAAACTATGTACTCTTTATTTCAGATTAAGGAGTGAATTGCAATAACATTAATTGCATAATGGTTCGCCGTGGGCTCGCATGTCCAACAATCTCCCACTAGCCCAAAGAGCCATTAATGGGCTAATCATTTAAACCCACACCCATGTGACAATCATAGGCTATTTAGAAAATAGCCAGGTAAGCTGATCAGTCACTCCGTTCCCAAGAGACTACGCCAAATCCTTTTACGGCACTTGCATATCTCCTAGTAACAGTGCTCGCATCCAATGCGAATGTTGCATCTCATGCAACCGATACTCAATTTTTTTGGTTATAGTGTCCTTGACACTACATCTTATTAATTATCATAACCAGTATTCCCATAATCCTCATTAGAATACCTTCATTCCTGGAGATCTCTATCTCCTAAGGTATCTACAGTTAAGACCCTTATAGATCACTATCTACAAGGTCTTAAACCTTTGAAGATAAGACTTTGAGATCACTATCTCTAAGTTTCATCATTTTTGAAGATATTGTTATTACTGCAATCAAGTGTTTTATCTCCATAGTAGGATTAGTAACAGTTTACTGCTCCCACTGCATGGTAGACATTTGGTTCTTGTACACATCTATCTCACATTCGGCTTCTCATAACTGATGCACAAGTGCAAGCAGTTCTAGCATTCTCTTCCTCAACTCTTTGAGGTGCTATCCCTCTAGACATGTCACTACCACATCTTAAGGGAAGGAAGCTTTTCTTGGAATTTTCCAGGAAATGGAATAAGCCCAAGGTGTACTACTAATGTGACGGTTCCAATACCCTCTTTTCCTTGATTCTGAACAACTTCAGAATTAAGATCTAAGAGGTATCCTTTGAGATCGTATCTCTAGGTATGAAACAACCAAATTTTAAAACACTTATTATTATCCTTATATCATTCCAAATGATTAGAATAATATCTACATTTAGCACGATGAACACAATGGCACTCCCACTAAGCCTCACATGGTTCATCAAGATTCTATCTGAAATCATAACATTTATAATTTCATCAAATCTTATTTTCCAACTGCAGGAAGCTTATTGGAGTCCAAAGATGGAGTTCTTAAGCTAGCACACCTTGCTTTCCTCAACCATGAAGCCATAGGGCTACTTCATATGAATATCCTCAGGGAGGTATTCATAGAGGAATGCAATCTTGACTTACATCATGAAGATGCCATAAATAAGTTGTCTAGCTATAGTTAGCAATATTCTGATGGGTTAAAGCAAGGTCACTGGAGAGCAAGTCTTATCGCAAGCGATGCCTTCTCTTCGGTGTGTAGCTCATGGCTACGAACCATGCTTTGAAGGTCTATACCTTCTCATCAGGTTCCCTCTTTCTCTTGAAGATCCATTTACACCTTAATGGGTCTGACCCATATAGGTGGATCCTCGAGGGTCCATATACAAAACTTATATATGAAGTCTACATTAGACTTTTATTGCAAACATCCATCTTTCCATGTCATGATCCTCAGGAGCTTCATCACATGAAGTCCGATCATTTTCAGATTTAACTGACACATGGAATCCATCCTCAAACTTATTTGAAGAGGTATTAATGTTTCATCTTTAATTATCTATTTTAGTTTCTGATTTCAGGAGCCTCATTATCTTTTCAAGATTAAATGAGTTCCTTTACTTCAATTTCATCTTGATTCTCAAGAGAGTCATCCTATAAGAATCATATTCTCAAAGTTTAGATCTTTTAAGAATCTCAAGGTCATAAAGTAGGTATCCAATACCATCCTTTATTTTCCTAATGAAGTAGCACTCTCTAGTGCCAGATTCCAGCTTAATCACATGGAACCTTATTAAGGATATATTATGTAGTCTCTACCACATATATATATATATATATATACCTGGAAACTAAGAGATAATTATGCTATGATTAATCATTGATCAAATCATGTCACACATGATCAATTGTATCTCCCTACAACTCTATTGAGTTAAGGTTCATCAGGAGGATTGAGATAGGAATGATATTCACATCTCCATAAGGTAATCCTTGAATTCATCTAATAGGTACAGGCTACCTTGGTTAGATCAAATTCATTTCATCTTCCTTCAAACGTTGGTTCTAAACCAAAATTACAAAATCTTTGAACATTTCAAAGGTTTCTTAGGTGAAGAGAAGAAATCTCATATCATACATAATCATTAACAGATATCACATATCCATAATGTTTACTATGATATAGATGATCTGCATACATCAATATGTATGAGATCCTTAATACCTTGACACCTTACACCTTTCCCAAGGAAGGGTGTATTGGACATTTTTACTTTGAATACAATATTCACAAGTATGTGAGATTTGAATCTTTAGACAATCTAAAGTTTCATGTCTTACCAGTCCATTGATTTCATCAACAGACATATGTCCAAAATTTGATGCCAGATCATTGTCAAATGATCTTTATCCTCCTATTGATCTTTTAAAGGTTTAATTTTCAGTATTAGAAATCTTAATGAACCATTCAATAATTTTCTAATTTAATAGAGTCCTCTAGATTTTAGATTACTATCTGAAATATTTCCATCATAACTCTTTATGATAGATTTATTACAGAATTCATGTTCATATCCAATAATTAGAAATAAACAATGAGTGTATTCTAATATCTAGGTCATAGAGACATTCTCTAAGACTAAGGGCTCCCACTGAAAATATGAAGTCTATTGATCTCATTGAAATTGTTGCAACACTTGCATCACTTTCAACATGGATGACCAATAAACCTTAAGATCAAATTTCTAATACATATGCAACCAATTGCAAGTGTCATTAGAAAATTTGAGATACAATTATTAGACTTTATCTTATCAAATAAGTAAGTCAATATCAATGATTATATGTAGATTATACTGATGCTCCATCCGAGTCCTTTTCTGAGGGTTCTAGACAGACTTGATAGTCATACTATCAACACATCAACTTATTGCAGTATTGGCATTCATCCAACTCTTTGGATGTCATATGGAAGTCACAGAAGTACAGTCAACTCTTTGACTATACCTCTTACTTGGGTCCAACCCATGCTTCCACTGCGCTCCCTTTATCTATAAGCAACCATTACTCGAGACTAAGGATCTCTTATGTTAAATTCAAAAGAATTTAATGTAAGAGTATTTCAACATTTATACATGCTTCACCCAATTCATATAATATGAATATTATGAAGCTTCATGAATGACCAGAGTATAGACAGTAGAATGATGACACTCATCATCTACATTCATCTAAACTCTTTGAAGCATCGGTTCAGGTAGGTATTCAAACAATTTGAATACATTATCTCTAATAGAGCTACCATTCTACATGATGTAGAGAACCAAGTCATTCATGATTAAATGTCAAGAGCACATATGTATGCCAGAATATCTTTATTGATTTTATAAGGATTAATTTGATAATTACGATCATCATCGACATGTCACTTCAAAAGTACATTCGATAAGATCAAGACTTATAGAGACATACAAACCCTAGGGTTTTAGTCCTATTGTCTTATTTAATTATCACTTCTCATTATTATGAGGAAACTTGCACATTGCAACCACATACATTATGTGTCCAATCGCAAGTACAATATCTGGATCAAGGGTCCAATCCATGATATTCTACTGGTTATTAATGAGTATAACATTGAGTGGGTTTAGTGAAGGATTATCTGAAATAAGTAATTTGCATAAGGGTATATAGTTATATATACACATATTATACTTTGATTTAGGAGTTTTTATATCAAAGTTGTCTTGCCTTGTCAAAGACACTAAAAGTTCATTCCCTTAATCACTTTCAATGTAAGAGATATACTTACCATTATATCTCAGCAAGATCTGGGATCTCCTCTTTATCTTTGTTACATCCCAATAATATGAGAAACTGCAACTCCAATGAAGAGAAGCGGGAACACATTCTGCCTTGCAAGTCCAACTTGCATTTCCCAATTCGGTCTTTAACACCCGGGCCCACCACCCCTAAGGTGATGTTGACCCGTCGTTAATTGAACCAACCGTCAACAGGAATAGAACTCGCTATGCGCAATCCAATATCGCCCCAATAATATGAGGATCCGATATTGGGGTCACTACGCATACGGCCTTACTCTTTCGAGAAGCAAAGACTCCGATCCAGATGCGCTTGTATATAGGAGTTGTCACTATGTACAGGCGTCTCCTATATACAATCCCTGGCGATGGAAACCCTTCGCCTTGACGGGAGACCATGGATGTCACTTATGTGATCCTCCACCTCTTATTCAAATTTAATTAATTATTATGAATCACATTCATATAATTAATTCTTCCAAGGGAATTATTAACTCTAATCATATTAGAGTATTCTTAATTGGATGTAATTAACTTAATCATATTAAATTAATTATCAATCCAATTTAATCAATCAAACTTAATTTTATGCTTGAATATATATATGTGATATTATTCTCAAAGTACGTATTAATTTGCATTTTAATAATTAGAAAAATACATCATAATCCCTCGGACATTATCCCGGCCCTACCCGCTGTCATGGCCAGTACCGACGGGAGTGGGGCGGACCACATACGTTGCAACCCGCTGACCCAGCGATCCCCGACTAGACACCATATCCGCCTCGAGAAAGGATAATGCCAAATTGATTATTTTGTACTTGAGATGATCATAGGTTCTTCAACCGAAATTATACCATATAGTAATCAAAATAATTTTTGATTATAAGGAAATTTGCTAGACAAATTCCCAATCCTATTCAAGAAAGAAGTTTGATGATTGTGATACCAATTAAGATTTAGATCAAATCTAATCAATTAATTGATTGGGGCCAAGTCAATTAAGGAAATAATCATTCTCTAATATTTCACAAATATTTTCCATAATTATTTCTCGAAATTAACAATTAATTTCATTAATTGACAATCACATGGTTCTTGATTAGGAAAGCAATTTCAGCAGTGACCCCTACTTACTAAAATTAGCATATCTCAATCATATTAAATCCAAATTAAGAAAAGTCAATTTCTAAAGTTTGCTAATTTGATTTAGGACAGAACCTAATGATGTTTCACGCATTTCGAGGCAAGTCTAAACAGTAATTAACATTTTAATCACGTTCAGATTCACAGTTCCCGCAACAGGGCATACATGTTCATTAAAACGACCATATCTCGAGCATACGAAATCCGATTTACGCAAACTCAGATCCTATGGTTTCCTTATTTAATGGGGAACATAATCCAAGTATAAAATTCGTGTTTAAACCATTTAAACAGTGCCGAATTCATTTACTAAACAGATCTGTGAAATCAAATGCGATGAAAACTTTCGCGACCTTAGCGAACCCAAGTCGTCCTCGGTTAGCGAATCACTATTCGAAACCATCGACCTAAGGATATGATACCACTTGAAGGATATGGTTAGATCCTCAAGCGCATCACGGAAGCGTGAGCGTCGTATCGAATACGACGAGGAGCGACTAGTCGGACTAGTTGCTCGGTGCAGCGGAATTTAAAAAATTTTATACGACGAAACCACATGATCCAAGAACACTTCTCGAATCGTTTCGTCTAAACCACAAACAAGTAATAGGATTACCTCTTGAAGCGTGGTTGCGATCGAGTCTCTAAACGAAGAGACCTCCTGTCTCAAGTCTGATCCGACGGAGGAGACGCTTGCGAGCGCGGGGATGAACCGCGTGCTTCTCGCAATCCATGTTGATGATCCAAGCGGCGGATCTCCTGATCTCGACACACGAGATCCGACGTCTTCTTCACGAGCGAGGCGCACTGAAGGAGACGGATATCCACGAGCAGAAGAACGGGCAGCATAACGACGATGCCGCGGCGATGGAGAACCTCTCCATGGCATCCATGGTGGACGGCCATGAGAGGGAGACAGAGGGCTGACCTCTAGAGAGAAAGAGAGAGGGAGAGAGAGATGCTTCTCAAGCATTATGTGTAAAGAGAGAGCATGGGTATGCCTCTCTATTTATAGGGTTTTGGGATCCATGGATCTCAATCCATGTGTCATATAAAATCAATGGATGATATTGATTTATGACAATCCAATGGTCAAGATTGTTGTTGGTAAAAGCCAACAACTTGTGATTTAATTTTGATTAAATATATTTGATAAATCAAATAAATATAATGCCAAATTAAACCACACAAATAGAGAGAGAGAGAAAATAAGGGAGATACACCTTCCTCTTTGAAGGGGGGGGGGGGGGGACGGCCACCAATTCCCTCAAGGAATTGGTGCCGCCCCCTCCTTTCCAAAAGGGGAGGGCAATCTCCTTGATTTTCTCTCCATCCAATTTCCAACAACAATTTGTTGATATTTTAATTCACCAAAATAATTCTCAATTAATTTTGGGAATATTGCAATCTTGACATTGAATTATTGTGAATCAAATTCACAACCCAAAACAAAATGTAATTTACATTTTCAATTAATTAAACAATGTGTATCCAATACACATTAATAATTAATCTACTAATATAAATTATATTTAACTCTCTCTAATACATTATAAATCACATTTATAATATATTATGAATAATTGGATATTACTATCCACATTATTCTTATCCTTGATAATTAAATCATATTTAATCATCTTAGATCTCTTTATCTCATGTGTTCAAATAATATGAATCACATTCACATTATTCATATCTTTGATAATTAAATCACATTTAATTATCTAAGATAACTTTCTTTATAATATGAATCAAATTCATATTATTCATGATAATTAAATCACATTTAATTATCCATTTTCTCAATGCTCGGATACATATATCAACAATAGAATTATCCATGAACTCTTTTCAAGGACAATGCGCTTTCTCCGCGAATACTTGGAGATAAGGATAGGGCAATTGTATTGTTCCACGTATAGTGACATGGATATTGAGATCACATCTCAAATCCAGATCTCGGGCCTCCCATAGATGCTTAATTAAATCAAGACCACAAATTTAATCTTCTCATTGAATCTGGATCACATTCAGATTAATGTCCAACATTTGGACTAAGATCAGATTACTTCTCTACTAAGAGGAGTCACTAAAATCCAGACCCGTTTCATCACTCCCTAGGAATGGAAGCGTCATGGTTATACAACCGTTTATGATCACATCACCCTCAGGCATTCCCAATACCTGTACATCCTGCATACTGGAAGACTCAGAATAAACCCGAAGTATTAGATCAACTTTATACTGTCTACTTCAGGGTTTTATCAGTAAGTTTCTCATTCGATCATTGGGAGTCGGTATCGATCATATACTTTCCAAAAGCATATATCATACCTAGGTCTTGATCATATACTTTCCAAAAGTATATATCAAACCTACAAATTCAGTCAAGCTTCCAAAGCGAGACGACCGTGCGCACGGAATTTGATTCTTCCCAATATCTCATGAGTGAGCTCATGTCTTCCTGTTCAGTAGTGAACCTGTATGATCCCTTTGAGAGATCGTATTACTCATATGCCCTTATATGCACACCAGTGCGCCGGTGTATAGACCTTGATTAGGTCATCAACCTATTGGTCTGCCAAATGTACATACTCAGACATATAGTAACACATCTGTCTCCGGTCAGAGGATGTGTGCCTATATCATGACAGCATATGATATAGGACTTTGGTTATCTCGATCTTGTTAAGTCAACTCTTTGACCTAACTAATCTGACACCTCCGAATCTCTATTCCCATGCAGAGGACCTGCATCAAGAAGTCGGTCAGATATCAGCCTAACTGAGAAAGGATTGCCATCTCCTACTCAGGCTGGAGATCATCTCTTAATAATCATTTGACGGTGCTTGATGAGTCCTCAATATAACTCATTAGATATTCATCTAAGCACCAGCCTCTATGATTCAATAATTGAATCAACAGCTGTATGATCATTAAGATGGCCATGGTACATAACCCTAATTGTACCAAGGGGCCTATTATGCAAATTATGTACTCTTTATTTCAGATTAAGGAGTGAATTGCAATAACATTTATTGCATAATGGCTCGCCGTGGGCTCGCATGTCCAACATATAGGACAAGAGTAAGTGTGAGAACCGATGTGATCTCGAGAATATACAAAGAAGGGAGAATATTTACAAGAGTGATTGAATCTTCTAAGATGTTGAATCTTGATGCTGCATCTTCATGAAGAGTAATAAGATGTATCTGCTCTGTGCTCCCTCTGTATGAAGTTGATGACCTCGACTTGGACTAACTGCTCTTTCGAATCAACAAAATGCTTCAACAGTTGTCCTTTCACCACATGAGATTGTACACCATCTGTGAGATCAGCTATCTCTACACTTCCATTCTCGTGCAATTTCTTAACCACAAAGGGACCCGTCCATTTAGATTTGAGCTTCCATGGAACATCTTCAACCTGGCATTGAACAACCATACCTTTTGCCCAGGGACAAAGTCTTTGCACCTAATGTGCTGATCATGCCATCTCTTTACTTTATCCTTATAAATCAAACTGTTGTCATATGCCCTGTTTCGGATTTCCACGAGCTCATTCAAGTTCAAGTCTCGGCAAAGCTTCCCTAGGTGACAACTCCAATTAATCTTCTTAATTGCCCATTTGGATTTATGAATCAATTCTGTGGGCAAATGGCATGGCTTACCATAGATCATTCTAAATGGTTAAGTACCCAATGGTGTTTTGTAGGCTGTCCTATAGGCCCACAGAACTTGGTCCAAGAGCTGAGACCAGTTCTTCCTATCGGGACGAACCAATTTCTACAAAATACTCTTCACCTCTCTGTTCGAAACTTTTGCCATGCCGTTGGACTGTGGGTGGTAAGGACTAGTAACTTTATGCTCAAATCCATAGTCCTTAGCTAAAGATCTCATATCCCGGTTCACGAAGTGGCTACCCCCATCAGATATCAAAACTTTTGGCACCGAACCTAGCAATAATATGGTCTCTCACAAACTTACAGACAGTCTTGCTGTCTGCGGTTCGGGTTGGGATAGCCTCCACCCACCTGGATAAATAATCAACCGCCAACAATATGTACTCATGTCCTTGGCTGTTGGGAAAGGGACCCATAAAATCTATGCCCCATGCATCAAAAACATCACAAATAATCATCGGTTGCATGGGCATCTCATCTCTCTGTCCAACTATCCCTCCCATCCTTTGATAGATTGGGCACGACCATACAAAATCAATAGCATCTCTAAACAAGGTCGGCCAATACAATCCACATTGAAGTACTTTGTGAGCGGTTCTCTTTCCCGAATGGTGTCCTCCAGCCTCAAGTGGGTGACAATATGTGAGGACACTCTGGTATTCCTCCTGAGGAATACACCTTCTCCAAACACAATCCGGTCCTTCACAGAAAAGGAAAGGATCGTCCCAGTGGTATCTCCTCGAATCCAACTTCAGTCGATCAATGCTGCTCCTAGTCCAACCATGGGGAACCTGCTTGGAGACAAGATAGTTCACCATGTTGGCATACCATGGGAGTGAGTCAATAACACAAATTGACTCATCTGGGAAGGTCTCTATAATCCGTTCATGATCAGGAGAATCCTTAAGTTCAATCCAAGAAAGGTGATCAACCACAACATTCTTCACTCCAGGTTTATCTTTAATCTCCAAATCAAATTCCTGAAGGAGTAAAATCCACCTAAGAAGACGCGCCTTCGCGTCATTCTTTTCCATTAAATATCGAATGGTTGTGTGATCAGTATAAATTGTCACCTTAGAGCCAAAAATATATGATCTGAACTTCTCGAGGGCCCATACTACTGCGAGCATTTCCTTTTCAGTCACTATATAATTTTTCTGTGTAGGATCTAATACTTTGCTCGCACAGTGAATCGCAAATGGAATCCCCTCTTGTCGTTGTCCTAACACAGCTCCTATAGCGAAATCTGAAGCGTTAGTCATGATCTCAAAGGGGAGAGACCAGTCAGGAGCTTGTAGGATAGGCGAGGCACAAATCTTTTTCTTCAAGAGCTCAAAGGCCTCAAGACACCTGTGATCTACAACGAACTCTATGTATTTCCCTAAGAGCTCAGTCAGTGGGCAGGCGATCTTTGAAAAATCCTGAATGGATCTCCTATAGAATCCAACATGCCCTAAGAATGACCGCACTGACTTCACGTTGGTAGGTGGGTCGAGCTTTTTGATCACCTCCACCTTGGCAGGGTCAACCTCCATTCCCCTTTTGGAGATGACATGCCCCAACACGATACCCTCTGTCACCATAAAGTGACTCTTCTCCCAGTAGAGTACCAGATTCACCTCTCTACACCTCGTGAGGACTCGGTCCAAGTGCGCTAAACATGTATCAAAAGAATCACCATGGACAGAGAAGTCATCCATGAACACTTCTAGAAAATCTCCCACCATCTCGGCAAATATGGCTATCATGCACCGCTGAAATGTGCCCGGGCATTGCAGAGCCCGAATGGCATGCACCTGAAAGCATAAGTACCGAATGGACATGTGAATGTGATCTTTTCCTGGTCCTCATGGGCTATGGCCACCTGGTTGTAGCCTGAGTACCCATCAAGAAAATAGAAGAACTCTTTCCCTGCAAGTCTCTCCAAGATATGATCAATAAACGGTATGGGAAAGTGATCTTTCTTGGTCGCAGCATTCAGGCGCCTGTAGTCAACACAGGCACGCCACGATGTAGGTACTCGTGTCGCGATCTCTACCCCCTCCTCGTTGGTGACCATATGAATTCCCGACTTCTTTGGGACAACATGAAGCGGGGCCACCCACTTGGAGTTAGAAATAGAGTATATAAACCCTGCTTTGCACCATTTCTCAATTTCTTTCTTCACCACTTCCCGTAGATTGGGGTTAAGTCTACTCTGAAACTCACGAGAAGGTCTCACGTTATCCTCAGTAAAAAGTGGTGCGAGCAGAGAGCGGGGTTGATGCCCACGAGATCCGACACTGTCCAACCTATTGCTTTGCGGTTCCTCTCTAAGACCTCTAACAACCTAGACTCCTGTCTTAAAGTCAAGTCTGAGCTAATGATGATAGGATATCTCTCTTTGGGTCCTGCAAGAAAGGCATACTTGAGTGTAGGAGGTAGTGATTTCAGTTCTGGCAATGTGGTATCATCAAGCAAATCTGGCTGAACTGAATTTGAATCTAGTTCCATGCTGTATGAAGGTGGGCTAAGCTGAGTAGTACTCGCCACCAAATCAGAAGTATCGGGAGTCGGATCGTCAAAAATATCCAAACAATCGGCAAAAGCCTCGTCTGACTCGTCATCTATGTCCCATGATTGTTCTGAAGAGGATGAAACTGACAGATCCGGATGGATCTCTATGTCATCATGAGAATAGGTTGATGCATCTATAGCAAGATCAGACAACACCAGGCAAACTGCATCATGGACTATATCCTGTCTAGATGAAAGGGTCTCGCTCTGTCCTGAAGGAATCTGTCCCCAAATCCCAACTGTGCTAATCATACTGCAATCTGCCTCTGAAGATAAGCACTCTATACTACTCTCTGAATCAGGTCGCTGACACTTGGTTTGCTTCATCTCAAGGTTCACTTCTCCACCTGGAGAACGGAACTTCATCATTCTCGTACCATAATCGAAAGTTGCGCCTGCGGTCCTAAGGAAGGGTCGCCCGAGAATGATCTGAGATTCTCTCCAATGATTGGGGGTCTCCATGTCCAAGATTGTGAAGTCCACCTGATAGTTCTGCCCCTCAATTGATATAACGATGATCTTCACTTCTCCCTTAGGTCTCTTCACTGAACGATCTGCGAATTGGAGTAAAGCTCTAGATTTGCGAAGTGGTCCCAACTCCAATTTCTAATATAAATGCTAAGGGGAGTAAGTTGATCGATGAACCGTTATCTAAGAGTGTGTGCAAACGCAATGTCGTCAATACGACTCTCCACATAGTGAGCACCCATGTCTCTCTTTTTCTTGGGCAAAGTCTGATTCTTGAGACAATAGGTTGTGGCTACTGATAAGACACGTGTCTTTATATTTCGGTTATCTTTCTTCCTGCTAACCCTTGTAGGTGTGCATCTCACCTTAAGGTATTTTTGGAATGCAGGATGGTTAGCCACATATTCATCAAATGGAACCTTTACAATGATTTTTTCTTTACAAAACTGTGCCATATTGGGGTCATCTTTCTGAATCTTTTTGATGCGCTTTCCTGCCGTAAGAGCACGGGGGAAAGGGATTGAAGCTAGGGAAACACAGGATAAAGAGTCTGAATCATGAACTAAAAGATCGTTCTTTGCATTAACGGAAATAGAGTTCTTCATACAAGAATCTTTTTGATGCAACATGGGATCAAAATCAAAACTATCTACTACAGGTTGTGGAATAGAAGCTGGAGTGGTATCCGCCACAACCGGAGATGCAAGGTCCTCCGTAGACTCAGAAGTATATCCATGCTGCCGATGCTGCATACGTGCTCTCCTCCTCCTCTCGACTCCCTGAGTAGGTATCCTCGAATGATGCTGATGGGGCTCTGAAATATGATGTCTCTCCTCCTCGTCCTCTAAAGACTCCTCAGGTAGAGCTCCAGAGATGCCCCTCCTCGGTCCCTCGCCCAGTCAAGTACGGTCACGGTCCTTCCGCTCCTGAGTGACATGTGGTTAGCCTCGTCACACAAAAGAATCTCATGTTCAGATATAGGAGATGCTGAATAGTATACCTGACCAAAGTGCTGCTGAGAACTAGATCGGTTCAGGCTATTGGGGTTAGCCTGAACTTGGGCTGGGATAGAGGTAGAAGGTGCAGTCTGCTCGTCTCGCCATCTGGACAGGCGGTTGACATCTACCCGTAGTCATGAATCTCGTTCTTGTAGGAACGTAGCTCATCGAGTATCTGCTGCTGAATATCCACGAGACTAGACAATGAAGGAAGTGGATAAGACTGGGAAGAAGAATGGGAAGACTGGCCCTGCTGGCCAGAGTACTGCCTCTCTGCTGCTGCTGGGGTTGCGGACCCTGTTGGCCTACCTGGTAATGGCCCTTTCAGCCATACTACTGGTACTGCTGCCGCTGCTGCTGGGGTGGCTGGAATCCAGGGCTCTGCTGTAAAGGAGGTGGTGCGGAGGTGAATGCGGTGTTGTGAAAGGTCGGGGGACGCTGATAGGTCTGTCTGTCTCCCTTACTTCCCTGCCTGGCAGGGTCCTGAGTATACCATATCCCATTCACCTCCCAAACTGGTGGAGGCTCTCTTGGACTATCTCTGCTACTGGAGGTGGCTGCTGGAAAGAGTGGGTGTAGGATTGGTCCTGCTCCCACGGCTGGGGTTGCCCTGACACCAACTGCTCCTAAACATGGTGAACTCGGTATACGGGAGTAGAGGGTGCAGTCACGGCAGGTATCTTTATCTTAGATACCTTCTTAGTCAACTCCTCCATCTGTTTTGGAAGTTTGGAGACGCTCCGGTCTAATTCATCAATTCTCTTGTCAATCCTCTTGACTACAGTAAGCTTGTCAGCAAGAAGTCCCATGCTAGGGATCACGTCTTGAGAGAGATCGACTACAACTGACTTTCCCCCTCCGGATGAGAGTGAACTGGGGGAAGGTGTATAGGCCCTGATGGCCATCTGTGAGCGGCTAGTTTCATCCATCTGCTTGAATACCATCCAAACGGTATCCGCTCCTCGTGATGTATAGCTGCCTCCACAGGCATCGCTCACTAAACCCTGCATCTCAGGGTTGTAGACCAGTGAAGAACGACTGGACCAAGATGTTGTCATCTAGTCCATGACAGGGACACCTCTGCAGGATATCCTTGAATCTTTCCCAAGCATCACAAAAGGCTTCATGGGGTTATTGGGAAAACTCGTAATGCACGTCCTCATCATGTTAGTTCTACTCAGCAGGTAAAACTTCTTCAGAAACAGGTCCTTGAAATGGGCATAAGTTGTGACTGTGATTCCAAGGTTCTTCACCCAGTAATCGGCTTTTCCACCCAAGGAAAATGGAAGGGCTTTGAGCCTAATATAATCCTGGCTAACATTATTATGTTTGAGGTTAGCACAGATGAGCTCAAAGTCCCTTAGGAATGCGTATGGCTCCTCAGAAGCATTCCCATCAAAATGTGGCAGCAAGTTCAGAAAATGCGGCTTCAACTCAAAATCAACATTGGGTTCGATCGGACTCAAGTAGTTATGAATTTGATATTGTCCGGGGTTGTATGACGCATCCATTGGTTGTTAGACCCCAACATTTAGTTGCCCTAGCTGAGCTCGGAGTAGTGTGTGTTGCTGCTCAAATGCAGCTAATCTGGCAAGTATCATTCTCATTGGGTCTTCATGGTTCTCTTCTTCCTCTTCTTTCTTCCTTGGAGGCATTTTACTTGAATCTTCTTTATGTACTGAATCAACAATGTGTTCTTGATTAGAAGAGGATTTATGAATCATGATATTCTCACCAAGGCGATGGTCTTCCTTGGTGAGGTGGGAAGAGAGAAATGGAATGGTTTGAGAGTAACCATCCTGAGAGTGAGTGATCCTGGGCTCAAGAGGGTCATGAGTCCAGGTTGGTCCAAGTTGCGCTTGGACCTTTGAAGACGTACTTCTTGAAGGGTTCAACGAGAGATTCGCAAAGTCCGAATAAATATCCCCCCAATCAGTCATCTTCGATGTCAAAAGAACCGATTCGAACACGATAGTCAATGAGGCGCTAGTTCTACGGTGCACATAAATGTGCGGAGTAAACTCACACAATACAAACATAATTCAAACCCTCAATTTCACCAACTAAACACATGATGGTCATAAGAGTTCGGCCGAATTATCTGGTCAATTTTAGTTGGTGAGAATACAATCTTGGAAAGATTAACGAGCTGTTAGGTGCCCCGTATTTTCCTACAAACTGGCTCGGTTCTTATGACTAGTTTGAACTACATTCAGCCAGTATAGGAGTAAGTACGGACCGTATAAATACGGCTACCCGTTCCTTGAGGACTAAGGTGTCCTCTAAACCTCCCACTCTGCTAAGGAAGTCCAGACCGTTTACCGGCTACCCGTAAATCCTCACTGAAAAGTAGCTAATCGCCTAAAAAGAAAGAATCAATAGTAAGTAAGAAATCCAGGCTTGGCTCTATCCTAGGATCGTCTCTCTCTCACTTGCAAGTAAATCAAACAATGAGGGCTTTATACACCCGAGAACAAAGGTTCTTTTTATTTCAATTAATTAAATCGACCTGCTCAATTCAGTCCCAATTTTAGAGTTAGGTTATCACTTAAAATTTATGTGAACACACAAGCACGTCTACCATTCTTCCCAATTTCCTTTGACCTTAAGTTGTAAAACAAGAGGGGGAATCGGAAATCAGAAATGCAAACGAGAAACTATGATGCAATGCTTAGAAGAAGGTACACTTACAGTGAATCCCAACACTCTTCATGCATTATGCAAAACTGAATTTGTAAATATTACACTAAATGCATGCAGATCGAGAAAACCACACCTAAATAGTATACTATTAGCGGGGAAGAAGTGATTTAATTTTGAGCCAAGTAGTACGTGTCTATGTGCGTCTCATTATGAATCTTATCAGATATGTGAATCTTCTAAGATATGTGTGGCCTAATTTACAATGGGCACAAACAAATTTGAATCTAAACTATCGTGTGTCTATCCTTAAATTCGCCACTCAAGTCGAGACCCCACCCTCACCGAAGAGTGAAACAGGTCTCGACACAGCACAAATAATGTCCAAGTCTTTTTTACATGCGCGAGCTCTCAAACAAGAGCCGCTGTAAATGAGCAAGCTACCTAAATATATACAATAAAATAATTACAAAAATTTACAAAATTTCTCTTAAAAAATAAATTGCTTTTCCTAGCCCTTCAGCAGTAGGTGCACGTCGCGTCCGTCGACCTCCGATGTACTCCAAGTCCACCAGGCTCTCGCAAGGAAAATGAGATCTATATTAGAGAGATAAACAACAAGATATATACAAAAGTATGAAGAGAAATAATTGCAAAAAAAAGAATAAATACAAGTGGCTCTGGGGTTAGACTACCCGAGTAAAGAAAATCTAAATACAAATTTTTAAATTAATCCCTAAGCCATTTGCCTCCCCGGCAACGGCGCCATCTGACGAGTCGCTAAATACGATAAATAATTCGGTCACGTTGTAGCACGTGTACTTAGCGATTCAGTCAGAACCGAGAGAAGATCTCCGTGAAGAGTGTCTCGGCTTAATTTATATCCCGGGAAAGTTTGGGGTCGAACACAGAGAGGCAAAGGAACAATTTCAGATTTAATTTGAAAGTTTAGATCTAGATTTCTGATGCAATATTTTTTTAGATTTTTTTAATGCAAAAACAAAGGTGAAAGGCAAATGCAAGTGAATTACGACACTAAGAAAGCATACAACAAGGTTAAATTAATTTTAATGTCAAAATAGTTCAATTAAGCCAATTATATTTTTCCTAGAGTTCTAATCCAGAGATGAATGCAAGGTACTTTTTTTGGAATTTTATGGGTTAAAATGCAACAATGAAAAATACACACTTTTTATGGAGTTTTCGCAATTTCTCACACAAACAGAAAGTAAAAAATTATGAAAAATTTATTAGAATATAAACATTACGCAAGGAAGCTACAGTATTTTTTTGGAATTTTTTGACAAGTTATGAATTGTTTATGGATTTTTTTAATGAAAACAGAGTGACAGTAAGTGATTAATTCCTATTAATCCACAATGTCAAATTAATCAGAGTGCAAATTATCCTAAAAAGGTATTTCCATATAGAATCTAGGAGACTTGAAATTTTGCAAAAACGATGTACGTGGATTTAATTAAAAACCAAATACTAAATTTACTCCACAAATTATTTCAGGCAGAAGACATCTCCACTTTGGACGAAATTTGGAATGTAAGTTAATCACATATCAAGGCATCCTTCTTATTTTTTGTGGAATTTTTAGAGTAACAGTGTGTGAGATATAAAATTAAGAGCTTAATTTGGGTAAAATATGCAATATTTCAGTTGATCAATTTTAGTTAATTCACAATATCTCACAAAAATACAAATAAATTTTCAGATGGTAGGCAATAAGCTGCTCAACACATTACTATTTTTTATTGATAAAAAGATGCAAGGTTGATGTCCAAATTTACAGTTAAACACAGGGGTGTCTTTGCAACTTCAGAAAACAATATTTACAACAATATATGTACAGGGACCTATTTGAAATTACGAAAACATAAAAGTCAAACTTATAATATTTACAATAAAAAATGGAAAAATTAAGAGAACCTTTCTTCTTCCTTTTGCTGGGCACGATGGAACCCAACAAGGGTCGAGGGGGTCGGTGGCGGCGAGGAGCCTCTGCGGCTGGCGGTGGGCGGGGAAGTTGGTGGAGAGGACGGGGGTGGAGGCTATGGCCGCCGCTTGGGGCGAGGCGGCGGTGGGTGCCCTGCGCAAGCGAGGGCGGCGGTGGGCGCCCCAGCTGCTGGCGGCCAGGGCGGCGGCGACGCCACGCGCGGCCGCGTAGAGCGGCGGAGGCGTATGCACGGCAGCGGGCTATAGGCTTCGCGGCTGGAGGAGCGGCTGCCCGCTGGTGAGGGCAGCGGTGAGGAGCCGGAGGGAAGGGCGGCGGCGGTGGGGCTCCCACCGCTGCTGCTGTTTAAATTTTTTTAATTTTTTGATTTTTTTGTAATGATATTTTTTTGGTTTTAGATTTATTTTTTAAAATTTTTTTATAAACAAGGAACAAAGATGTATGCAAAAGGGAAAGATGATGACTTGATGGGTGATGTGCTAGAGATATGAACGAATAGGGAAAAATGATGGTGTGATGGTGGTGGTGGAAGGGATGATATGTGGTATGCTAAAAAAAATTTGCAAAGATAAAAATAAAGACAAGATGAAACTGAAATTACCTACGATGGAGGCGGCCGCCTATGGTGTGCTCACGAGAGCACGGTCTTCGCTCGAATCGCCGGCGGCGATGAGCTCGAGCAGCGCGCGTTGCGCGCTGCGATGTTGGCCAAAAAACCAACGGATCTCACCGGAGAGAGGATCGTCGTCGCTCGACCGCGGTTGCGTCGCTGTCACCGATTCAACTATGGGAACTAGGCTCTCCTCACATAAAAGATGGATCAAAGGTAAAAATGAGGAGAATGAGATGTATATAAAGATGATACATGAGAAGTTTATTAAGGTGGTGGAGTTGAATGGAAGGTTGGATTATTAATGGAGTTGAATGGGGAAGATGGAAAAAATGATGGAATAATGGAGTTGAATTGGTGGTTATTTGTAGAGAATAGAAATTAAATAAATAAATAAAGTGAAATAAAGTAGGTTACTTTAAATACAACAAAAAATAAAGAGGGAAAAAAATAGTGGTGAATTTACAAGTGAATACATACAACATGTACACATTTTTTTACTTTTCTAATATGTAATTTTTTATCTTTTTGATAAGAGATATTTACAACGAAAAAATACAATAAAATACTACAATTAAAATACAACACAAGTATGATTTTTTTGTATTTTTAGTAATTAAGAAAGATACAATAAAAATGAAGAAAGAATGAATATATACATGATATACAATGTACATCTAGGTCCCAAAACCAAACTTTTGCAAAAGAGCTCCGATTTTAATGAAACCACTTTCGTTGGATAGATAATTTTCTAACTTGAACTTTAAAAGTGAGTTTGGTGAATTTGGAGTTCATACGGAGCGAGAATTTAGCTTGGAAGTTGAACTTTACGGCTTTTTCTCTTTGGGATCTAGGAGCTTTATTTGAGGTGAAATTTATTTTGTATTTTGTTATTTTTATATACATTTTTATAAACAAGTTAGAGAAAGAATTAGGCAAAAAGGAGTTAAAATAAAATTACTAAAAATACATGAAGTTTTGGGCTATTTACATGTATACAACTCCTTTATTTTTGCGGCTTTTTATGTGTAATTTATTTTGTACAATCTAATATACAATAATTAGTGTATTTTATATACAAGAGTTATTTTGTTAGTTTATTGGTTTTATGGACATTTATTTGGGATTTTACTTGGGGATTTTGCTAAGATCAAGACATTAAGATTATGAATCGTGGATTCATCAGTAATTTGCGCCATACACCCTGTAGTTGTTTTTGTTCTTGTTTAGTCTATTAAATAAATTAGCACTCTGGGACATTTTGCATGTTAGCACCTGCTGTCTTTCTTATTTGCACTTTAGTCCTCCTTTTGTGGACGCGCGTGATTCGTCACGTGCATATCTGGAATAATTGCATGTATGCCATCATGGTTTATGAGTGTTATGCTTTGAGTTTATAGTTTTATCTATTTGCACTTATACCCCTGTGCGTGGCTTTTTGGACATGTGCTGGAATTGATGTGAATTTTACAGTAAGCCCCTCGCATTTTTAAAGCTTGTTATTTTTTAGTCCTGGGAATTTGTTTTATTTGCAGAACGGTCCTTGTATGCTATGCATGTTTTATTAGTTGAAAAAAATAGCAAATTTACTCCAAATCTCATGAAATTTGGATACGTAGCCCCTGCCACTGTGTAAAAATTTCATTGAATTTTTGGAACATTTTTGTTTTGATTTTCGATTTTTAAAAATTAAAAAAACCTTGCTTTTTGCTGCTGTCTAACTTTAAAAATCAAATAAAAATATTAAAAGCCTCTAAAAAAATCTAAAACAAATCACCTTGTGGTTTTTTTGTTGTCTTTTTATTTCAGTTTTCTTTTTGTTTGATTTGGATTTATAAAAACCCTAAAAATTTTAAAAAACAACAAAAAAAACTCATAAAAATCATTAAAAATTCAGAAAAAAATCAAAAAAATATAATTTCTTTTCATATAATTAGGTTTTTATTTGTAGTTTTCATAAAAGTGTTGCTAGATTTTTATAGGCTATTTTTTTATTTTTAAATAGCCTTTAGAGTCTGGCTGCACAGTAGCTTTCATTGTTGGCTTTCTTTCATTTTTAGAAAATCAACTAAAAATCATAAAAATCTGAGAAAATTAACAAAAACACTTGAAAAATTATAAAATCCAAAAATATTTTTATTTTAATTTTCTGAGTTGCTTTGTGGTATTAAATAATTCCTTGATTGTGATTTTTCCCTTTCTTTTATATTTTCTTTATAATTAAAAATAACAAAAAAATCTAAAAATCTAAAAATCCACCAAAAAAACTTTATTTGATTTATTTCTGATTTTTGACTACTTCGTAGGACCTTATACAACCCATGCTCCTTGAGTTCGATCCTGGTCGCTATACCAGGTTAAATAAAATAACGAGACCGTTATTCATTCGATTTGCTTGATTTCTTTTATTTGGTGGTCTTTTGATTTTCTTGTTGATTCTGACTGGAGAGGTTGAGGTTGCAACGACCCTTGATACCTTCTCACCTTAGCCACTCGGTTATTTGGCCTCATCAAGTGATGAGGACTTTGATAACAACTTCGCATCAAGCGATATCAGTGTCTCCGAGGAAAACATCTGAACTGGAGAGGTGTTGCGTGACGGTTTGGCAACTGCCATGTGGAAGAGCGCTTAACCATCTTGTTGGGTTGACTACGTCTCTTTGTCTTTTCTTATTCATGTTTTATGTTTTCGTGCTAGTTATCAAGAATTTTGTGAGGGTCTAAAAATATCCTCACTATAAGAATAGGGAAGACAAACGTGTCGTTGAGGCGGCCGCTCGCAAAATCTCGAGTCAATCAACAATTAACCCACAAATGAATATAGCAATGGAAAGCAAAAAAGTAGAATTAAAATTTATTATAACTCTACAAAATGTGTATAGTATGTAATCATGTAGAATATCGAAAACAGGAAGCAAACAGTAGATTGGGTGATAATGCACAAAACTTGTTCCTCTTCTTGTCTTTTTATTCTCTTTTTGTGTGGATTTTTAATTTATTTTTTTTAAATTTTTGTTTTAATATTTTTTATGTTTTAATTTTTAATTTTTATTTTCTTTTTAGATTTTCTTATTTTTTTAAAATTTTTAAACATATATATTATAGGCTTATATAGAACTATATATACAATACAATGTAATATAATTATAAATACTAGTAAAAATAATCACCATCTTGGAAATAAAATGTTTTTGGATTTTATATAATTTTCCATTATTTTTGTGATTTTTCAAGAAATTCTATTGTTTTTAGGTATTTTTAAAATAAAAATATCCTAAAATAGGGATTAAATAAATATGAAGAATTTATTTGAAGATTAAAAATAGCAAAAGTGTTAAAAATTCTCCAAATCAATTTTAACATATAGATATAGTAACAAAGTAAATTCAAAGATAAAATAAATATTTTTGGGATTTTTGGTGATTTTTCCTATTTTTAATAGATTTTAGAGCCTTTTAATTTCGTTGATCTTTTTCTTTATCTATTTTAGCTATTTTTTAGAAAACACAATAATAAAAAATATTTTGTTAGGAATTTTTCAAAATATTTTTATTTTTTTTAAATTTTAATTCAAGCAAGGCTAAAATGTGCTCTTTTTTATTTTTTATAAATAGTTAAAATGCCTCAAAATGCAAATCCAAAAATGTCTCGTAAAATTACATGATAGCAGGCATCTAACTCTATTTTCCCATATTTTTTTGAGCACAGATGCTATTTTTAATGAATGAAATACAAGCACAAAAATATGTGTACCAATAAGGGCATATTTGCATTTAAAATATAAGGCGAGGGCAAATGTGTAAATTTTCCAAAATTTACAATTATTATTCAAAATTTATTGACTATTTTACAATTTACAAACTTACAGGACATATATGCAAATTACCTAGCTCACGTGGGATGGCATGTGAGTTGAGCTGGACTGGACCCAATTGTAATAATACATAAATATAAAAGTTTCTATGCAATTTTCACAAAAATAATAAATATTCAAAATATTTTACAGGATTAAATAATTAAAACAAAAAGGAGTGGGCTAGTTCTGTAATTTACCCCCTATATGGTGTGTTCCAACGACTATAGTTGATTTACTTGGACACATAGCAACCGCACAACACGCGATACCCCTTCAACGTTCAACTCGTGAGATCTGACAGTGAACTTCATCAACTGCCGAGGGTTGAAGAGATTGGATGGCTAAGATTCTAACTGGAGCTCCTCCTTCATCTGACAGCTATTGCTTCACTTGAAGAATAGGGAAGAATCCCCCCCATCTTCGAGCTTCGTTCATCATATCCTCTCCTCCCCCAAGCTCCTTCTTCGATGTTAAGCTGTTCCACAGGCTCAAGAGGTCTTTTACAACAAATCAAGGCTTCAAAAATATTTAGGCCCCATCAGAGGGGGCCTGGAGCCTTGATCTTCCTGAAGGTGCTCTTGAACTGCAACTGGGGCTTAGATGCCCCCTTCCAAACCTGTAAAAGGGCTAGAAAGCACGACAAGACATGGACGACAAGTTCTGAGCATTTATTGGTGGTTGTCGATGACGGGATGATGGAGGGCGATGATGCTCAGGTAAAGGGCAATGGAGGAGAATCAAAATCCAGAACTGGGATGGATTTAAGGGAGTTGATGGGTGATTCTGGTGGAGAAGCGAGTAGGAAAGGGAAGGGGGCGGATGTGGTAGTCAGAACGGGTAGGGTGACTGTGAGGATGGTGGTCGGGGTTCAAGAGCTCCGACAAGATCTATATTCTATCTAAGCTAAAACGACTGACGAAAGCATAAAACCTAGACATACAATGAAACCTAAAATCGAAATCCACCTAGAAAAATATAAATGCGTAGATCGAACCTGGTCGGGAAGCCAAGGAGCAAGAAGGGATGGAGCTACGTCGTGGGTGTACCTCTCCTACTTTGTTAGCCTCTCCAGAGCCTCATGGGTATGCCATCTATCACTTGGTTACACTCTTGATCGAGGGTGGAGAGCTTTGCGGCTTGGAAGAGGGATCGAAAAGGGGAGGAATGGGATTGGGTTTTATTGATAGACAAAGTTTTTGGCGGTTTTTGAGCTGAATTATTGAGAGGCTCAAGGCATATCGATGAAATCTAATGAGTAGGCGTGGATGTCGATTGTGATGTGAAGATATTTCATGAAGGACTCGAGGCAAATCATCAATTAGGGTGATTGGGCGGAGGCGAAAAAAAGGGGTGTACTCGAGGTTCTAACACGCTGTGGAGAAGAGACAGGAAGTTGACCGAGGTTAACTAATGCTAAGCTCTGGTTGGTCCACGTGGACCAACCAGAAAAAAGAAAGGCAAAAATGCCTTATAAAATAAAGAATAAATAACAAAAGAATTTATTAATTTTAGGTCATAAAATAAAAAATGTTGATATTTTATGTAGTATTTAATTATGATTTTTTATTTATTTTATGGGTTCATTTATTATAGGTTGAAGCTCAAGCTTGCTTATAGACTATACAAATATATAAATTCTAGTAAGCATTTTATTTTCAATCAGGCCAGGCTTGTCCACTTTTTTGGAGTTTTTTTTTCATTTTTCCATTTTTTTAATACTACATAAAACAACATTTACATAAGGACTTTTTCCTCTTGAGCCAATAGACTATCGCTCTTTTGAAGCTTTATTTCAACCCACAACTTCTATTTTTAGACCGCGTTGCCATTGGATCGGATTGGGGGTACAATAGCGACAAAAGTATGACTTCCAATGTTTCCATAAGCTTTTGTCTCATGCCAGCAATTCTAGCCCTATATCACTTCAAATGAGGTGGGCAAAGTCTAAGGTATAGGTATACAAGCTAGGTCATTATCAACAAGAGTCATGTGTGTGCTTTAAAATATTCTACTTAGGCAGTCAAGACGATACTGAACAAAGCCTCGTGATCTCAAGAATTAAGTCTAACATACTTGAAGCATCTCAATTCTAGTTCCTACAAGGTTCCTGTGATTAGTAAATTTAAGGTCCAACCAAGCTCCAATGTTCAGATTTTACTTATACTTGTTCAATTATTAAACTCAATCGGAAAAATGCAAATGCTATGCACAATGCAAAGAAAATATTTTTGTGATGCATTTTTCTAATTTTAAACTTTTTATGGATTTTTGAAAAAGCTTGTGCAAATTTTTATGTAATTTTTGAAAAAGGTTTTTGCAACTGTTTTTGGGATTGTTCAAAGTATTTTTTTGAAAAAGAAATAGGTACAGATATTTACACAGGAGTGCATCAATTATTTACAAGAATTGAGGTTTAAAGGATTTACAAGAGATGTGTTATTTTTTTATAGATAAATATATACACAGTTGGTGAATAATATTTATATATTTGGATGATGTATATATTCCTCAAACTTATCTGAAGATACTTTTACAACAATTTTGAAAACTATAGTTCAAAATATTTTTTGCAAATAATTGTTACAAATATTTGAAAATCATTTTGCAAAGAATTTTCAAACAATATATGGAGATTTTTGAAATATTTTTTCAACCATTTTCAAATCCATTTGTAAATAGATTTTCAAAACAATTTTATTTCACACAAAGAAAAGAAATTTTTACAAATCAAAACATTTTTACAATGGTTGAATTTATTTTACAAAACATTTTTCAAATTGTTTTCAAAATATTTTTCAAAGAGATTTCCAAACTATTTTCAAACATTTTGCAAAATATTTTTACATGATTTAAAATCAATATATACCAAAAGAAATTGAGAAATAATATATATATTTTTATTAATAGAATTGTATATGTTTATATATAGTATATTAGCCAAATTATTCAAAAATACTAAAGTATGAGTTATGGCTAAAGTATATATGATTTATATACAACCCCTCTATATTTAGCTCGAGTTATGTCCTCATAGATCGAAAAAGAAAAGAGAAGACATAACCTGTACTAAGTATAAAAGGGCCTATACTACGACGACCAAAGAACGATGAATGAATAATTGAATGAATGTGGAGTCGACATTCCCCCTATACTTAGGATCAAATAATCCCAAATATAGCAGACTGTATCCACATGCAGGGAGGGTCAAGGGTGGGAATACACAGATCACAACTCAGTCTGTCTCCTCCTATACTTAGGGTAAGATATCCTTAAATATTGCAGAGAAAATCAACAGGAGAGAAGATAAGCGAGGGGATCAAGAAATAGATAAAAAGAAAAAATATGTTGGGTGAATGTACGCATCACTCTCCCAATTCTTAGGGTAAAGGAGACCTAAGTATAGGCAACAACAAGCGTGATGAAACAGAACGAAGAAAGAATCAACATAAATAGGTGCACCCCCAATACTTAGGACAAAGCATGTCCTAAGTATAGACACACATATATGGCGAATGATTTGGGGTACACCTGACATACAAGAGAAAGAAGGATTGAAAAGATTTCACATATGTATACAAGTAGTAAAGAATGGTGAAGTGCAGGATGGTATCTGATAGTCTAATTCCATACTTTCATCATCGTTTCCCTATGGCGACGTAGTCAGAAAGAGAAAAACACCCTAATATGCAATCAAGTGGATTTTAGTTATCGAGAAAAACTGATCAAAAACTAAGCCAGGATCCGGTAGCGGGAAGCAAAATATCGGTTCATAAGAAAAGAGTGAAAGATCAAAGATGATATCGTAATACATGAGGGAGGAAGGATCAGTACATATTCCTCCATGTTACTTATGAGACTCTCTACGCAGCTCGATATCCAGTGGACATAAGGTCGAAAGATCAAGAACACACCGAATATCACAAGACACAGCTCAACCTTATGAGGATTGTCAAGGCGAGCAGACTCAGATGGGTCAGAGGTCTCAGAAGAATCAGAAGACTCGATCTCATGATCCACCAACTAGGATACACAACCAGATATGAGACTAAGTATATAAATCAGAAGACTCGGTTTTGTGCTCCACCAAATTGGATGCACCAAAAGTGAAATCGAGTACCCACAAAATGATGTATCCTCCCATAGATAACCCCTGGGGAGTGATACATATTAAGCAATGAATAATCAGAACGGAACTCATCCTTGTGAGGGTCGTCAAGGAGAGCAGATTCAAAGGATTCAGATCCATCAAGTGGATTTGCAGAAGCTTGGTAGGCGACAAATCAGCTGCCCAGCGGAAGAGACCAAAAGACCTAGAAGATGTCACAGTCTCTCGCAGATAACCCTCGGAGAGTATTATGAACTAGGCAAGGAATAATCAGAAGAATGTGACTCATCCCTACGAGGACCGTCAAGAAGAGCGGACTCAAAGGAGTCATACATCTAGGATAAGTTGTCTCGTGCTCCAGCAGATCGGACACACAATCTAACAGGGAGACCATCATCCCATATCATAAGACTCGGTTTCTTGCTCCACCAAGATGGATACACAAGCAGTGAGTGAAACCGATCGTAAAGAAAATGTTGCATTCTCCCGCAGATAGTCCTTGGGCAGTAATGCAAACAAAGTCAATAAACATCAGGGAAATGCTGACATCAAGTCTCATGTCCTCAAAAATAATCAATCAATCACCGGTGGAGGTCAAAAGATAGCACACCAATCTCAACGTCCTCAAATCTGCCCGGTTTACTCAAATACTTCCTGCAATCAAAATCTCGATGTGAGCCTCATCTAATTGCACAACATTCCCAGGTGAAAGAAGGTATGATACTAAAGGGAACGAGGAGGGTGGGCGAGAAGAGAAAACCAAAGACAAAATTGTGGTTCAAGAAGAGAAGTCTTCTTGAATCGGGCCAGAGATAGGGAGATATGGGAAAGGGGACATCCGCAAAATCTGGCTACTAAAGTGAAGATCAAGACCCTATATCACGACTCAATAAATAAGACAATAATATGGACAAAGAAAGGGAATGGACTCAATAAAAAATAACTCAAAAACTCATGGATCTACCAAATCAAAGAATGATGAGCATGAATGGATCCAAAATCATAATCAATGTACAAAGCAACCTCCATGTTTACCTTCTAACCACAGTGAAGACCGAAGATGGTGGTCATTTATCTATTCTATTTTAGAGTTAGGTGATCTTCAAAACAATTGTGCAAGCACGTAGGTAGGCTTGGAAATGAGGCACTAATCTTTAGTGTGTACGTGTTACGTATAAAGTGCAGAATACAATGAGGGGGGTTTTCTCCCAAAAATAATGAATCCACTACATTTATTTTCAAAATTAGGTAGAGTTAGTAGTCCTAATTTTATTTTTGGTTATCACTTTTTTGTCATTTTTTTAATGCAACCGCCTAATGAGTTTCCAATTCCATTAACATCCTACGTGATCAAAATTAGAGGGAGAAAGTTGGAAAAGCAATACAAGTCGGGAATCAATAATGCATGCATAGTCAGAAGACTTACAGTGCTTCCCAGCTCTCTCCATGCTGGATGCATAACAAAATTGAAAGATACCCTATATGAAATGCAAGCCGATGAAATCAACTTAGAATAGAATATGCTATTATCGTGAAGCATAAAATGCTAAACACCTAGAAACAAGCCTAAGGGTCTAGTCTTGGAGGCTCCATAATGCCCACCACAGTGGGTCCTGCAAGCGTTGCATGGAGGCCTCTCGTGACATATGGCTTCGAGTCTAAGTGAGAATCAATTTAAATTTGACCAAGTCCAAAAGCGAGCAATAGGTACATGCAATTTAATTAGGGCTTTGGACCTTAATCTATCATTAAGCAAATTCACTCACACGAAATAAATTAAAAATAAAGTTGAGAAATAAAAAAAATAAAAAGAAGAAAACACGATAAAAACCGATGAGCCCCCAAGTGAACAATAACTCGAGCAATGGACCTCGTGAAGTAGCAGTGTCTTGGAGAGTCCAAATTATTATGCTTATATATGCGTGTCTCTGACTTTTAATTACAAAATAAAATAAATATAAAAATGTAAAGAGATTATCTTCCAAAATCCCTCCAAGTCTTCATTTAATGCTCTCTCTTACCAGTTAAGTCAGAAAGCTGGCTCTGTTTTGCTTGGGTGCACAAGTCATCCTAAGAAGTCCTCCCTCGCATAGAGGTCCCTCGCAACAAAGTCAAACAAGGAAGAATGTTGGAAAATTCATAAATAATATCAAATAACGTGAAAAAGAAATAAAGAGGTAAACAGACTAGAGTAAAGAACCTAGCTAAATAAATACAATCTATGTCGCATAGCTTCCCGGCAACAACGCCATTTGGTAAACGAGAATTTCACGAGGGTCTAGAAATATCTTCACTAGAAGAATAGCGAAGACAAAATGGTCGTTGAGGTGACCTCTCACGAAATCTCGAGTCAATAAACAATTAACCCGCAAATGAATATACCAATGTAAAGCAATATGTGGAGTTAAAATTTATTATAACTCTACAAAATGCGTACAGTGTGTAAGCACGTAGGGTATCGAACACATGGAGTAAACGGTAAATTGGGTAATAGTGCACAAAACATGTTCCTCTTCTTATTATTCTCTTTCTGTGTGGGTTTTAAATTTTATTTTTTTTAGATTTTTATTTTATATATTTTTATGTTTTTAATTTTATAATTTTTATTTTCTTTATAGATTTTCTGATTTTTTATATTTTTAAATATATATAGTATAGGTTTATATAAAATTATATATACAATACAAGGTAATATAATTTAAAAACTAGTAAAATAATAAATATACAAGAAATAAAATGTTTTTTTGGTTTTATATAATTTTCTACGATTTTATGGTGATTTTTCAAGCAATTTTATTAATTTTTAAGTATTTTTAAATTAAAATCCCCAAAATAGGTATTAAATTTGAATTTATTGAAGGTTAAAAATAGCAAAAAGTGTCAAAATTCTCCAAATCAATTTTAGTAGTTAGACAATAATATAAAAAACTAGAAAAAATAATTAGTTTCGTGATTTTGGGTGATTTTTTTATTTTTTATTGAATTTTAGAGTTTTCAATTTTTTGATCATTTTCTATTTTTAAGGATTTTTTGTTTGGAGTTAGAAAATACAATATAAATAAAATATATTATTTTGAAAATTTTCAAAACATATTTATATTTTTTGGTTATTTTTAATTCAAACATGGCAAAATGTGCTCTTTTTTATTTTTAAGAAAAAGTTAAAATTCCTAAAATGCAAATCCAAAGATGTGTCATGAAAGTACATACTAGCAGGCATCTAACGTATTTTTGTACAAATGTTATTTTTAATGAATGAAATACAAGCATAAAAATACATGTGTTGATAGGGGCATATTTGTAATTAAAATATTAGGCAAGGGATAATATTTAAATTTCTCAAAACCTTGTAATAATTATTTAAAATTTACTTATTGTTTAACCATTTACAAAAATTGCCAAGACATATGTGCAAATTGCTTAGCTCACATGGGACACCGGGTGAGCTGAGCTAGATTGGACCCAATTGCAATAATACATAAGTATGTGGGTTCCTATGCAATTTTCACAAAAATATAATCATTCCAAATATTTTACAAGAGTAAATATATAAAATAAAAAGGTGGGGGCTAGTTCTGCTATTTACCCCCTATACGGCGCGATCCAACGAATGGAATTGATTCAGTTAGACACGCAACAACTACACAACACGCGATCCCCTTCGGCGATCAATGCGTGAGACTTGATCGTGAAACTCCATCAATGAAAAAGGGTTGTGGAGATTCGATGGTTGAGAATAGAACATGAGCTCCTCCTTCATCCGACGGTTATTGCTTCGTTGGAAGAACATGGAAGAATGTCGCCATCTCCGAGCTTTGTTTGTCAAATCCTCTCCTCCCCAAGCTCCTTCTTCGATGCTAAGCTGCTCCACAGGCTCAAGGAGTCTTCCGCAGCGAATCGATGCTTCAAAAATGTCCGGGCCCCATCAGAGGGGGCCTGGATCCTTGATCTTCCTGAATGTGCTCTTAAACTACAACTGTGGCTCATACCCCCTTCCAAACCTACAAATGTGCTAGAAAGAACAATAAGACATGAGTGACAAGTTCTGGGCTTTTATTGGTGGCTGTCAAGGATGGGATGATGGAGGGCGATGATGCTCAGGTGGAGGGCGGTGAAGGAGCATCAGCATCCAGATCTGGGATGGATTTGAGGGAGCTGATGGGTGATTCTGGTGGAGAAGCAAGTAGGAAAGGTAAGGGGGGTCAATGTGGTAGTCGGAACAAGAAGGGTGATTGTAAGGACGGTGGTGAGAGCTCTAGAGCTTCAGCGAGATCTAAATTCTAATCTAAGCTAAAACAACTGATGAAAGCAGAAAATCTAAGCATAAAATGAAATCAAAAATCAAAATCTACCAGAAAAAGATAAATGCGTGGCTCGAACCTAGCCAGGAAGCCAAGGAGTAGGACGGGTCGGAGCTCCGTCGTGGGTGTACGTCTCCTCCGTCAGTCGCTCTAAAGCCTTAGGGGTACACCATCTGTCACCTAGTGACACTCTTGACTGAGGGTGGGGAGCTTTAGGGATTGGAAAAGGGATAAAAAAGGGAAGGAATGGGATTGGTTTTATTTATAGACAAAGGTTTTGACTATTTTTGAGATGAATTATTGAGAGGCTCAAGGCATATCGATGAAATCTAATGAGTAGGCGTGGATGTCGATTGTGATGGGAAGATATTTCATGAAGGACTCGAGGCAAATCATCGATCAGAGCGATCGGAGGATTAGAGAACAAAGGGGTGTGCTCGAGGTTTTAACATGTTGTAGAGAAGAGATAGGCAGTTGACCGAGCTCAACAAATGTTGAACTCTGGTTGGTCCACGTGAGCCAACCAGAAAAAAGCAAGGCAAAAATGCCTTGTAAAATAAAGAATAAATAGCAAATGAATTTATTAATTTTAGGTTATAAAAAATGTTGATTATTTTTTTAGTATTTAATTATGATTTTTATTTATTTTTATGGATTCATTTATTATAAATTACTTTTTAGGGCTTTCTTTATATGCATATTTACCTATATTATGTATATTTTATTTTTAGTTTGTATTTTTATTATTTTATTTTGAGAATTTATATTATAACTTAATTTTATATACATAAATATATTTTTGTTGTATTTTTTGATGTTATTTGTACACTTAAATAAGTAGATGTATATTTTATATATGTATATATATAGTATATTCATCTATGTATTTTGATGTATTATTTGTTTGTTTACACTTTTATAGGTTTTTTATTTTTATATTTTTAATGGAATATAAGCAATATTTACAGGGGTATACAAATATAAAAGAGTGAAAGAATAAAAGAATAGATTCCATTTATTTATTTACAAGTATTAGTATATATAATTCATATATACATAATACTATACTTATTTATTTTACCTTCTTTTTGATGAATTTATTTTATTTTAAATATTTACATGTGTTACAAATAATATTTACAAAATTATAAAAATATAAAAAATGTAAAGGATATAAAGAATAGATAAGATGATTATTTTATTCAGGTATATTATACAATAGGGGTCCAAAACCTAACTTTTACATCTTAACTCCAAATTAGATGAAACTACCTTAATTAAATAACTTACTAAAAGTTATATATAACTAAAGGTATTTTGGCGCATTTTGAGTTCATATGGAGAAGATATGGTTATGGGATGTTTGTGTTTTGACATTTTATTCTAAGTATAAAATGTACATTGTGTATTTTTTTTGTGCGAAGTAAGATTTGAATTTTTTATCTACAACATTCATATACAATGTTTCTTTATTTGAGGTACAAATAATATATAATAAAATAAGTCTCAAAAATGAGTTATTGATGAATAAATAAGTGGGAATTTTTTAAATTTATTGGCCCTTATCTCCCCCTACTTCATTCCTTATCGACCAATTCAATTTTGGACTTGGTATTGGGGTTTAGGGTAATAAAATACCTTTGGTATTTTATTCTTTATTCTTTTCTTTTTTTTATTCTATAATTTTGGCATTAAAAATTATATTTTATATACAATTAATGGAATAAATGATGAATGCTAAATTGTACAAAATAATGATATTTACATGCATTTAGCTAGGGTTTTTAAGGCTAAAATTATAGAATAAAGGTAATGAATGGAGATTCATCACCCCCTAACTTTCCTTTGCTAGTCCATAGCAAATACTTATGCAATAAGTGCAGAAAATAGAAAATAAAGAAAAGAAAGAGAAATAAATTGGATTAATTTTAATTCTCAAACTTGTCTTCACAAAATCAAAGTTTGGAGCTTAAGTCAGACCTTTGGATTTTAGGTGTGGTCGAAACCTTATTGAGAAAGGTATTTGAAACACAACAGCCTCTGAGAGTCACAAAACCCTTCTCAAGTCTCCTCAATAGCCAGGTCAGAACAAATCAACTCAAACGCAAACCCTTATGACTATGAATCTATCTTGGACAGTTTGTGTGATATGTAACTCTCCCCAGCTGAAGCGGTAAGGTCAGTCTTCTCCAACATGGTGACCCTATTTCCCCATCCAACAACTCTTTCCTCGAGAGGCGGTGTATTCTCTTCCAAGTTCAAGTGCAACCAGCTCAAGAAGAGAGGTGGAGAGAAGAATGGATGGTAGCCAATGTAGCTACCTATCCTAGGATGTTTGACCAGTGTAGACAAGTCATCCGATTGCAGGCTCACAAATATGGCATTGAAGCTCAAGCTTGCTTATTGACTATACAAATATATACATTCCGGCATGCACAGACATGTCCACTTTTTTTGAAGATTTTGATTTTTTTTTCCATTTTTTTGAATACTATATACAATGGCATTTACATAAGGACCTTTTCCTCTAGAGCCAATAGACTATCCCTCTATTGAAGTTTTAATGCAATCCACAACTTTTGTCTTTAGACCTCATCGCCATTGGATCGGGTTGGGATACAATGGACACAAAAGTGTGACCTCCGTTGTTTCCATTGGCTTGTGTCTCATGCCGACAAATCCAACCCTCTACCACTTCAACTAAGGTGAGCAAAGTGTAAGGAGCAAGTGCACAAGCTCAGTCATTATCAGCAAGAGTCATGTGTGTGTTCTGAAATATTCTACTTAGACAGTCAAGACGACACTGTACCAAGTCCTCTGATCTCAAAGAATTAAGTCTAACAGACCTGAAGCATCTCAATCCCAGTTCCTATAAGGTTCCTGTGATTAAGTAAATTTAAGGTCCAACCATGCTCCAATGTTAGGATTTTTCTTCGACTTGTTCAATTATTAGACTCAATCTGAAAAATGCAAATGCTTTGCATAATGCAAAGAAAATAATTTTGTGATGTAATTTTCTAATTTTGAACTTTTTATGGATTTTTTAAAGAGGTTATGAAAATTTTTATGAGTTTTTGAAAAGGGTTATTGCAAATGTTTTTGGGAATTTCAAAGCATTTTTTGGAAAAAGAAATAGGTACATATATTTATAGTGGAGTGCATCAATTATTTACAAGAATTAATGTTTAAAGGATTTACAAGAGATGAGTTAGTTGTTTTTATAGATAAATATATACACAGTTGGTGAATAATATTTATATATTTAAATGTTGAAAATAATTTTACAAACAACTTTGAAAACTATAGTTCAAAATAATTTTTGCAAAAAATTTTTACAAACATTTGAAAATCATTTTGTACAAATTTTCAAATTGTATATAGAGATTTTTCAAATATTTTTGCATCCATTTTCAAATCCATTTGCAAATAGATTTTCAAAACATTTTTATTTCACATGAAGAAAAGAAATTTTTACAAATAAAAACAATTTTACAACTGCTGAAAATATTTTAAAAAATATTTTTCGAATAGTTTTTAACTGCTTTTCGAAGATATTTCCAACCTATTTTCCAAACATTCTGCAAATTTTTTTACTTGATGTATAAATCAATATATACCAAAAAAGGAATTTGAGGAATAATATATATCTTTTTATTAATTGAATTTTATAGGTATATATATAGTATTTTTGCCATATTATTCAAAAATACAAAAGTACGAGTTATGGCTAAAGTATATGAAATATATACGATCCCCTATACTTAGCTTGAGCTCTGTCTCAATAGATCGAAAAGAAAAAGAGAGACATAACCCATACTAAGTATAAAAGGGATTATATTATGATGATCAATGAATAATGAATGAATGCGAAGTCGACCTCCCCCCCATACTTAGGATCAAATAATCCAAAGTATAGCCGAATGTATCTTCATGTAGGGAGGGTCGAGGGTTGGATACACAGATCACAACTCAATTTGTGTCCCCCTATACTAAGGATAAGATATCCCTAAGCATATATTGTATAGTGGACAAGTACAGTAGGGGTCAAGCATTGGAAACAACGAGGGATAGATAATCAAAATTGGCTAAAAAAGATAGTAAATCATTTTGGGCTTTTTAAGGTATTTTTGATTTTTTTTTACTATTAGTTTTTTTGAAATTTTGTTTTTTATATTTTTAAATTGTTTTTAATTTTATAATTTTTATAATATTTATATTTTTTATTTTTAGTTTCGTTTTGAATTTTTAAAAGGCAAAATAAAGATATAAGCACTAATATATAAGATTGACTAATAACTATATAAATGTAGCTAAAAATAATTAAAAATGGTAGAATAGAATGTTTTGTATTTTTAAAATTTCTACATTTTTATAGTTTTAGACATTTTTGCGATTTTTTATACATTTTTAAAGTCAAAAATATCTCAAAACTGGAATAAAGAAACATGTTGAATTGATTTGATGTTTAAAAATAGCAAAAAGCCTCAAAATTTTTTAAAATCAATTTTTATACATAATAAAATAATATAGATAAATTACAGGAACAAAAAGAATTTTTTTGGAATTCTAAAATGATTTTTTATATTTTTATAAGGATTTTGGAGTTTTTAATTTTTAGTATTTTTCTTTTTCTTTTTCTATTTTAGTGGTTTTTGGTCTGCAGGCTCAAAATAGATAATAAATAAATATATATATATTTTTATTTTTTAAAAAATGTTTTTATAACTTTTTTGTATTTTTAAAAGCAAACAGGGAAAAATAGCTAAGTTTTTTATTTTTAATAAATTAAAAAAAAGTATGAAATACCTAACTAAAAATATAAGTGATATATTTATTTATCGGGTATCTATAATAATTGTCTATGAATTTTTAGAGGCTTGTAGCTATTTTTAACAAAATAAAATCTACAAAAAGAAAATACAAACCGACAAGGGGCATTATGTAAATATTTAAATTTCTGGGATCCTAGTTGAACTCCATAGAAAAACTTGGGGCCAAAAATATAAATTTTCCAAAATATCCAATAAGCAATACACAGAGGGGTATTTTGCAATTAATATAAAGTCCAAGGGGCAGATGCAATTTTTACAGAAAATATTACTGAAATATAGATTCTACGAGGGTCAAGATGCAAAATACCTTGCCCCCTCATGTGCACATGCACATGAGGTGACATGGAATGGACCTGAATGCAAATAAAGAAAGTACAAGGGATAGAATGCAAATATTGCAAAAATATTTAAACTACAAACGAATGTTTGTGGACTGAAAATAAAACACAAAAGCGGGAGGTTGTGCGCGCGAAATACCCTCCACATGCACGATCCAACGACTTTGATGCTTTCACTTGACACATGTCTTGATGTGGATGACCGATGACGCATTGGTGGTCGACGGTTGAGATTAAATCCTATGGGGGAGATAGACGGTTAAGGCCCTTCAAAATACGATGCCTTTAGTTCAAACTGGAGGGTTGATCATGATCGGATGGTTGGCGAAGATGGTGGAAAAATAGGTAAAGAACACGCCTCTAGAGAGTTTCGATCCGATGTGTAACACGTCTACGGCCACCTGAGAGTCCTCTGATGGTCTCTAAACATTCCTGCAACCACTCTGCAGCTGCCAGGTGCTTCAAAAAGGTCTGGGGTAAACTGTTAGGCCCTTGGAGGTCAGTGGTGGGGTTGTTCTTGGCAAAATTGGCTCCTTTGATAGGGCATTTAGCTCCTAGGACTTGAAGGGTTATCTCAGGTACAAAAATACGAAAGGCCTAGGGGCTAATCGGGCGCAATCGGCAAAAAATGGTAGTGGGCGATGTCCTCTAACGAATGGTGGAGAGGGAGGAATAGATCTCTATATCTGTGCAAGATCTAGGTGGATGAAGATCCAGAGGATGTAGGACTGAGGACATGGGAGATGACAAAGATGATCGGAGTGACAGAGGATTGTTGAAGTGGTCGGAAACAAGAGCCAGAGTCAGAGCTCCGGCGAGAAATTTTTTGTAATTTTAAGCTAAATCAATGGAAATCACAAGAAACAAAACACTATCCTATACTACTGCTATGCTAGGGAACAAAAAGAAAATGAAAAGAAGAAGCTTTCAATACCTAGACCACCTGGAGCAGGACTTCGGGCGGAGGAGGCGACGAAGTTTCGGATCAGCCTCAATTCAACGCTAACAAAGCCCCCTAAAGTTCCTGAGAGAAGCCTATTGTGACCAGGGTTCTCTATTATAGATTATATTGGTGAAGGGAGGTGGAAGAGATGCTTTATACAAGGGCCCCTTTGACCGGTGAGAACTCATGCATCGATGTTTCTCATATCGACAAGAGATGCATGCGTGAAAGAACAGTGAACGAGGAAGAGATTTGCAGAAGGAATCGAGCGAAAATAATCAGGTGCGATAATTCAAGGAAGTGGGGGTCAAATGTAGTCTAAAACGACTAGGGCTGGAAGAAGGACATTTGACATAGGTTCAATTGTCACTGGGTTGTGATTGGTGCACCTAGGCCGCAAGAAGACAAAGCATATTTGAAATTCAAAAATATTTCAAAATATATTAGTAACTGATTTATTTAAGTTCCAGTTATAACATAAAAAATGTTTGTTATTTTATGTAGTATTTTAATCTGATTTTTAATTATTTTTACAAGCTAATTTATTATAGGTTACTTTTTGAAGGTCCATTTATAGGTATTTTTACCTATGTTACATGATTATTTTTATTTTTATTATTTTATATGCATAATTTATATATATATTTATAACTTATTTTAATATACTCAAATATATTTTATTGTATTTTTCTGAGTTTATTTGTACACTTAATTAAAAGGGTATTAATTATATAGGTATATTTACAATATATTCATCTAGGTAATTTTGTATTTTATTTTATTTTAATGCATTTTTATTGATTTTATTATATTCTAAATACGTACATTTATTATAAGGAATATTCACAAAATTATAAAAATATAAAATGAAGAAAAATGTAATGAATAAATAAAATAAATATTTTATTCAGGTATATAATACAAAGGGGATCCAAAACCTAACTTTTGCATATTAACTCCAAATTGAATGAAACCACCTTCATTAAATAGCTTATTATATGTTATATACAATTAACGTGATTTTGATTATTTTGAATTTTTATGGAGAAAATATGGATGTAGGAAGTTTGGGTTTTGGTTTTTATTTTGAGTGAAGAATGTACACTGTATATTATTTTTGTATAAAGTAAATTTTATATTTTTCTATAGATTTTTATCTACAATTTTCATGTACAAAGTTTCTTTATTTGATGTATAAATAATAAAGAATAAAATGTGTCCCAAAAATGAATTATTGGAGAAAAATTAGGGTTTTTTTTGTATATTTGGCACTTACCTCCCCCTACTTTATTCCTTGTCGACCCAGACATCATGATGCCTAGGTCTTTGGGTTTAGGGTCATAAAATACCTTTGGCATTTTACTTCTTTTTCTTTTATCTTCTTTATTCTTTTATATTGGCTTTAAATAATGGATTTTATACAATATTTACACAATAAATAATGAATGTTAATTTGTGCAAAATAATCATATATGCATGCATTTATCTAGGGTTTAAAGGTCAAAATGAAAGAATAAAGGTGATGAAATGGAGATTCATCAGAACTGATACTTAGGGAATGGTGGACGAAGACCTCCATGTGGGGAGATCAGTGGTCCACACAAAAACGCCTTGGTTGTGGCAACGAGTGCTTGGATTTTCACAATCTTTTAATTCTTGAGTAGAAACTTTAAGTGTATATTTCTAAAGATGGTGTTATCATGCATGATCGCTATGGTGAGATATTCGAAGAGTATTATGGCTTCCTTTTCCAAGGATTACCGACTATTTGATGCCAGGACTGTTGGACATGTGAGCCCATGGCGAGCCATTATGCAATAAATGTTATTGCAAATATCATTCCCTGATCTGAAATGAAGAATAAATAATTTGCATAATAGGTCCCTCTGTACAATTAGGGTTATGTACCATGGCTATCTTAATGATCATACAACTGTTGATTTAATTATTGAATCATAGAGGCTGGTGCTAGGATGAATATCTAAAGAGTTAGATTGCGGACTCATCAAGCACCGTCCAATGATTGTTAAGATGTGATATCCAGCCTGAGTAGGAGATGGCAATCCTTTCTCACATAGGTTGATATCTGACCGACCTCTTGATGTAGGTCCTCTGCATAGGAATAGTGATTCAGAGGTGTCAGATTAGTTAGGTCAATGGGTTGACTTAACGAGATCGAGATAACAAAAGTCCTATATCATATGCTGTCACGATACAGGCACGCATCCTCTGACCGGAGATAGATGTGTTACTGTATGTCTGAGTATGTATATTTGGCAGACCAATAGGTTGATGACCTAATCAAGGTCTATACACCGGCGTGCTGGTGTGCATATAAGGGCATATGAGTAATACGATCTCTCAAAGGGATCATACAGGTTCACTATTGATCCGGAAGACATGAGCTCACTCATGAGATATTGGGAAGAATCAAATTCCGTGCACGGTCGTCACGCTTTGGAAGCTTGACTGAATTTATAAGTTTGATATATACTTTTGGAAAGTTATATGATCAAGACCTAGGTATGATATATGCTTTTGGAAAGTATATGATCGATACCAAATCCCAATGATCAAATGAGAACTTACTGATAAAACCCTGAAGTAGACAGTATAAAGTTGATCTAATACTTTGGGTTTATTCTGGGTCTTCAAGTATGCAGGATGTACAGGTGTTGGGAATACCTGAGGTTGATGTGATCATAAACGATTGTATAACCATGACGCTTCCATTCCTAGGGAGTGATAAAACGGGTATGGATTTTAGTGACTCCTCTCAGTAGAGAAGTAATCTGATCTTGGTCCAAATGTTGGACATTGATCTGAATGTGATTCGGATGCAATGAGAAGATTAGATTTGTGGTCTTGATTTAATCAAGCATCTATGAGAGGCCCATGATCTGGATTTGAGATGTGATCTCAATATCCAAGTCACTATATGTTGAACAATACAATCGCCCTGTCCTTATCTCCAAGTATCTGCGGAGAAAGCACATTATTCTTGAAGGAGTTCAAGAATAATTCATTTGATGAATTTTGTATCCAAGCATTGAGAAAATGGATAATTAAATATGATTTAATTATCATGAATAATATGAATTTCATTCATATTATAAGAAGAGATATCTAAGATAGTTAAATGTGATTTAATTATCAAAGATATGAATAACGTGAATATGATTCATGTTATTTGGGCACATGAGAAAAGAGATCCAAGATGATTAAATGTGATTTAATTATCATGGATATGAATAATGTGGATAGCACTATCCATATTAATCATATATATTATAAATATGATTTATAATATATAAGAGAGAGAGAGAGAAATATTGTAAATAGCATTTGTTAATTATAAATATGTGAATTGGATTCACATTAAGTTATTAATTGAAAATGCAATTTACAAATTAGTTTGGGATGTGAATATGATTCACATAATATTCAATGGCATGATTGAAATATTCACAAATTAATTTGGAATTAATTTGGTGGATATTATTGCAATAATAGTTATTGCAATTAATTAAGAAATAATAAGATAAATAAAAAGGAGACAAAAATCACCACCAAAAACAAAGGTGGCGTCACCCATGACTTGGTCATTGGTGACGCCTCCTATGTTTTAGGAGGTTTGTTGTCTTCTCTTTTTTTTGTTATCATATTATCTCTTAATATATTAATTTATGTTAATTAAATTGTGTTGATAATAATTCAACATATATTTAATTTAATATAAATTAATGTTGTTGTTTTTAAGCCAACAACAATCATAACCATTGATTTTACATAGACCAAGCCTGGCCGTTGGATCTATGTATCCCATGGATTGAGATCCATTGGATCCTAAACTAGTATAAAAGGAGGGCTAGGCTAGCCTTTCTTTGAACACAAGATGAAGAGTTGTACACGTCTACAACTCCCTCTCTCTCTCTCTCATATTCTCGCCTTCTCTCTTTCTCTCCTCCAAAAGGTGGTCTTCCATCTTGTGTTGAGAAAGGAGAGACTCTCGCCTTCGCCTTCGACGACTCGGGGATCTACTTCTTCTTTGGGGCAACTTGCTCTAGAGGAAGACGATGGATTTTGTTTGACAAAATCAGGGGACTCGACGCTTGAATCTTCATCAAAGATTGCGGGAAGGACGCGACTCATCATAGTGCCCGCAAGTATGTTCTTCGTAGATCGGACTTGAGACAGGAGGATCTCTTGTTTGGGATCTCGCGATCACAACCACGCTCCAAGAGGTATTCCTTATACTTGGTTTGATGAAACGATCCGAGAAGTGTTCTCATGATCTTGTGGTTTCATCTTTAGATTTAAAAATTTTAATTTCCGCTGCATCTCGCGACTAGTGCGACTAGTCGCCCCGATCGTATGAGATACGATCGTCATGCTTCCGTGATGCGCTTGAGGATTCTCAATATCCTTCAAGTGGTATCAGAGCCAGGTTCAATAAGATTTTGGATGTGATCAAGACCTTGGACGATTTGGTTTTGAAAGGGTCACGAAAATTTTACTGCATTTCAATTTTCGAACCTCTGATTAATTGAATTTTTCGGCACCGTTTAAATCGTTTAAACACAAAATTTTCAATTGGATTTTGTTCTCCATTAAACAAGGAAACCATAGGATCTGAGTTTACTAAATTTAGATTTAATTTGCTCAAGATATGGCCTTTTGAATATGCCTGTATTCACAGTTGCGGGAACTACAGAACATAACATGATTAATTTGTTAATTACGGTTTTGTTGCACCTCGAAATGCGTGAAATATCATTTAGGTTCTGTTGTAAATCAAGTTGGCAATCTTAGGGCACTAATTTTGCGAATTTTGAATTTAAATTGATAAAGATAAGTTAATTTTAATGATAAGATAGTTGATCTTGATCATTGGTTAATATCAAATTATCAACAAACATAGTTTTCATGCAAAACCCTAGGTCATCCTACAATAGTTGTAGGATAACTTTTTCATGCAAAACCCTCTTGCTTGAATAGGATTGGGGATTTATTTGGCAAATCTCCTTATAATATAATCAAAATTGTTTTGATGTATATTATATGGTATAATTTCGGTTGAAAGACCGATGAGCATCTCAAAGTACATGATGATCTATCTGGCATTATCCTTTCCTGAGGTGGATATGGTGCCTAGTCGGAGATCGCTGGGGTAGCGGGTTGCAACGTATGTGGTTCGTCCCACTCTCGTCGGTACTGGCCATGACAGCGGGTAGGGACTGGATAATGCCGGAGAAATCAAAGTATATTTTTCTAATTATTAAAATTTGAAATAATACATACTTTGATATTATACCTACTATTCAAGTAAAATTCAAAGTTTGTTGATTGATAATAGGATTGACAGTTGATTTAATGTGATTAAATTAATTATATCCTATTAAAACACTCTATTATGAATAGATGTGTATTTCCCTTGGAAGAATTAATTATGTGAATATGATTCACGATAATTAATTATTACAATTTGAATAAGAGGTGGAGTATCACATAAGTGACATCCATGGTCTTCCGTCAAGGCAAAGAATTTCGTCGTCAAAAGTTGTATATAGGAGACGCCTGTCCGAAGTGACAGATCCTATATACAATTATTTGGATCGGGTTCTTTGCTTCTCGAAAGAGTAAGGTCGTATACGTAGTGACCCCAATATCGGGTCCTCATATTATTGGGGCGATATTGGATTGCGTATAGCGAGTTTTAAGTCTGTTGACGGTTGGTTCAATCAGCAATGGGTCAACATCACCTTAGGGGTGGTGGGCCCGGGTGTTAAAGACCGAATTGGAAAATGCAAGTTGGACTTGCAAGGCAGAATGTGTTCCCGCTTCTTTTTATCGGAGTCGTAGGTTCTCATATTATTGGGATGTGACAAAGATAGGAAAGGAGATCCCAGATCTTGCTAGAGATATAATGGTAAGAATATCTCTTACATTGAAAGTGATTAAGGGAATGAACTTTCATTGTTGACAAGGCAAGACAACTTTGATATAAAAATTCCTAAATCAAAGAGAAATGTGTGTATATATATATATATTATATACCCTTATGCAAATTTCTTATTTCAGATAATCCTTCATTAAACCCACTCAATGTTATAACCAGTAAAATATCATGGATTGGACTCAAGATCCAGATATTATTCTTGCAATTGGACACATAATGTATGAGGTTGCAATGTGCAAGTTTCCCTCAATGTAATGAGGTATGACAATTAAATAAAATAATAAGACATCACCTTAGGGTTCGTATGTCTCTATAGTCTTGATCTTTCATCGAGTGTACTTTGGAAGTGACATGTCGATGTGATCGTAATTGTCGAATAATCCTTATAAAATAAAAGAAGATATTTTGGCATACATATGTGCTCTAGACATTTAATTATGAATGGCATGGTTCTCTGCATTATGCAGAATGGTGGCTCGAAAGAGATGATGTATTCAAAATATTTGAATACCTACCTAAACCAATGTTTTCGGAGTCTATATGGATGTAGACATGATGAGTATCATCATTCTACTGTCTATACTCTAGTCATTCATGAAGCTTCATAATATTCATATTGTATGAATTTAATGAAGCATGTATACATGTTGAAATGCTCTTACATTGAATTCTTTTGAATTTAATATAAGAGATCCTTAGTCTTAAGCAATGGTTGTTTATAGATGAAGAGAGCACAGTGGAAGCGTGGGTTGGACCCATGAGAGAAGGAAAATCAAAGAGTTGATTGTACTTCTATGACTTCCATATGACATCCAAAGAGTTGGATGAATGCCAATACTGCAATAAGTCGATGTGTTGATAGTATGACTATTAAATCTGTTTAAAATCCTTAGTGAAGGATTCAGATAGAGCCTCAGAATAATCTACATATAATCATTGACTCTGACTTTCTTATCTCATAAGATGAAGTCTAATAATTGTATCTCATTCTTCTAATGACACTTGCAATTGGTTGCATATATATATATATTAGAAGATTAGAAATTTGATCTTAAGGTTTAGTAGTCATCTACATAGATATTGCTGTAATTGTTGAAATAATCTCTGTTGGATAGATAGACTTCATATTCTTAGTGGGAGAGCCCTTAGTCTTAGAGAATGTCTCTATGACCTAGATATTAGAATACCCTCATTGTTTGTTTCTAAATGTTGGAAATAAACATGAATTCTGAGATAGAACTATCATAAAGAGTTATGATGGATATATTTCGGATAGTAATCTAACATCTAGTGGACTCCACAAAATTAGAAAAATTAATGAATGGGTCATTAAGATTTCTAATACTGAAAATCAAACCTTATAAGATCAATAGGAGGATAAAGATCATTTGACAATGATCTGGCATCAAGCCTCGGACATTTGTCTGTTGATTTGATCAATAGACTAGTAAGATATGAAACTTTAGAATGTCTAAAATTTCAAATCTTACATACTTGTGAATATTGTATTCAAAGAAAAATGTCCAATACACCCTTCTTTAGGAAAGGTGCAAGATGTCAAGGTATTCGAGATTTCATACATATTGATGTATATGGATCATCTATATCATAGTGAATATTATGGATATGTGATATCTATTGATGATTATG
Source organism: Ottelia alismoides (assembly GCA_037367405.1). NCBI lineage: Eukaryota > Viridiplantae > Streptophyta > Magnoliopsida > Alismatales > Hydrocharitaceae > Ottelia > Ottelia alismoides. Next base: position 205,241 of record JAZKJV010009919.1, read on the forward strand.
TATGATATGAGATTTCTTCTCTTCACCTGAGAAACCTTTGAAATGTTCAAAGATTTCACAATTTTGGTTTAGAACCAAAGTTTGAAGAAAGATGAAATGAATTTGATCTAACCTAGGTAACTTGCACCTGTTAGATAAAATTCAAAGAATACCTTATGGAGATATGAATATAATTTCTATCTCACTCCTCCCAATAAACCTAAACTCAATGGAGTTATAGGGAGATACAATTGGATCATGTGTGACATGATTTGATCAATGATGAATTTTAGCATAATTATCCCTTAGTTTTCAAGAATATATGTGTAGTAGAGACTACAATATATATCCTTAATAAGGTTCCATGCATATAGGCTGGAATCTTGCACTTGAGAGTTCTACTTCATTGGGAAAATAAAGGATGGTATTGGATACCTACTTTATGACCTTGAGATTCTTAAAAGATCTCATCTCTGAGAATGTGATTCTTGGAGGATTGAGACTCTTGAGAATCAAGATGAAAATGAAGTGAAGGAACTCATTTAATCTTGAGAAGATAATGAGGCTCATGAAATCGGGAACTAAAAGGACAATTAGATATGAAACATTAATACCTCTTCAAATGAATTTGAGGATGTATTCCATGTGTCAGTCAAGTCTGACAATGATCGGACTTCATGTGATGAAGCTCCTGAGGATCGTGACATGGAAAGATGGATATTAGCAATAAAGTCTAAAGTATACTTTATATACAAGTGTTGTATATGGACCCTCGAGGATCCACCTATAAGGGTAAGACCCACAAAGGTGTAAATGAATCTTCAAGAGAAGAGGGAACCTGATGAGAAGGTAGAGACTTTCAAAGCTCGGTTCATAGCCATAAGCTACACATCGGAAGAGAAGACATTGCTTGCAATGCGACTTGCTCTTAGGTAACCTTGCTTAAAATCATCAGAATATTGCTAACCTTGGCTACACAACTTGACTGTTGCATCTTCAAGATGTAAGTCAAGATTGCATTCCTCTAAGAATACCTCTCTGAGGATATTCACATGAAGTAGCCCCAGGGCTTCATGGTTGAGAAATGCAAGATGTGAAAGTTAAAGAACTCCATATTAGGACTCAAATAAGCTTCTTGTAGTTGAAAAATCAGATTTGATGAAATCATAAGTGTTATGATTTCAGATAGAATCTTGATGTACCATGTGAAGCTTAGTGGGAGTGCCATTGTGTTCATCATGCTAAATGTAGATAATATCCTAATCATTTGGAATGATATAAGGATGATAATAAGTGTTTTATAGACTGGCTATTCCTTACCTTGAGATATGATCTCAAGAATGCCTCTTGGATCTTAGTTCTGAAGGTGTTCAGAAGCAAAGAAAAGAGGGTGTTGGGGCTGTAAGATTTGTAGTGCACCATGGATATGTTCCATTTTTTTCTGGAAATTCCAAGAAAGGCTTCCTTCCCTTGAGATTTGGTACTGGCCTATCTAAAGGAATAGCACCTCAAAGAGTTGAGGATGTGAATGCTAGAACTGCTTGCACTTGTGCATCAGTTATGAGAAGCTAAGTCTATTCTAGATGTGTACAAAAGCCAGATATCTGCCATGCAGTAGTAGTAGTAAATTGTTACTATTCCTACTATGGAGAAAGAACACTTGATTGCAGTAATAATAAAATCTTCAAAGATGACAAGGCTTTAGATATAGTGATCTCTAAGTCTTATCTTCAAGAGCTTAAGACTTTATAGATAGAGATCTAAAAGGTCTTAACTGTAATTACCTTATGAGATAGTGATCTCCAGGAATAAGGGTATTCTGATAAGGATTATGGAAACACTGGTTATAATAATTATTGAGCAATAGTGTCAAGGACACTATAACTGCTTTGACTAGATAGAGTATTGGTTGCATTGGATGCAACATTCGCATTGGATGCGAGCAGTTACCGGGGATATGCAAGTGTCGTAAAAGGACTTGGCGTAGTCTCGCGGGAACAGAGTGACTGATCAACTTACCTAGCTATTTTCTAAATAGCCTATGATTGTCACATGAGTGTGGGTTTAAATGATTAGCCCATTAATGGCTCTTAGGGCTAGTGGGAGATTGTTGGACATGTGAGCCCATTGTGAGCCGTTATGCAATAAATGTTATTGCAAATATCATTCCCTGATCTAAAATGAAGAATAAATAATTTGCATAATAGGTCCCTCTGTACAATTAGGGTTATGTACTATGGCTATCTTAATGATCATACAGCTGTTGATTCAATTATTGAATCATAGAGGCTGGTGCTTGGATGAATATCTAAAGAGTTAGATTGAGGACTCATCAAGCACCGTCAAATGATTGTTAAGATGTGATCTCTAGCCTGAGTAGGAGACGGCAATCCTTTCTCACATAGGCTGATATCTGACCGACCTCTTGATGCAGGTCCTCTGCATAAGAATAGTGATTCGGAGGTGTCAGATTAGTTAGGTCAATGGGTTGACTTAACGAGATCGAGATAACCAAAGTCCTATATCGTATGCTATCACGATACATGCACGCATCCTCTGACCGGAGACAGATGTGTTACTGTATGTCTGAGTATGTACATTTGGCAGACCAATAGGTTGATGACCTAATCAAGGTCTATACACCGGCGCGCTGGTGTGCATATAAGGGCATGCGAGTAATACGATCTCTCAAAGGGATCATACATGTTCACTACTGATCCGGAAGATATGAGCTCACTCATGAGATATTGGGAAGAATCAAATTCCGTGCACGGTCGTCTCACTTTGTAAGCTTGACTGAATTTGTAGGTTTGATATATACTTTTGGAAAGTATATGATCAAGACCTAGGTATGATATATGCTTTTGGAAAGTATATGATCGATACCAAATCCCAATGATCAAATGAGAACTTACTGATAAAACCTTGAAGTAGACAGTATAAAGTTGATCTAATACTTTGGGTTTATTCAGGGTCTTCCAGTATGCAAGATGTATAGGTGTTTGGAATACCTAAGGGTGATGAGATCATAAACGATTGTATAACCATGACGCTTCCATTCCTAGGGAGTGATGAAACGAGTCTGGATTTTAGTGACTCCTCTCAGTAGAGAAGTAATCTGATCTTGGTCCAAATGTTGGACATTGATCTGAATGTAATTTGGATGCAATGAGAAGATTAGATTTGTGGTCTTGATTTAATCAAGCATCTATGAGAGGCCCAAGATCTGGATTTGAGATGTGATCTCAATATCCACGTCACTATACGTGGAACAATACAATCGCCCTGTCCTTATCTCCAAGTATCTGTGGAGAAAGCACATTATTCTTGAAGGAGTTCAAGAATAATTCATTTGATGAATTCTATATCCAAGCATTGAGAAAATGGATAATTAAATATGATTTCATTATCATGAATAATATGAATTTGATTCATATTATAAGAAGAGATATCTAAGATAGTTAAATGTGATTTAATTATCAAAGATATGAATAACGTGAATATGATTCATGTTATTGGTGCACATGAGAAAAGAGATCCAAGATGATTAAATGTGATTTAATTATCATGGATATGAATAATGTGGATAGCACTAGCCATATTAATCATATATATTATAAATATGATTTATAATATATAAGAGAGAGAGAAATATTATAAATAGCATTTGTTAATTATTAATATGTGAATTGGATTCACATTAAGTTATTAATTGAAAATGCAATTTACAAATTAGTTTGGGATGTGAATATAATTCACATAATATTCAATGGCATGATTGAAATATTCACAAATTAATTTGGAATTAATTTGGTGGATATTATTGCAATAATAGTTATTGCAATTAATTAAGAAATAATAAGATAAATAAAAAGGAGACGAAAATCACCACCAAAAACAAAGGTGGCGTCACCCATGACTTGGTCATTGGTGACGCCTCCTATGTTTTAGGAGGTTTGTTGTCTTCTCTTTTTTTTGTTATCATATTATCTCTTAATATATTAATTTATGTTAATTAAATTGTGTTGATAATAATTCAACATATATTTAATTTAATATAAATTAATGTTATTGTTTTTAAGCCAACAACAATCATAACCATTGATTTTACATAGACCAAGCCTGGCCGTTGGATCTATGTATCCCATGGATTGAGATCCATTGGATCCTAAACTAATATAAAAGGAGGGCTAGGCTTCCTTTCTTTGAACACAAGATGAAGAGTTGTACACGCATACAACTCCCTCTCTCTCTCTCATATTCTCGCCCTCTCTCTTTCTCTCCTCCAAAAGGTGGTCGTCCATCTTGTGTTGAGAAAGGAGAGACTCTCGCCTTTGCCTTCGATGACTCAGGGATCTCCTTCTTCTTTGGGGCAACTTGCTCTAGAGGAAGATGGCGGATTTTGTTTGACAAAATAAGGGGACTCGACGCTTGGATCTTCATCAAAGATTGCGGGAAGGACGCGACTCATCATAGTGCCCGCAAGTATGTTCTTCGTAGATCGGACTTGAGACAGGAGGATCTCTTGTTTTGGATCTCGCGATCACAACCACGCTCCAAGAGGTATTCCTTATACTTTGTGGTTTGATGAAACGATCCGAGAAGTGTTCTCGTGATCTTGTGGTTTCATCTTTAGATTTAAAAATTTTAATTTCCGCTGCATCTCGCGATTAGTGCGACTAGTCACCCCGATCGTATGAGATACGATCGTCACGCTTCTGTGATGCACTTGAGGATTCTCAATATCCTTCAAGGACCTGGTAAGAGGTGATCGATGGACGACAAGTTGGCCCCAACATTCGACAGGCCTTGGGTGGGCTCCACCTCAAATTCTTGTCAGAGTCTAGCTGTGGCGCTCCAGGTACCACTAACATATATGGCCCCCCACCATCGCATTTTACATAGTCATTTGGGGTACCTCCTCCAGACTCGACACATATGAGTATGATATCCACCAACATTGAAAGAGTTTTGAACTTCATGAGTGGGGTAGTGAATAGACTCAATGTCCTAGAATATCGATTCATAGCCAAGTAGTTACATATCTCATATTTTATTTATTGTTGCATTATAAAATTATTAATGTATTTTAAAAATTATAGGGGTTCTCATCGGGGGTGGAAATGAGGTAGTCAACCATCATGATGATCGGAGTAATGAGGACGGGGATGATGACGATGATGAAGGTAAGGACGATAACAAAGACGAGGAGCAACCTAGGGTCACAATGTAGCGGTTGGTTCATTGTGGAGTCATCATCCGTGAGAGGGATCTAGAAGCGGAGTAGAGAGTAGAGAGGGAGAGGCAAAGTGAGAGAAGGAAAGAAAAAGGGAAGAGCATCCTTCATCGATGGAAGAAGTGAAGGATTTGCACTCGATGGCCTGTAGTATATAGCCTACATTTTAGTATTAACAACTCTTTGCTATTAACATTACGGTTCTAAGTTCAAATTATTCTTGCGATATATTTTGTTATGGTGTGTAAATGTGGAACACTTTGTGATGCTTCATTGTACATATGGATATATTTTAGTGATTCGTGATTGTGAATGTAGATATACTTGTGATGGTTGATTGTGAATATAAAATATATGGAATTATAGTATTTTTGTACAGTAGAATTTTTATATTCGTGTACATGTATCTAGAAATGAGTGTGACTGTCTCTTAAGTTCACCTTCCTTCTGTGGAGTCAAAGTTTGATGTTGAGAAGGAGAAGCACAAGGCTGAGGAAAAGTTACCGTTTTTTTATGAACAACCAGGCACTCAGGTTTGTATATTGGATTGTTTGTTATTAACAATTGTTGCTTTATGTATTGCAAATCTAAACTAAATAAGTTCTTCCTATATTGTAGGAGGATGCTTGCATGGTTCAGCTCCCATCAGGTATAGAAGGAATGGCTAAAAGGTGCAAGTATAATCCAAGAAAACAACTACTTATTCATTCGAGGTAGCTTTTGCTCTTGTTTATCTCAAAGTTATCTACATCGAGTATTTTTTTGGCATTATGAATTAATACACTGGCAAGAAACTTCACAAATTACCATTAATGTACGTATGTGGGTATGATTAGGTGGGTAATTGGTCGTTTGGTTTGTATGTATGTGGGTATGTGGTTGGCTTTACGAGAGGTGAGTGGAGAAGCATGGAAGTATATGGGTTTGCATTGGGTATATGTATGGTTGGGTGGATATGTAAGTATGTGTATGGGTTAAGGCCTTGTGTAAGTGATGGGTACATATAGGCATGTGGTTATGCAAGTATATGTATGAATGTGGGTATGTGATGAATATGTGATTCGTCACTCTAAAAGAGATTAATAAAGCTCAATTCTCCAAAATTCATCTACATTTTATCGATTATCTTGCATTATTAGCATTCATGCATGTGTAAATAATAATTGTATTTATCATTCATAATTGCATAAAATAAGAAGCCAAAAATCCTAACCCAATTGACATGTAAAATATGCTAATTTCCTTGATTTTTATATAATTCATGCTAACTCCAAAGCACATGAAACCAACTCCATTGTGTACATATCACTAACAAGAATAAAGAAAAAAAAACAAAAAAATCATTAACATAAATAAGTGGATCCTAAACTCAAACCCTAATTTCAAGATGATCAGACTAAAATGTTGATATCTTCCTCAGCAGTGTCCGATTTAATTCTACTCACTTTTGAATTAATGAGCATTCAAATACCTTCAAAACAAGACCAAGTTCAAGTGAATCGGAGTTCATATGTGAAAGTTGGGTTTTGGGCCTCTTTTGTACATTGTATATTTTACCCATTTTTTGACTTATCGATTTATGTACATATTTAATCTTTTTATTTTATTTATTTTTCATTTATTTTCTTTGGTAAAAGTTTTATCAAAATATGCAAAAATCCAAAACCAAAATAAAACCAAAATTAAAGAAAATAATTGAGTCTGAGTGTTCAATAACAGCCTGTAAAAAATTTATTTTTATCCTACTTTATTTTACTTATCCATTTTATTAATTAATAAAAAATATAAATGTTTAAATATTCATCTTTGATTTTATTGTTTTTTCTGGATTTTCATCTTATTTAAAAATGAGAAAAAATTATAAAATCCAAAAATCAAGGTATTTTATACTCATAGAGTACCCCCAGAAATATCATTTTAGGTAAATGACCTATTTTTATTTTGGCGTTTTCATGAAAGTTGTTGATCTCACCCTGACAAGCAAATTTTGTGAAGAAAATTTTTCAATTTGAGGTTGTTTGTTATTTCTTTTCGAATTTTCTTTTCTTTTTAATTTTTGAATTTTCTGCAGCTGACACAAGGTATCTCCTGGAGCCGCGACATGTCACTCATTTTTTACATTTATATTTCGTTTATTTATTATTAAAAAATAATTATAAATAAATAAATAAATCCATGTGGCACAATCGTGGCCGTCCGATCTCAGCCGATCGGACGACCACTGCTCTTCCCTCCTCCTGTCATCTTCTTCCTCCTCCTTTCCTATTCCAGCCACACCACCTCCTTCAAGCCCCCTTTCCTAATCGGATGGTGACGGCGCTCCTTCCAATTACGTTGCAGACACCACATGAATCCCCATCTCCGATCACAAATCCTCGTATCTTGGTTAATCCCCTCGTCAACCCCGATCGCCTTCCTTATTTAATTGTCGCCGCCATCTTTGATCTGCAATCTCCCTCACCAACTCAATCAACCAATCAAATCCTCATCGAATCTCCTCTCGATTTCACCCATCGCCAATCAAACCTCTCTCCGGTAGACTCTCATCCCCTATTTAACCCATCACCACCCCTCGTTCATGTGGATCCGCTGAACGCACCAGAAAGGGGTAGCTCGTGGAGGTGACAGCACCGCGAGCCCTTCCCCACGGCGAGATCCGAGACTAGGTGTCTCATGCAGTGCGGCCACCACCTTCGCCCGCAGCTCTCTCTCCAGGAGCCCCTACCGTCGAGCCAACGACTTTGCTTCATCCTCGACACCAACTCCTCCGCCTTCGGCCGTCGAGCCAAAATCCACCCTCACTTCCGTTCACCGCCTTCTCCGCCCGCTCCTTCTCTGCCTATCATCCATTTTCACCCCGATCATCTCCATCAAAACCCCCTCCTCCATGGTTGCTTACTCCGGCCCTCGACCGTCGATTCGATACCACCCTCTACCACCATTCATACCTAGCAGCACCGCCTCTACCTTCGCCCATCAACCCACGATACCACTTGGTTACGTTCCACCACCTTCCCATCTCCTCCATCGACCTCTACTTCACCTCTGACAGCATGCTAGCGCTACCTCTAGGTGCATACCAACCAGAGCTTCCACCAAGCACGGCCTTCATCCTCAACCTTGGCAATCATCTCCTCCAGCAACAGCTTAAGAATCGCTGAACGAAGAAAACCAACCCCAGGTTCCTCTCTACAGATGACACCTGATGAAGAACTCGACGCATCAGAGTCGTTGAAGTACCCCTAAATCCCAGCCATTAGATCGGGCTTCATCGATGTTCCAGATCGAGAGGCAACTCAGATCTGAGCCCAGTGCCTCGGACATCCCCAAAGAAAACTGAAGCGGCCATGCGGAGGTTCGCACCGAACCTCCTCCCGAGCCAAACCACCTACACACGCACCTCACGTGATACTTTGGACAAATTGCACCAACAATCCAAGAGCTTCCAGGAATTACATCCAGTCCCCCCCACCTAGGTAAATTTTGAATAAGGTCCACCAGCTTTGGATAATTACAAATAAGCCCCTCCGAGTATATAATTGTGAGATTTTTATTTATTTTATTTACATTTACGTCACTGGACTTTAATCCGTCATAACTTGAGCGCTATTTATTGGATTTTTTTGTTCTTGGTATCATTTTGAAGCTTATTTGATCCTCCGTTATATTGAACATTGAGATGCAACTTTAAGGTATTATTTGGCATTAAATAATTCAAAACTCATTTTGTTCATTATTATTTTGTCCATTGATTGTTTTTCTCAATAACTTGTGTTTTGTGGAGATTTCTTTCAAAAATTTAATTAGAGCTTAGCAGAATTATTTGTGATAATCATTGGGTCTTGGCTTGCTCGCTTTTATACTCATCTTGCATTCACCATTTTGCATCATCATCATTTAAAAATCAACATGAAAAATGAATTTGTTTATTTCTTTCACATAACATCGCATTATTTTCATGCATAAAAATTTTTTTGCAAAAAATGCATGCAGCACGTTTCTCTTCGCAATTGATTACATCTTCTGGACTGAAAACTACTAAAAGGCATAAAAAATACCAAAAAGACCCGCCTCAAAAATTGTACATGAAATCTGATAGACTTAAACCTAGGTTGTTCCTTTGCCTCCTCGAGTTTGACCCTGGAGCTTGCCTAGGCTAAATAAATATAAAACCACTTCGATTAAACTTGATTAATTTAAGTGATTATTTCTTAATTGACTCTGATTACCTGCCTAAATGAAATGACACATTTATTTTAACGCGTTAATTCCTACAAATTAACCAAGGGTTAAAAATACGGACTCGTCCGTATGTAAGTGTGGGTATGTATGCATGGGCTTAATGTAAGTGGGTGTCTATGTAAGAGGTGCTTGTAGGTTTGTATTTAAGTTTACGGGTGTGTATGTGAGCGAGTAGGGTGTTGAATGTAAGCATGTAAAAAGGTTTAAGGGTATATGTCTATGCAAAATGTGAATGGGCATGCATGTAAGTATATGGGTTTGAATTTGGGCATGGGTGGAAGAGTGGAAATGTAAGTATATGTACAAGCCAAAGTATGTAAGTGAGTGTGGGTATGTGTGCGTCTAATGTATGTGGGTGGCTATGTCGGATTTGTATGATTTAGCATGCTCGAATGATTGAATGTATGTGGATGCTTACTTGAATACATGTCTTGCGCATGTATATATGTGAATCTTGTGTTAAAGAGCAAGACTCAATAAGTAAACTGCTCATTTCTGCTGATTTTTTTTTCTGGAAGCATGTATTATGACTACTAATAGTCCCCTATGTAGTCTCATTTGGTGGATTTTTTTTATAGGCTGGCAGCAACTATTACGAGCACAGGAGACCACTGTGCTCCACTACGAGAACAATACGACCACAATGTGGTCGTAATTGATTTTACAGTCCCACAAGTGCAACCACAGTTGTTTCAACTACTTGTAGTCGCATATGTCTATTAAGACTATATTACGACTATAATGCGAGCAGAATGGGGCTACATTCGTGCTCGCATTATCTGCTATTTCTAGTAGTGATTGCTCATGTCAGAGAAGTGGGAGAATACGTTCATCTATGATTGGGTAGCATCAATGCAATCCAATAGAAAATACTTATTTAAGAACATGGATGTAGTTGCTCCTAGATAATGACCACCTTCCCTACATTCTTTAGTTGGTCATCGACTTTGTCTACTAACAAGAAAGAGAATGATTTCATCTTCACTACCTCAACTTGACGTGAATGTGTCACAAATCCATCTTAATAAGTCTTATTACTACTCTTTCCATATTATGCTTACAAACATCCATGGAGTTTGCATTCACCTCATCTTCTTTGCTCTGACCAGAAGAGGAAGAGGCAGTCCCTAGAAGCCACATTAGAGCTCCCTCAAAGCAAGTCCCTCGCGACCTGGACGAACCACCATAGGTGCAGCAGGTCACATACAATCTTCCCCAATTATATTTAGACCTGGACGAACCACCATAGGTGCAGCAGGTCACATACAATCTTCCCCAATTATATTTAGACCTGGCCAAATTGCGGGCCGGGCCGGCCCATGGGCCAGGCCGAACGGGCCGAGGTTAAAAAACCTTTGTCCAAAGCCCGCCCATGGCCCCCCATGGCCCATTTTGGCCATTTTTCATTGATTTTTTTAATGGTATTTCATACGTATAAATGATTTTATTAATAACATCTATACTTCATATAACTAATATACGTACTTTACATGTTACTTGACATGTAATTCATTGAATTTTTATTTAAAACTAGTGTCATAAATGAAAAACTTAAAGCATATCATATTAATATATGTATAATCTGACATATATTTATATATTTTTTATTTTTTGCGGGCCGGGCCGGGCCGGCCCGTGGTTAAATTTCGAAGCCCAAGCCCGGCCCATGAGCGGGCTGGGCGGGCGGGCCCCCAGCCCGTTGGCTAGGTCTAGATCAAGGGCCTTATCAAGCACGACCTACGTCAGCCCCCAATCACGTGTGCTTAGCATGTGACTGTGATCTATATATTTAGGTGCACCCATGTGATATTAAAGAATTGCTTACAGATCCAAGCATCAAACCAGTTGGAACATCTTTACCTGCTGAGCACGTCCCCAGGGGATTTTTACAGCCGTATCCCTCTGACCCCCTAATTATATAGATAAGCCCTTATATTGATATTCTAATTTTCTCTTGAACTTTGAATTTTTACAAAGAGACCCCTATGTTATATGGCTAGTATCTTTCTAATCAAGACATGAATTTTGACGCTTCCAATTTTGTTATGTTGGTTAAAGTTCTGAGCTTCATTTTTCAATACTAAGCCAGATAATTTTGAGGGACCATGTACCTTTAATTTATAAAAATTTATGTACATAGAAATCCGAAATGAAGGACTAGTCCTTCTTACTAGAGGTAGCAAAGATGACCTTAAAAAAATGCAAACTACTAACAGAGATGACCAACATGGCCTTGAAAAGAGAGGCGAAAATAAATAATAAAATGGCCTACATAGCCTTGAAAGAGGGGATTAATAATTAATTAAAGAAATGGAAAAAGTTCCTGTTGTAAGGGGAATAGGAACGAGTCTCCATTCCCCTTTTATTATTTGTTTTATAAAATTTCTTGAGTTATAAATTCAAGTGTTCCAAATATGGATCATCTTGATTCCTTCATGGTAGTTTCCTCTAGTACTCCTTTTTTCCTTCTTTTGTCCATCCTGAGTATAAGAATGCAATCTTCTTTGTATCCCCAACTCTCTAACAGAATCACATGCTCTGACCACTCAATCATCATCACCCACCCAGAAATCTGGAGGTATTGACCTTCTCTTATTTGGCTTCTTGAATCACAAAGCATTAGAAGATTTAATTTTCTTCTTGCACACTTCTATAATTTCAGAATCAGAGGAGGGATAATTACCAACAAATTCATACTTATTCACCCTCACCTCGTTCTTTCTTAGCATGGAAAAACCATCCATCTAGTCTTTTACAACTTTAGGCTTCTTCTTTAACAAACCATCCTAGATATGTTCTCTATTCGCATGGAAATCCAGATTCAAGCCTTCTAAGAGCAATTATCTTCAACACACGGTTTCTTTTTTAGGAGAAACATCCTCTGTTTGAACACTATGTTGTTCCTTATCCCCTTCTAATTCCTTCTCCGAGGAAGAAGATGTAAAGTCCTTCACCGGTGTCTTCAACAGATGATCAACAATCCCTTCAATAATATCAGAAGCCACCATGTTAATAACTCCATCAGTTGCATTAACCAAAGAATCATCTGCATAATTCTCTTTGCCTTGCAATTTTTTCTAACTTCACCCATACTGATGACTATGGCATTCCTCCTTATGAATTTTGCAGGATGTTTAATTTCTTGGTTTTGCTTCTCCCTTATTTCATCTTCATTAGTTTTTGTAAATTGCAGATCTTGTTGCTGCTTCTCATCTTTTTCCTAACGTTGAAGCTGTGCTTGTGTCTATTGTTCTTTCTGATTTTTTTGGCAGAAGACTGCACATCATTGTCCTTAGAGTTCCTTGCAAAGACCCAATGTTTTTTAAATTGCTACCTCTTCTTCCTTCTTGTTTCCTCTCCAGCATTCTTCTAATGAGTGACTAATGACAAAATACGAGGAACAAAATTATGACAATATCTCGTAAAAATCTTTTGTTTAAACCTTTGAGAGCCATTCCTGATCCACACAAAATCAATTCTTGGTGCTAATATATCAAGCTTTATGAATATTCTCACATAGCTTGGCTTCAAAAAATCTTTGACCTCTTTATCTACACAAATGTATTTGCTAATGACGTTGACTACGGACTTGATTATCCTGTGGTTGTGGAGGTGCACATTTGAGACTAGGTAACGACACCCAAACAACAATATGTGGTGTTCTAACGTTTGATCGAAAGAAGGGGGACCAACGAAGAACATTCACCCATTCTAGTTAAAATTTAAAATCTCGAAAAGTATGGGTTTAAAAAAATCCTGCTCACATGCAAAACTGATCAAAATGTGCTTTACATCTAGAGACCTAGAATATAGGTGTTTCGCCAAAAAAAGAGAGAGAACCAACTAACTACTCCTTCCAAAAATAGGTCAAACAGATCCAACCACATAAACCTTACGTGCCAAGAACACCATTGAAAAAGGGGATATCGTTGGAAATCAAAGACTAAGTTTCATTTAGAGATATTATGGAGGAAATTTGGGTTGGACCAAAACCGTCGCGAATTATTGAAGTTGGAAAAGCATCTTCAGGTTTTATCCATTGCAAAGTCATTGGTTGATCATCTAGACTTAGATTTTGAACAATGTGTGACTAATAATCCTACATAAGTTTCAACTTTGACTTTGAAAAAATATCAATAATTGAGACTTAATCAAATAAATTGGGAATGTGTTGCAGGATTTTTATAGGACTCGTATAGCAACATTTCTCGAAAGTAAAACTAGTCGTGATGGATTCTTGTGATTTTTGAGATTTTTTTTTAAATGAATTAATAGACAAAACTGCAACTGTTTGAATTCAGTGTAAGATTTTTAATTCCATGCCCTTATAGTAAAAAAATCCAAGAAATTTAGGGGAGCATCATGGTGCACAAACCTAGGTACCTTACTTTTGATTTACCGTTTTACTATACGCACAACTTAAAAATGCAACAACACTTCAAACTACAAGAAGACATTTAAAATTCATGTAGTTCCTAAAAATACCAAAAAAAACCAGTCTTTTAGAAAACCTGTAATTAGTAATGCTAGGGAAAATTGATTTTAGAAATTTTAACGGAAATTTTGACAACGAAGTCCTATTTAGAAAACCCTTCATCTCTCCTTATTTTCCCTTTTGAAATTGTCTTCTTGTTTTCTTTTATTTTAATATACTCCCTATTTTAAAAAAATCCCCAAGAAAAATTATAAAGCCATGAAAAATACCATAATATTTTATTTATTTGTTCACTCATATTTTATGTCAAAACTCTCTTTCCTTTTTTATACATATATACATGCATATTAGTACATATTTAATCATTTTCCTACTCTTATATTAATATTAAAAGGTTGCAAAAAGTAAAGACCAATTAAAATTACAAAGTAAAATTTAAAATACTATATCTATATTATCATCTAATATAAATATAAGATGAAATCTCCAAAAGGTTTCAAAACCACAAACTCTGAAATCGAAAAGGCAAGTTAAAAAACCTGGAACATGAACAATCTAAATATGATTTTGAGACTAAATCAAGAAACTAGAAATCGAATACAACTTGCCTCCTTGAATTCGACTTAGGATTTGCCTGATTAAAAGCAAGAGTTTGAATGAATCATTTTGCTACATAATTGGGAGTTGACGAGTAGTACATTAGACACAGTACTTTACGCATACTCGGAAACTGATTATCATATATGTGTGTAACTGTCTTGGAGAAAATCTTATATTCTGGGCAATAAAAAAAACTACATTAAGGTCCTCCTTAGAGATATAAGGCCTCCTCAGATGCAACAATTGAAATTATCTGGCTATGGAATCTTCTAATGGATTACATTTTCCCCATCATTATCAATTCTTTAATATGTGATTGAAGTAGCTTGTCGAATTATCAATCCAATGTCCATTTGCTCAAACAAATCACATTAGAACTGAAAATTATCTTTTTATTTCATTATTGATTTGATTTGAATATATGTTCTAATATATATTGAAGATAAAATTATCATTGGCAAGGTTATATTACTACAATTTAGTTACTCCTTGCAAATATCAGCCAAGTATTCAAGTTCATGGCCTCAATTTGCTATACTACTTCACTGGCATCAGAGCTCACAAGCTCTCCTTGAGATTATTCTTATCACGTATGAAGTACATCTTGGATCTACTATGCAAAGTTGTAGAGCACATTGTAAATCTATGGATATACACACAAAGCTTTACGCTCGTAGAGAACCGATGATGAATCCAACTTATATTTTGAAGTTGTGGATGTTGGAAATGGATAGTAATCTAGGTACTATTTGTTAGGTTATTTTCTTTTGAGAAAGCAAACTTAGATCAAAATAAAACAGTAAACCTTACTTGGAAAGAACCAGCCTGGGAAATGGAGGCACGCCGTAAGATGCTGTCGTGAAGTCAGATTATGTCGCTCCTATGCACGAGCTTGATGGCAGCCTGGCTCTCAGATTCAATCACCCCCAGCTGGTTGCTGCCTCTCGGTGCTAGCAAGAGAACAACGTCGAACGTCTGTTGCTCTAGTCGTCATAGAGAAAACAAAGTAAAGTGGATACATTGTGATTCCACAATAAGCGCACAAGTGATGGAAGGTAGATGGAGGTGGAGAACTGGAAGAATGCTCTTGTTGTGTGTCAAAAAAAAGGTAAAGGTACAATCATATATATATAGAAGGATTGTCAATTAATGCGGAGTAAAAAAGAAATCATTTTCCCTTCAAGAAAATTAAGGGAATAACGAGTTCCCATAATCTCATTGGTTGCACCCAACATTATCGAGGAGACATGTTTAATGCCCAAATGACTATCTAAACGGCCAATGAATCTAGATGAAATCGAGGGAAGGTGATTGTTCAACAATCTTTAATGGATCTCATTTCCGATATCATAATTGGGTTAGGAACTTGTGCGCCAATTGAGAATTGCTTCATCTAAAAAGAAATCTAGGAAAAATAAAATTTATATAAAAATTAAACTTGCACAACATGGATATGGGCACGGGCACGGGTCGGGTGTGGTGAGGCGAGACGAGGTGTGCACACGTGTGTGCGTATGTGTGTGTTAAGTGCACACATGCCCAACGACCTTAAATTTACATGCCCCTGGAAAGCCCACATGGGCTTGGGGAACAATCACACTTATATACCCTTTCTCTTCCTCCAAATTAGTCCATGTGGTACTAAAGAGAGGGAGGGTGATGAATTTCCATTTCATCACCTTTATTCTATCATTTTGGTCGTAAAAACCCTACCTAATGCATGTAAATAGTATTATTTTGTACATATTAACATTCATTATTTATTCCACTTATTGTATATAAAATAATGTTTTAATGCTAAAATTATAGAATAAATAAAAGAAAAGAAAAAGAATAAAAGGACAAAGGTATTTTATGACCCTAAACCCCGAGACCTAAGCATCTTGATGACCGGGTCGACAATGAATAAAGTAGGTGGAGATAAGGGCCAATAATACAGTAAAAATTCCATTTAATCATTCATCATTTATTCATTTTTGGGACCTATTTTATTTTCCATTTTTATACGTCAAATAAAGAAACTTTTACATGAAAGTTGTAGATAATAATATATAGAAAAATACAGAATTGATTTCATAAGAAAATAATATATAGTGTACTTTCTATACAAAGAATAAAAAAACAAAACCCAAACTTCTCATACCCATATCTCTCAATAAATACTCAAAATGTATCAAAATCACCTTTAATTGTTTTTTGACTTTTAATAAGCTATTTAATGATGATGGTTTCATATTTTTTGAAGTTAATATACTAAAGTTAGGTTTCAGACCCCTATTGTACTATATACCCAAAAAAATATATTCATTTTATTTATTCTTTATTATTTTTTAACTTTACATTTTATAATTTTGTAATATGTACATGTTAAAACCAGAATAAAACCATATAGAAAGCATAAAAATAAAATAATATACAAAAATGCATAGATAAAATACATGTACTTATATCTATACAATTTATACCCTTATTTATTTAAGTATACAAATAATATCAAAAAAATATAATAAAAATATATTTATACACCTAAAAATAAGTTGTAGATATATAAAATAAGAGAATAAAATACAAAGCATAGATGAATATGCTAATAAATACACCCCTAAAAATTAACTTGTAATAAATAATACCAAAAAATAAATAAAGATCATATTAAAATAATACATAAAATAATAAAGACTTTTTATTTTATAAATAAAAATTAATAAAATCATTTAATATTTTTAATTAATTATTTCCAAATAAAGGGAACTCTTTTATCTTGTAGCGGCTGACGTGGTTGATGAATCTGTGATTCGTCACTTCTAACGTTGAAAATAGAGTCTTGTTTCTGAGTATTTAGCAGCATATTTCCCTTTATCTTGCATAAATAGCATTCATGCATAAATCCACAATACATGCATTTTAGCATTCATAATTGCATTAAATAAGAAGCCAATTCATTTGTAAAATTCACTTGTAAAATATCCACCACTACCCACTTGAACATCTGTATTTTATCCCCCTCTGAAGTCAATAACACCTTCCTTATATTGTGTTAAATACTAGTTAATAAATATATAAGGAAGAAGACCAAAACTTCCTAGCTTGTGAATTACCCAATAAAACCCCAAACCCAGTTTGAAACCCCAGACCTTAGAATGCACATATCTCCCTCATAGAACCTCTGAATTAGGTCTACTCACCTTCAGATTAATATGTATTCATAGACCTTTAAAATGAGACCAATTTCATTCAATTCGGAGCTCGTATGCAAAACTTGGGTTTTTGGGCCCGTTTGTATACTATAGATATGTATATTTGTACTCTTGTATTTTTGTATCATGTTTGACCTCATCTCCGTTTTTGGTCAACATGAAACTTGTAGATCTCATCAAGATCTACAACTTTCATGTTTTTTAGTTTTTCCAAATTCGGCCTCCTTCTCTCTCTAAATTCATATTCTTTTCCAGCCATTCAAAGCAGGCCACGTGGCGCCCTCTGATTGCGCCACGCAGCCCGCTCCTTTGCGTGCCACACATCTTCCATCTCCGTCGTCCAATCGCCCGCCCGCTCTCCTGATCTAGGCCATTCATCATCTCAACGCCTCTCAACCCTTTGATCGAACCCTGGATTCAATCCAGACCGCTCGCCAGTGCCGCGCCCTCCTTGCGCCATGTGGCAACATCTACGCCCTCCGATCTTCGCCAATACCTCCTGATCTGGGCCGTTCACCTCGCTTTGGATTTCCACCGTTCGATCAAAGCCAAGCCTTCATCCCGACCGCAAGTCTGCGCCTTAATCTCCGCCTGCCACGTGGTGTGCCCTACGCCCTTGATCTCGCCCCGCTGATCTAATCCTAACCCTCCTCTTCTGCCCTTCTCCTGACCATTGGATTGCTCGATTGGTCGATACATCGTCTCCTACCTCCCACAAGCCCCGCGCCCCACGTCACCCACCTTGCGCAAGGGCCGCCCCTTTCTATTTTGGGAGCCACTCCGGCCACCCTCTCCACCTCCTGTCACCTCCACAACATACCCCACTCTTCCCTCATCCTCGTCGACTCCCTCGAACACCATGAACTCCTTCCACCTCGCTCCACGACGTCCACCAACTCCACCACTTCACCACCTACGCCGTCACCTCCCGCCTATAAATACGCCTCCACCATCGACCATTAACCCCATCCGTCATCACGGAGAGAATCTCCGAGATCCCTCCTTCCTATTGGTGACAACAATTTGAGGTGACGTCGAGCGACGACTGAGATCCATCTCCGACGAGATCCACGGCCATCCCCCACCGTGCCGCAGCCTTCCCCGTGAGCTGCACGAGCTTAGGACCGTCTACCGTCCTTCGAGCGACGTCCAGGAGCACGCCTTTGAGCTCCATTTCCCAGGTAGAAGCCTCCATCTCCCTCACGATCTTCTTCTTCTTTTTTGTGCTTTTTCTCCAATTTTATTCGTCGTCCACAAGCCTCTTCACGCTCCTCTAACCATCCTCCGAGCTTCGTCTCGGAGCTGGCATCTTCGCGCACACTGTCATCTTCTCCGACGACACACTACACTTCCCGCCGATGCAAGCTCCACCACCTTGGCGGAGCACCATCACCGGACCACCCTCGCCGCCCTTCAGGCCTCACACTGCACTCACGATCACCCCACGAGCACTTCGCACACCTCGTCTATTCGACTAACCCCCTACAGGTACTCTATCTTTGAGTGGCCAGAACGTCATCGGAGTTAAGTTCGAGCTTCATCACCGCACTCCTTCAGACTGCCCCAGTCGCTCCTGAGACCTCTGGTGGATCCTTGACACCTCCACGATTCATTCCAGCCATTTGGGAGCCACCGAGGACCTTCACTGACGACCAGAGGAGGAGGCTGAGCTAGAGCCCCTTCACCGGAGTGCAGCCACCTCCGCCGCAGGAGGTGGCTGACCGGTTGAGGATGAAGAGCAGTCGTCGTCCGATCCCCTTGATCGAACGATCCGGAGAATGCCACGTCGCCTTGGTTCCGCAGCCATAGGATCAGGAGGATCCTACGCACCTGATCGCACCACGTCGCCACTCGCCCCGAGCTTCAGGGGCCGTTGGATTCATCCTTATCCAACGGCTCTTGATCGTCCACGACTTCATCTGCATCGAGCTCCAGCGACCGTTGGATTGACCTTGATCCAACGGGTTGTAGCATGCCACGTCGCCAGCCAGCCATAGCCTTTGGATCATCACTTGATCCACGGTCCATAGCGCGCCACGAAGCACCTCCGAGCCTCTTCCCTGACCATCAGGCTCGGAGCTCCCGAAGCTAGCCGAGCCTCTATCCAAGCTGAGTCCGAGCCTCCAGAGCCCCCGAGCCTCAGCCCGAGCCTCGGAAGTCATCTGAGCTTGGGACTCCACGTGATTTTCACGTGTGGCCTGGGTATTTTGCAGCGAGGCCCCTAAAGGTTTTGGAAATTGCACTCTAGTCCCTACCAAGAACCCCACGTGAGGCGCACGTGTTCTGTGGGTATTTTGCATACATACCCTCCACATTATATGTAATTGCATATTAGTCCCTATCAGCATGTATAATTTTTATCAATTTTATTTTCTGTAATTGTAGTTAGGCCCCTGTCTTTGCACGCATCTTCAGGCATTAATTTGAAATTATTTTTAAAGTTTGAAAATTTCATTGTGTAGCTTAACTTGTCCTCTTTCATATGTGACACTTGTCATATTTTTATGATATCAGTGGAATTTAGTATTGATTAATTGGTGGAATTTTGTCATATTTTGCCCACTTATGCCTTTTAATTTGTAGTAAATTCTTTGTGACTCCAAAAATCACCATAAATTCACATTAGACTTAGGATAATTAAGTTTACATTGTGTCCAAAAATCATCTCATTTGCACGCATCTCGAGGCCTGAATAAATTATTTTGTGATTTTTTAATTTTTAATAGATCCATTTCACTTAGAAATTTAGGTTTATTAATTTACTTGGATTATTCACACTTAGATCTATCTAGGATAATTTTTATATCTGAAAATATTGTGATTTCATATTTATTAAACTTAATTTAGTCAAAATCACCTTGCATTCATTTTTAATTCACAGTAAATTCATATAGTGTCAGAAAATTCTTAAAAGATTAGAGTAGCTTAATTTCATTGCATTTGACCATCTAGGCAAGTTTCATAATTTTTGGAATTAATTTGACCATATTTCTGAATTAACTTGTAAACTGGCCAGGAAATTGCATTGTCTTTCCCTTAATTGCATAAAAATTATTTAAAAAGACCAAAACCAATCTTTTGAAAATCTGACCTCGTAAATTTGCTTAAATTCTACCTGATGAATCTCGGATTCACCACTCTAAGTCTCATTAATTAAGCTCAAGTCCCTCAAAATCAACTGCATTTCTGCATTTATTTCACATAGTTAGCATTTATGCATGATTTCATAAGAATTGCATTTTAGCATTAATTTCTGCATAAAATAAGAAGCCAAAAATCCAAGCCAAAAATGACCTGTAAATAGTCTAACTTTTCGGATTTTTAACTCCTTCATGCTAACCCCGAATGCCACAAACCCACCTCCACTGTGTACATATCACTAACAAGAATAAATAAAAAATACAAAAAAATCACTAACCCTGCTAAGTGGACCAAAAACCCAAACCCTAGTTTCAGGATTTTCGGACTAAAAGCCCCATATCTTCACCATCCAGTGTTCGATTTTATCCTACTCACTTTTGAACTAATGCACATTCAATTACCTTCAAAACAAGACCAAGTTCAAGTGAATCGGAGCTCGTATGAGAAAGTTTGGTTTTGGGCCTCTTTTGTACATTGTATATTTTCGCGGCTTTTGACTTGTATTTTATGTAAATATTTTCTTAATTAATAAAAATCCAAAAAAATTAGATTTAGGTGTCTTTTATTCATCTTTGATTTTCCCATATTTTTTCGGTTTTTTATCTTGTTTAAAAATAACAAAAAAATTAGAAAACCAAAAATCAAGGTATTCTATGTACATAGGATACCCCAAAAATTCACTTCTTACATTTGACCGATTTTGGTTTTGATGTCTTCATAAAAGTTGTAGAGCTCGTCGAGACGAGCATTTTTTGTGAAGGAACTTTTTCGATCCGAGGACATTTGCTATTTCTTTTTGATTTTACAAATCTTCTATTTTCGATTTTTCTGGAGCTGACACGTGGCAGCCCCAGAGGTCGCCACGTGTCAGTCGTTTTTGGGCTTTTCTTTAATCCGTTTTTATAAAAAAATTTAAAAACCACGCACGTGCAGTGCACGTGCCACTCCGCACGTGCATTGCACGTGCGCGCCTGCTCCCTTCCTTTGCCCCCAGTACGCCACGCAGCATATGCGTGGTCGTTCGATCAACGCCGATCGAACGGCCGCTGCCCCCTCGTCATCAACCTCTGAACTGCCCCCCGATCTCTCCGCCAACGCTCTTCCGCACCCTCTGCAACCGCCGTTCCTGCCATTTCACCAGCCGCCAATCACCTCCGGGCTTTCCTATTTAAGGGCATCGACGCCATCGACGCCAGCCATCCGCCGATAGTGCTTGGAGGAGGCGGCGGTGACAAAGCCCATCTTCTTCGTCTTCGACGAGATCTGACGTCGACCCAACGCCGCTCAGCCACGGAGCTTGCCTCCGCCGCGTGCTGCCCCGCTCCGAGCTTTTCGTCGAGCCACCACTTCAACGACTGCGTCTTCACCAACTACCGCCACCGCCTATGATTCCGCCGCGTCATCTTCTCCTCCGCATCCTCTGCTCCATCGACAACAACGCCACCTCCAACTATTATGATCATCTTCTCCGACACCACCTCCGCCCGTGAACGCTCGCCATCCGCCGCGCGAGCCCCCGCCGCGCATCTTCTTCTCCAACCAGCATCGCCTCTGCCTGGAGCTCCATCTTCAATGCTTACGCCTCCGCCTGGAGCTCCTCCGCCAACGCCTACGCCTCCTCCTGGAGCTCCATCTTCAACGCCACGTCCTCACCACAGCCTTGGCCACTAGGCTCTGCCTCTCCTCCGTCGCCTCCACTCCGCCGGGAGGGGCTGGGCTCCGCCTCCTCGCCGTCCGCCTCGACTGGCCCGCCAAGGCCGAGCTCCACCACCAGCCGCCGGGCTCGAGGCCCGAGGTCCCCCGCACGTGCTCCGCACGTGCGTGGGAAACTTCATCAGCAAGCCAGCCTCGGGGTCACGTGCTACGCACGTGCCCCTTGGGCAAATTGCAAACACCCCCGGATGTTCCATTAATTGCTCATCAGTCCCGCCTCCAGAGGGCACGTGCCAGGCACGTGACTCTCTGGGAATTTTGCAAGAAGGGCCCCATTAATTTTGGTAATTACTATTAGGTCCCCGTCTGCACTTTTATTTTTATTTATTTTATTTATATTTATTGCATTTACCCCCCTGTGTTCTCCCTCTGTTTTGAACATCTTCTGGACATCATTTTATTATACAAAAATAGCACTATGTTCATCGCTTAATTCTCTACATTTTGAGATAGTGTGGGTATTTTTGTGATCATCGGTTAATTAATAATTATTTGTTCTGTGGAAATTTGCATATTTTGCCCAAGTTGCTCTCTAAAATGCATAATTGATTAACCGTTGACCTAAAAATTTCCGAAAAATAACATATTGTAGAGATTATTTTGTTTGACATTGTGCCCAAAAATCTTTGCATTTGCATGCGTAGTTTGCTCTGTAAAATTTATTTTGCATATTTCAGTGTTTAATTTTTAATAGGTATTAAACCCTACATTTTCGAGGTTTAGGATTTTTTTGAGATCCACCACCTAGTGACAGATCTTAGATAATTTTATCTCTTGAAAATAATTAGGTTTAATATTTATTATAATTAAATACGGAAAATCATTTTGTTTACATTTAAAAATTCATAAAAAAATTCATATTGCATCAGAAAATTCCAAAAAAAATTACAGTGTACTAATTTTGTCATAATTATCATCTCGGCCAAGTTTCGTATTTTTCAGACATCGTTTGATTGAAGTTTACATTTTAGTCCCTAAAATAGGACGAAATTGCATTTTGCATCCCTCATTTGCATTAAAAATTCTAAAAAAAGACCGCCTTGAAAACCGAACTAAAAATTGGATAAACACAACTCTAGGTTGTTCCTTTGCCTCCTTGTGATCGACCTTGGGACTTGCCCAAGTAAAATAAACATAAAAACCACTTGATTAAATTTGATTAAAAATTGTGGTTATTTCTTGACTGTTTCCGATCGCCGCCTACAACGAACGACACTTATTATTTTTCACACACGAAGATTAAAAACAACTTTTTAAAGCGACGATTTCGGACCCGTCAGATGGCGCCGTTGCCGGGGACGAAGGTGATGGCGTTGGAGTTGTTTGTCGATGACGATGATGGTAGCTCGACGAGAATCTCGGAGCGGAGCAGCCAAGGCGGAGGCGCGCTGCAACGAAGCACTAGGGCTTCAGATCTCGCCGCAGGGGGGGCGTTTGCTCGGAGCTGTCACCTCCGGTGGAGGCCCTCCCTTCTGGTGTGAATCGACGGATCTCGGAGTCGGGAGGCGACGGGGCTCTTTAAATAGGGTTCGAGGAAGGGGACGAGGCTGGCGCGAGGATAGCGGGGCCGATGGTTACGGAGGTCAAAGGTGGTTGGCGGTGAGGCAGAGATATCAGGGGGGGAGGTTGCGCAGCGGTCGTTGCGGTGGATAACGGAGGAGCGGAGGTTTCGAGGCGGAGAGACCGGGGTTCGTTGGGAGGAGGACGAAAGCCAGCGGCCGTTCGATCGGCCGCTGATCAAACGGCCGTGGCGCTGCCACGTGGCGTAGGAGGTGAAGGAGAGAGGGGCGCGGCACGTGCGGAGCATGTGCCTGGGGGCACGTGCGACGCACGTGCGGGCGTTTAATAATTTTTTTTATAAAAGCAAAATTAAAAGGGCGAAAAATAGCTGACACGTGGCGGCCTCTGGGGCTGCCACGTGTCAGCACCAGAAAAATCAGATATAAAATACTTTGTAAAATCAAAAAGAAATAGCAAATGTCTGACCCCCTGCTTAGTTTTTTGTTTTGAAAATTTTTGTTCGGATTTTCGCATTCGGGTAGTCCGACCCCCGAATTTGTCATTGTAAATTCCATTTTATTTCTTGTATTTATTTTTCAGCATTTATTTTCTTATTTTATTATTTTTTAAGTCACTCTCTGACATTCTCTCTCTTATTTTTCTTGCGAGGTACCCGGCGCACGTGGAGCAATTTTTCAAGAAACCGACGCTTCTTCACCGACATCCAAAGAAACCGCAATTAATTTAAGATCGAGTCAAGTCGTGAGAGAGCGTAGAGTCTAGGTTTTAAATTTCTGCAAATTTTATTTCTTGCTCATTTATAGCGGTGTCCGTTTGGACTCTCGCGTGTGTAAAAAGACATTGAACTCTATTTTTGGTGTGTCGTGGCATGTTTCACTCTCCGGCGAGGGTGAGGCCCGACTTGAGTGGCGATTAGGATAGACCTGCACATACGGCTCTCTGAGCATTTTTTATTTTTGATTGTACTCGTAGGATCTTAAGCCACACTGCACTTTAACTAAGACGCACATTAGATCATTCAACTTAGCCAAATTCAACTCAATTCTTCCCACTAATAGAACTTTCTGCTTAGGTGCGGTTTCCATCGGCTTGCACGCATTTACTATAAATTTTTCAATTCTGTATTGCATCCCACATGGAGATTACGAGGAGGCACTGTAAGTCTTCTAACTGAGCATTCATCATAGTTTTCCGCATGCATCGGCTTCTCCCGAATTCCTCCCTCTTATTTTATCACATAAATCTAAAGGAAATTGGGACTGTACGGTAGACATGTATTTGTGTGCTCATTTAATTTCTTCAGTGATCGCCTAATAAAAATTGGGACTGCTAAATATAGCTGACCTTAAAAACTCATAAAATCAAGAATTTTTGCGGGAGAGCAACCCCGACCTTGGATGATTTTATTTTTTCTGAGTGAACGAGAGACGAAACATAAGGCTAGAGCCCAAATCGTAAATCTCAGCTCGCTAATTTTTTTGCCAAGATTGATTTATCACCAACTAAAATCGAAAAGATAATAGCCGAACTCTTACGGCTTCACTGTGTGCGTTGGTGAACCTTGGGTTTGAATTGTGTTTGCATTGGTGTGCGTGAACCGATTTCAAGATCAATAGTCGCACATTTGATTTCTCTTGACTATCCCGTGCAATCATCTCTTCCCTATCTTGATTCGAATCTCATCATGGAACCCTTTTACAAAAAGAGACCCAACCCCTCATTCCTCTCAACTCTTTCAGAAATGACCGAGAATCCATCAGAACTATACTATGAAAACGAATTCGTATCGGTTAGACCGAAAACACCTCCTCCACGAGACTCTCAACCACCATCTCTTTTCACCAATCCGATAGGCTTCATGAACAACAACCCCCTCTTCAGACATGCTCCACCATACCAAGATCCGACCACTCATGATCAAAGAAATAAATTTTACTCGGATCAACTCCACATGTCTGGACCATATGAGCAGCCGCCTTCCATGATTATTGAGGAAATATTTTCTGAAATTAATGATCATATATTGGATCTTCCAAGAAATTCTCCTCTCAGCACAAACGAGAAAATGGAAGATGAAATTATCGAACACACACCGACTGTGCCTATGATTGATCATGAATTGAATTTTGAGGATGATATTTCGAGGATAAAAACAAGATTCAATTCAATAGAGGAGAGATTTCAAAAATTTACCAATCGATTCATCGCATTCTATGGTGGCTCGGGCAGTAAAATGAATGAGGAAATTATTGGATCTGAGATTGAAAATTCTGAGGATATTCAGGGAGCTAGGGACGATTCTGAAAATAACTATGTCATTGACCCTCTCCCTGAACACCAGAGTCCCTTTTCATCTGAAGAACACTCCACACCCCCACACCACCCAGAAAATACCAAAAAATGGAAATATTTGAAAATCACAAAAAAAATGAAAATTCAGAAAATTTTATAAAAATTGAATCTGAAGAGGATCTGAGGAATTTGGATCCGACTGTACGGGAAGCACTGGAAAAACGCTTGATGTTTGAACTTCCATTTATACAGGACATTGAACACTTCCCCGACCTTAAAAGATTTATAACAGATAAATTAATGAACAAAAAGTCGGGCAGGATACGAACAAAGACTGAAAGACATATCTTGTCAATGGCCTCCTCCTTGGTGTTGAGGAGAAAAACCAAGAGCCGCATAGTGAAGCGGTTGCCCAGATTTGACTGCGAAATCAAAGACACAATCTTCACCCATGCTCGGATTGATGACGATTCACTGATTAATATCCTCCCGACCTCTGTCTTTCATGAACTCCAACTCGGAACGATTCGGAAGATACGAGAGATTGTTCAATTGGCAGACCGATCTATAAAGCGGCCGAGAGGAATCATTTCTGTCATCATGAAATTCCAAGGTGCTCCGCTCAAAGTAGAATTCATGATCATTGATATTGAGCATCAAGGAGAATTCACCCAATCTCCAATCATTCTCGGAAAGCCATTCTTGGCATTGGCC
Organism: Ottelia alismoides; assembly: GCA_037367405.1. Lineage (NCBI taxonomy): Eukaryota > Viridiplantae > Streptophyta > Magnoliopsida > Alismatales > Hydrocharitaceae > Ottelia > Ottelia alismoides. The sequence goes on from JAZKJV010009919.1 coordinate 232,311, forward strand.
AAGGCGAGTATTGATTGTGAGACTCGGGAAATCAATTTCACAGCATTGGAAGCACTTAAATCTGACCCTATCTTTGAGGAACCACGATCTTCTGAGGCAACCCACGAAGTCCCCGACAACCGTAACCATGAAGTGGTAGAAGAGCCCTACCCCGCAGCCACACCTGAGATAGCGGTTGTTGATGAGACTATTGATTTAGAAAATCTCCCCCGTGCTCCATTCCTAGCCGCTCTCACCATGGAGAATCATGTATATGAATCATATGATTCGGAGACTTATGCATGGGCACATCCTGGGTCAACCTACTCTGACTACATGGATTACATCAACTCGACACAGGAATGCACCAACATTGAATCAATTGAGAAAGAACATGCAGAGACTCTCCCCAATATTTCAATTCCCGTGGATCTCAAAATAGACAAATCTTTCTACTACGATCCTGAGACATATGCATGGTCACACCCTGGAGCAACATTCTCTGAATATCTTGACCAAATCATCCCAAATCGAGAGTGCTCAAACATTCGGGAGATTAAGAACAAACATACAGACCAAGCACCAACCAAGGAGAAATTCAATGGCTATTCATCTGGATACTCAAGTGAACCAACATCTTCACAACGAAATAAAAAGAGAGTCACCTTTGACCTTTCGGAAGAGGAATCAGTTGATGATCCCTCATCAGGTCCGGAAAAAATGGTCTACATGAGTGAAGTCTGTTCGGCAGCCTTAAAGCCATATCTTCGTAAGGATCCAAAATTCAATTCTCGTTGGACAACTCCCGTTCCAAACTACTACTCATCCAAAGCTGATGCTCCTGCACTCTTCAAGTACACTGGAATTATTTCATATGAGCTGACTGAGACCGGTGCTTCTGAGTATTCATCCGAGGACAAATCGATTGACCCCAAGAAGGAACGAATTCTGAGGAAACAACTGAAGAAACAAAAAGACCAGAACACTTGGAGTATGTCCACTTTCAATTACTACTCCTCTGAGGATAACTCCGATGATGGATATCTTTCATCTGACTCAAACACTTCATCCATTATCCATCATGATTTTTCTGAGGATGACACTGATCAGAGTTGGGAATCATATGTTTCATCTCCGTCTCATCACTACGATCTCCCACCATAGGCTCACAAAACGATTAGCCGAAAACCGCCTTAATCATCGGCTACCCACCCTCCCTTTCGACCACATCGGTCTCCTTGTGCAGCTTCTTCCTTTACTTAGGCCAAGGCCTAAGTATAGGGGGGACCGATGCCATCTGTATATATCATTCCTCTCCTAACTCTCGATCGCTCCATTTCCACCATTCTTCCATACTTAGGCTGATCAGAGCCTAAGTATAGGGGGAACCAACACCCATCTGTATATACTCTCCTCATTTCCTGACCGCTTTTCTTTTCATTTTTTTCCCACTCCCTTATGCTTAGCCCGAGCTATGTCTTCTGCTTCTTGTGCTCTGAGGACACAGCACTCGCTAAGTATAGGGGGTCTGTATATATACTTTGTATATATTTTACCCATATCTCGTACTTTCGCGTAAGTCTATATGTATTTACGGGGTGGGTACTTACTTGAAAAAAAAACAAGCACACAAAAAAAGGGTTTTTCTACTAACACTAACCGTGCCAAAATTTTGAAAAAAAAAGAAGGCTTCTTATTCCATTTTCTGCAAAAAAATCCCTTGCATAAAATGTCAAAAGAATTCAAAAAAAAATTGTGTCGGCATTTCACACACCTGTACTTCATCCAACATCACATGCATTTGCATCTGTGAAAAGTCATTGGGTTCTAAACCAAGTTATGAGTAGAAACCGAGAGTGGTCTGGACTTGACCTTAATCCACCTAATTTTCAGAGGAACTTCATCGAGAAATAGGATTTTAAGAGCTTCAGGTCTTTTGACTTAATTCTTTAAGTTCCACATGACAATGTACAGCGTTTGACTCTTAGTGTCTAACCTGGTCTCTTCATTCTTGGGTACAACTCTGGAATAGGGAATTAATCCGCACTCTCGCACTATGCACTTAGCTCAACCCAGACGGGATGTTGGAAGACTGTGTGAGTCTCTTTTCTGGTAGTGTGGAAATCTAAAGACCGGAGTACGGATTGAAATAAAGCTTCGGAAAAGGGATGGACGGCTGGGCACAATTTTTTCTAAGACCCCAAAAAATGTACGGAACAAAAAGATTCTATATCCGTAGGGGCACAACAAGATCCAAGAACCACCAAAAATTCCAAATACAAAGAAGCATTCCACCAAATAAAAATCCGACCAAAAAGGTCCAAGCTTCAAGAAACCTGCAGATCTTGGTGGAGACTCGGCTACACTGGCCATCTTCACAAGGAGAAGTGACTACACTGGCCACCCTCCAGTTCTTTTCTCTTTCTTCTATCTTCTCCCTCATTCAATTGTGAACAAAGCACGACAGACCTTAGAAGGAAATACCCGACTCCCCGAGGACGAGTTACTGGAGAGGAGAGGAGCGTGGTAGTCCGGCATTCTGGATGGGAAGAGCTAAAACCCTTCATGCACATGAGTCGGTTATTCAATGTTCATAGGGTATACTTTGGGAAGAGGATTGATCTAAGATGACTTCTGAGCCGAAACTGTGACAATGATGTGTAGAACTTGAGGGCTGTTGATTTTAAAATTCTAAGTCTCACAGAAGTTCCGACACATTATTAATCCAAAGGTCGAGTTTAGTTTCACTTTCACCTTCAGCTCATGGTCTTGGTATGGAACCCAGTCTCATTTCACTTCATGGCATTTCTTTTTGATGCTCAGGGACGAGCATGGTTTAAGTATAGGGGGATGATGAATCTCGGATTCACCACTCTAAGTCTCATTAATTAAGCTCAAGTCCCTCAAAATCAACTACATTTCTGCATTTATTTCGCATAATTAGCATTTATGCATGATTTCATAAGAATTGCATTTTAGCATTTATTTCTGCATAAAATAAGAAGCCAAAAATCCAAGCCAAAAATGACCTGTAAATAGTCTAACTTCCCATATTTTTAACTCCTTCATGCTAACTCCGAATGCCACAAACCCACCTCCACTGTGTACATATCACTAACAAGAATAAATAAAAAATACTAAAAAATCACTAACCCTGCTAAGTAGACCAAAAACCCAAACCCTAGTTTCAGGATTTTCGGACTAAAAGCCCCATATCTTCTCCATCCAGTGTCTGATTTTATCCTACTCACTTTTTAACTAATGCACATTCAATTACCTCAAAATAAGACCAAGTTCAAGTGAATCAGAGCTCGTATGAGAAAGTTGGGTATTGGGCCTCTTTTGTACATTGTATATTTTCGCGGCTTTTGACTTGTATTTTATGTAAATATTTTCTTAATTAATAAAAATCCAAAAAAATGGATTTAGGTGTCTTTTATTCATCTTTGATTTTCCCATATTTTTCCGATTTTTTATCTTGTTTAAAAATAACAAAAAAAATAGAAAACGAAAAATCAAGGTATTCTATGTACATAGGATACCCCAAAAATTCACTTCTTACATTTGACTGATTTTGGTTTTGATGTCTTCATAAAAGTTGTAGAGCTCGTCGAGACGACGAGCATTTTTTGTGAAGGAACTTTTTCGATCCGAGGCCATTTGCTATTTCTTTTTGATTTTACAAATCTTTTATTTTCGATTTTTCTGGAGCTGACACGTGGTAGCCCTAGAGGCCGCCACGTGTCAGTGGTTTTTGGGCTTTTCTTTAATCTGTTTTTATATAAAAAAATTAAAAACCACGCACGTGCAGCGCACGTGCCACTCCGCACGCGCACTGCACGTGCGCGCCCGCTCCCTTCCTTTGCCCCCAGTACGCCACGCGGCATATGCGTGGCCGTTCGATCAACGCCGATCGAACGGCGCTGCCCCTTCGTCATCAACCTCTGAACTGCCCCCCGATCTCTCCGCCAACGCTCTTCCGCACCCTCCGCAACCGCCATCCCTGCTGTTTCGCCAGCCGCCAACCACCTCCGGGCTTTCCTATTTAAGGGCATCGACGTCATCGACGCCAGCCATCCGCTGATAGTGCTTGGAGGAGGAGGCGGTGACAGAGCCCCTCTTCTTCGTCTTCGACGAGATCCGGTGTCGACCCAACGCCGTTGTAGCCACGGAGCTCGCCTCCACCGCGAAATGCCCCGCTCCGAGCTTTTCGTCGAGCCACCACTTCAACGACTACGTCTTCACCAAAGACCGCCACCGCCTACGATTCCGCCGCATCATCTTCTCCTCCGCATCCGCTGCTCCATCGGCAACAACGCCACCTCCAGCTATTACGATCATCTTCTCCGACACCACCTCCGCCCGTGAACGCTCGCCATCCATCGCGCGAGCCCCCGCCGCGCATCTTCTTCTCCGACCAGCATCGCCTCCGCCTGGAGCTCCATCTTCAACGCCTACGCCTCCGCCTGGAGCTCCTCTGCCAACGCCTACGCCTCCGCCTGGAGCTCCATCTTCAACGCCACATCCTCACCACAGCCTTGGCCACCAGGCTCCGCCTCTCCTCCGTCGCCTCCACTCCGCCGGGAGGGGCTGGGCTCCACCTCCTCGCCGTCCGCCTCGACCGGCCCGCCAAGGCCGAGCTCCGCCACCAGCCGCCGGGCCCGAGTCCCGAGGTCCCCCGCACGTGCTCCGCACGTGCGTGGGAAACTTCATCAGCAAGCCAGCCCCGGGGTCACGTGCTACGCACGTGCCCCTTAGGCAAATTGCAAAGACACCCCCGGAGATTCCATTAAATGCTCATCAGTCCCGCCTCCAGAGGGCACGTGCCAGGCACGTGACTCTCTGGGAATTTTGCAAGAAGGGCCCCATTAATTTTGGTAATTACTATTAGGTCCCCGTCTACACATTTATTTTTATTTATTTTATTTATATTTATTGCATTTACCCTCCTGTGTTCTCCTTCTGTTTTGAACATCTTCTGGACATCATTTTATTATACAAAAATAGCACTTTGTTCATCGCTTAATTCTCTACATTTGAGATACTGTGGGTATTTTTGTGATCATCGATTAATTAATAATTATTTGTTCTGTGGACATTTGCATATTTTGCCCAAGTTGCTCTCTAAAATGCATAATTGATTAACCGTTGACCTAAAAATTTACGAAAAATCACATATTGTAGAGATTATTTTTCTTGACATTGTGCCCAAAAATCTTTGCATTTACATGCATAGTTTGCTCTGTAAAAATTATTTTGTATATTTCAGTGTTTAATTTTTAATAGGTATTAAACCCTACATTTTTGAGGTTTCGGATTTTTCTGAGATCCATCACCTAGTGATAGATCTTAGATAATTTTATCTCTTGAAAATAATTAGGTTTAATATTTATTATAATTAAATACTGAAAATCATTTTGTTTACATTTAAAAATTCATATAAAATTCATATTGCATCAGAAAATTCTAAAAAAAATCACAGTGCACTAATTTTATCATAATTATCATCTCGACCAAGTTTCATATTTTTCGGACATCGTTTGATTAAAGTTTACATTTTAGTCCCTAAAATAGGCCAAAATTGCATTTTGCATCCCTCATTTGCATTAAAAATTCTAAAAAAAAAAAGACCGCCTTGAAAACCGAACTAAAAATTGGATGGACACAACTCTAGGTTGTTCCTTTGCCTCCTTGTGATCGACCTTGGGACTTGCCCAAGTAAAATAAACATAAAAACCTCTTGATTAAATTTGATAAAAAATTGTGGTTATTTCTTGACTGTTTCCGATCACCGCCTATAACGAACGACACTTATTATTTTTCTCACACGAAGATTAAAAACAACTTTTTAAAGCGACGATTTCGGACCCGTCACTACCTAAGGAGATAGTTGCCTCCCTGAGTTCGACCTTGGGCTTGCCCAAGTAAAAAATAAATAAATTTGTCGCTCACGATTAACTCATCCTTAATTAAAAGTGATTTTTGATTAGTCCTTATTACCTGGCTACAACGAAGACAAGGAATTAATTTGGATCATTAATTTGACTAAATTAACAAGGGTAGTAAGAGGCTCTTCAAAATGGCATTGTTGCCGGGAGGCACGGCTTAGGTTAATTTGTAGTTAATTTTTGAGTGTCTGATTTTCCATCCCCGGGTAGAAGACGCTTTGAGGAACTTGTATTTTTTAACTTTTTGAGTGATTTTGAGGAATTGTAATTTTCCTTTTTTTATTTTTTCATTATTTCCAGTGGTTCCTGTTTAGGTTCTCGCGTGTGTAAACATAGTGGAAGCGTGTCCCCGTGTGCTGTGTGGCTTGAATTTATAGACTAGGCTTGCACTAGCGGCTCCTTGAGCCACTCTAGGATTTTGCATGTGCTCGTAAATCTTTAGGACCAAACAATACTTAAAAGATGCACTTAGACCGCAGATCTAGTCAAATCAACCTATGCTTCACTCGCTAATAGAACTGCTTGTCTAGGAGCGGATTTTGTCATATGCATTTGCATGTAGTATAAAAGTTTTCAATTCTGTTTTGCATCCTGCATAAAAAGCGAAGGGATCACTGTAAGTATTCTTCACTCAGCATAAGCATCATTGATTTTCGTGCATCGACTTTTCTCGATTTCTCTCTCTTGATTTTTTAAACTTACATAAAAGGAAATTGGGACTGGACGATAGGCGTGCTGTGTGGATTGGACTAAACCAATGATAACTTAACTTAAAATCGGGACTGCTGACATTATTGACCAAAAAAATCAATAAAATCGGAAATTCTGCTTGCGGAGATTAATCCCCGACCTTGTTTTCAGGCTGAGTGAGGGTACTTGAGTGTGTGTGAACACCTTAAGGCAGAGCCCAAATCCCCACTATCCATATCACGTTTCGAATTATCCTAGCAAATATCACAAGTTGAATTATTCAGGTTCACTGACTAGTACCAAGTAGCCTCCGCCCTGTCTCTGGTAGATAGGGGTGAAATTGCGGTACTTCGCGACAAGTTGCCAGTAACCCCTGGGATGAAGTTCCGGCCTTGTCAGCCTCCGCCTGCTTGCAGGTAGATAGGGGCAGGTCTTTGAATCCATCAACTTGGGATAGGAGCGAAGAAAGGAAGGACCGGTGATATCTTAGGCGACATGATAAATAGGGAAGACGCATCTGGCTTTGAGCCGACTTCCCTATAGGCCACGTAAATCCTTGCGAATTTGCTTGAAAATCACACCTAAAATCACCAAGATTAATTGTACTCGATTTTGGGTCCTTCACTGTGTTGAGTTTGAAAATACATGGTTTGGATTGAATTGCTTGCTTCAGGTAGGAGTAAAATCCTATCTTCACTTATAACACCCGATTCTTCTTGCCTATCCAAGATGAGTGACTGGGGGGATATCGATTCCTTATTCGCCAATCTCTCTCTGAGCCCCCCACGAAACTCATCTTCACCGGCCCAAGCGCAACTTGGACCACCCAGAACTCATGACCCTCTTGAGTTCTAGATCCCTCACACCCAGGGTGGTTACTCTCAAACCAACCCTTTCCTCTCCTCTGAGCTTACCGAGGAAGACCATCGCCTCGGTAAGAATCCCTTCCTTGATTCGTCCTCTAACCATACCATTTCTATTTCCCAGGACCAGAGGACACAATGCCGAAGAAGAACCCTGAAGAAGAGGAAAACAGAGAGGACCCGATGATTCAAGTCTTAGCCCGGTTGGCTAAAGCCGAACAATTAACGCAGAATTAACAGCTAGACTGGGACAGGTGATCGAAGCTGAAGGAATATACAGACCGATGGTGGACACCTACAATCCAACAGAGAATGAGATACACAGTTGGCTAGCACCTGAGGTTCCTTCTGAAGCATCTGAACTAAAACCCCACTTCCTAAGCTTGCTGCCGAAGTTTAAAGGAAATGCGAACGAAGAACCATATACCTTCCTCAGAGACTTCGAGCTAGTTTGCAACAACCTTAGTCACCCTAGGGTTGGTCAGGATTATATCAGACTGAAGGCCACCCATTTTGCCTTAGGAGATAAGGCAGCACATTGGCTGAAGAACCTAGGGGTGATGTGTACAACCTGGATGCAGTTCAAGGACCTTTTCCTGAAAAAGTTCTACCCACTTAGTAGGACTAATCAAGCTTTTCCCAGGGACCCAGCGAACCATTTCATGAAGCCTGGGATAGGTTTAATGACCTTATTCAGAAATGCCCCTGCCATGGCATTTCAAAAGCGATCTTAGTCCAGACCTTGTTCTGTGGCATGACCCCGGAGATGCAAGGGTTAGTCAGTTCCACCTGTGGAGGAAGTTATATGAACAAGAGTGAAAATGTTGTATGGAAAATCTTGGAGCAGATGGCAGAAATAGGCAGGTCGCAGGCCACCAGGGCCTATCAGTTGTCTCCTTCGAGCCTCACCAACGAAGACAAGGAATTAATTTTGATCATTAATTTGACTAAATTAACAAGGGTAGTAAGAGGCTCTTCAGTGGCCCAAAGGTCTTCCAAGGATTGTTGACCTCGGTCAACTCCCCATCTTTTGTCTGACTTCTGTTAGAAATCTCGAGTGGCCCACCTTCTTCGATTTTTCTAAGCCGCCATGTTCCTCCTTCCACTCGAGCTCTTCATGTATTCCATTCTCATTATGATCTTCTCTCACGCTGGATCTTCAGATCCTTCTGATCTTCATCGAGCGTGGCAATAATTCACGTCAAAGTCTGCCAGAACTCCTTGTCTATAAATAAACTGTCGGGTTCTCCTTCACTTCTTGATCCCTCCTGGAGCCCCCGATCGAGTCTAAGCGTTCGTGTGAGGAGATCAGGAGACAGATGTGCCTTCCCCGTGCTTGGAGTATGTCGGAACAAGGAGAGCAGGCGATCCACGGCGAGCTTCGATCGCCCTACTCCCTGAGCCCCTCTCAGGTATAAGAGCCGATTTCTTTCTTGTTTTAGGTAGATTTTATTCCTGCATTTTGTTTCCTATCATTAAATTTGAGTTTTGTTTGCTTGTTTAGCGTAGATTAGCTAAAGCCCCTCGCCATAGCTCTCGAGCTTCGTCCTGATTTCACCGTGATCTGACCTATCTCCAACCCCCTTATCACACCCATTATCTTCCCCTACACTTTCTCCATCTGAGTCGACCATCAACCCAACCTGACCTTCTCCATCCACCCATTTTTTAGCAAACCAACTTCATTTCTAGCTGAAGCAAGTTGCTTTGAGCCCTACGTTTCCCCTATGCAGGCTCTGCACGCAAAGGAGCCCTTCTTGGCTTGAATGGACCTACAAGAGACATCCCAGGTGCCTTGTGCTTCATGGACTTCCAAATCCACTATCATTGGGATCTGGCTCCTTCTGAAGGTGCCATCGGCTGCGTAAGATGACTCCGAGCGTGTTCACCATCATCGCATCAAGAAGAAGACTCAGAGGAGGAAGGATTCGATGGACAAGCTCAAGGAAGGTGAGTTCTTCCCGGTTCTTCATCAATAGTAGCAACCATTCGATGAAGGGGGCGATTCAGTTTTGACCTCAACCGTCCATGCTCCGCCTCCCTCGGCCGTTGATGATGTCTCATGATCAGATCCTGAGTGTCAATCAGTGAAGGGGTATCATGAGAGGATAGCGCGCCACGTGTATGAGTGAAGTTCATTTGGCAGACCATCTTCGCGTGCATTGGGGATAGTTTACACATCTCCCCCTAATTTTTTGTATTTATTTATTACTCTTGTAAATAAAATATGTTGTGTAAATAAAGTGGACTTTTTGCATGTGAGCCCATGTATTTATTGTAAATTGCATTTGGGTCCAGTTCACGTAACCTCATGTGTCGTCCCATGTGAGGTGGCAGAATTGCAGAAGCACCCTTGTAGATTTTTGTATTTGTATTTAGTCTCATAATTTTTAATATACATTGTTTATTTCTGGGAAAATTGCATTTATGGTCCTAATGTTTATTTTATTTGCAAATATACCTTTCACATTTCATGTATTTTTGGTGCTTGGATTTCATTAATTAAAAAATAGCACATGTACGCCTAAAATTAAGCAAAAATAGGGCTAGATGCCTGCTAACATGTACTTTCATGCCCTATTTTTATTTTAGTATTTTGGGCATTTTAACTACTTATTGAAAATGAAATGAGCACATTTTGCCCCTATTTGTATTATAAAATACCAAAAAAGAAAAACGTTTTGAAAAATTCCAAAAAAAGTTATAGGTTGTTTACTTTATCATGTTTTAACTCCAAACCAAAAATACCTTAAAAAAATAAAAATTAAAAGGCTCCAACATCCAATAAAAATATTAAAAATCACCAAAAACTCCAAAAATATGTTTTTGTATTTCTGAATTTTATATTATTATCTACCTGTTAAAATTGATTTGAGGAATTTGGGGCTTATTTTGTTATTTTTAATCTTGATTTCAATCTCAGCCTATTATTTAATCCATGTGGTATATTTTTTACTTTAAAATGCATAAAATTAGCAAAAATATCAAAAAAATCACAAAAAAATAGAAAAATGTATAATACAAAAAATACTTTAAATTTTGTATTTTATTTTTTTTATTAATTAATTATGATTATATTACGCAATATGGCATATGTAGCCTTATATAACATATTATGTATTAAAAAGAAAAGAAAATATAGAAAAATTAGAAAAAAATGAAAATCAATATATAGTATATATATATAATAAAATATAAAAAATTTTAAAAACCCACAAAAATATATGTTTATATACATATAAAGGACATGTTTGTACATAATATATATTAATTAGAAATAATCATATGCTACCAATTCTGCTCCCTGAGTTCGACCTCTACATACTTACTTGCTATACTCATAGTTTCGTAGAGAATAAAAAATCTTAACTCCACTTTTTGATATTCATTTCTTGATTTATATTGTGGGTTAATTATTGATTGATTGGGATTTCTGAGCGGTCGCTTCAGCGACATCGCAGTTCTCGCCTTGTGTAGACGACTTTAGACCCTCATAAAAACCCAATCATCAAATGGCGCCTTTGTAGGTGAGCAATGTATGTGGCCTATTTTTGTGTACATTTACTTGTTCATCTATTGATTTATTGATTTAATTTTTTATTCATTCTTGTGCATATTTATTCATTTGTTATTTGTGCATAATTTATTTTGATAACTTTATTTGATTATCTGTGCTAACATATATCTCTTTGTGAATTTGTTGCGAGGGCTTGCTATGCGAGGATGGCTTCTTAGGTGGCCGATGCAGCCATTCTTGGTGGAGACTGGTCTTCACCCTTTGACCAGTTGGAAAGGCACCATGTGAAGAAAGGAGAAAATATCTAGCATAGAATTTAATTAGATTTATTTATTGGTGAGAGAGAGACATTTGTTTATCATTTGTAATAATTTGGACACCTCTCCACAATGAGGTCTAGTGCCCGAGTGTTTGTTCACCTGAGGGCCTCGTCGTAGTTTTCCGTGTTTCTCCACCTTATTTTACTTTGTTTCCCTTTGTTTTGAGTTTTCCGTCTTATTTTCATTTGTTTATGTGCATGGAACCCCTAGACTTAGGTTGCTTGTCTCACTAATTAGGTCTAAACCCTAATAAGAATGCATGCACCTATAGTCTTTTACATTTGGATCTAGTAAAATTAATAAATGTTGGTTATTTAGACTTGAGACGGCATGCGGAGAGAGGTCACATACAACGTTGGCAGAACCTGTTGTAGCGGGCACCGAGTGGCATCGAAGATCAGACTCTTGGCCTTATTTTTGAATAATTAACATATGGTTCTTCACGACTAATAGTGGCTACTATTTAGGTTGATTTTGTCGATTGCAAACTTCCATGTAGATATGTTTAAAAATTATGTTTTTCATACCACATGGAGAGAGCTGAAAAAGTATTGTAAGTCCTCTAACTCAGCATGCATCATTACATTCAATGGTGAAATTCCCATCTTCGAATTGACTTGCACAACTTTTTCTCTGTCTCCCTCTTATTTTGAGCACCTAGTACTTAAATGAAAATTTACAAAATCGTTAGGTGCTTGTATGCAAAAAACCAGAAAAAGTGAAAATCCAAAAAATTAAAACAAGGGGACTACTAAATAAATTTTAGCCTTAATTAAAATTTGTAATGGACTTTCATTGTCTCGGGTTCATAAAGCCCTCATTGCTTTTAGGTACCTTAGGAGGGGACCAAAACCCCTCCCATGAGCGAGGCATGACCCGCTAAGGATTAGAGCCAAAAATCCAGTCTGTAACTGCCTTATGTATCGCCTGGATTTTTGAAGTAATGACGCTTCTATCGTACGTGATCGAGTAGGGCCTTGTCAGCGATGGTGTTCACGCCTTGTGTGGAACATCGACTTGGTCTAAAGTATTGAGCTTAGGTCACGCCCTCACACGTGTGTATGTCTCATCAGTTTGCGTCCAAGTAGGTCCTTACACACTTACAGGTGATTCCGTTGCGAGTGAGGTCCAAAGTAATGATTTCACCTATCGGCTTTCTCTCTCTATTTCTTTGGTTGAGTAGGGATCAAGGAAGGGTTACAAGGACCTCAAAAAGTGTAGACTACAAGTTACAAAGGAGGAGAACGAGTACGAGTTACTTTTCTGACAGTACTCTCTCTCCTATAGGGTTATCATGCTAAGGACTTGTTAAAAGATATGCCTGAAATAACAACTCTAAAATGAAAAGATAATAAATAGCCGATCCTTCATGGCTTCGCATGGCGTGAGTTAGTGAACTCAATTTTGTATTATGTTTGTATAGATCTACCATAAGGTTCAAGAATAAAGTCTCGTATATTAGCACAAATTTCGTCATATGTGTCTTCATTTTTGACCTCCTTCCCCTCTCAGTTCAAGCCATTCTATTGTTTTACACTCCTTTTTATTCCTCGTTGACCATCGTATCTTTCCTCCTGTATCGATTTCCTTTTTTCTTCATGATAGCGATCCATGGATGGTTTAGTTGAGATCCCGCCGATGCGTACATCGATTCCATAGACTCGACATCGTCAATAATTTGAGGCAATTCCTGAGAACCCAATCCGGACCTTGTGGGATGATCTCCAGACTCCTCATCTTATTTCCACCTCCTTTGACCACCCAATAAACTGAGACCACCCTTGTCCCACATCCGTCGTTGTGAATGGGAGTCGATTTTGGTCTACATCTCTTTCTCCATTCACAACAATCTGGGATTGACCCTAATCTCAAATTCTTCTTGGCAGCTGAGATTCAATTTTAAGTGGTCTCATTGGGATTCTTTCACATTTCAGATAGAAGACGGCCCCAATTCTGTATCCCAATAAAGTATTCATCTCCTTTGATTAAGACTTAGAGATGGCACCTGAGAGAAAAGGGAAAGGACAGCAACCTCAACAGATGGAGTAGGGTCATGGACGCGACCTGAATCAAGTCATCGCTCGGTTGTTGGCTTCCATACATGCCATACAACAACAGCTGACAAGGTAGACTCTCGTCTAGACTACATTTTAGGGCATGATGAACGATTTACAGAATAGACCAGCAGCACCAGGAGGAGGAGACAGACATCGTGATGACCCTGACGAAGAAGAACCAGAATGTGAGAGGTAGAAACCTACGCTGAAGGAGACATACAACCCTGGAGATAGCCAGATGATCGAATGGATCATCATTCCACCGATGCGTTCTCACTTCGAGCTCAAGACGCAATTTCTTGCTCTTCTGTGATCCAGATGTATAAAATTTTGTTAATAAGAATATTGTGGTAAATAAGAACACTGCTTTTAATTTCAATAATGAAAATATTCCTTTTCCTGATGCATTGGAAAAATCGAAAAAAATTACAAATAGAAAAAGTGCATTATCTGATCCTGGAGTTGCGGATATTCTTAATAATCTGACTGTTAAAATGCCATTGATGAAGCCATAGAATACATGCCCGCTATGAAGAAAGGGTTGAAGGAGGCATGTACAAACAAGTTTCGATCAACACACATCAACAAACGTCGACAAGTAGAGAAGCATGTCCTCACCATGGTGACAACACCATCAACAATCTCCCTCTTAAGAAGCTGGACAAAGGAGCAATGCGAGATATTCGACCAAGTCTTTGAGCAGATGCTTCTTGACAGTGGTTCTTCCATCAACCTCTTGCCCTCTTCATTATTGCATGAATTCGGGATGGGTCCATTGAAGCAAACATGCATGATCCTGCAGTTTGTGGATCGATCCATCAAACGACCACGAGGTTTGTTGTAAGATGTTGTGGTAAAGGTGCATGATATGTAGTTTCCCGTCGATTTTGTGGTCCTTGATATTGACTCTCCTGCACCCTTACGTCAGACCCCCATTATCCTTGGATGGGCATTCCTGCGTACTGTAGAGGCTGTAGTTGACTACATGTCTAGAAAGATCACATTCAGCTCGAGCAATCATAGAATTATAATAGACATGGTCAGCGAGCCTAAAGTCATATATGATGAAAGTCATGCAACACCGCCTAAAGAAGATTGTGATTTCATTGCATAGATACGAGATATACACCTCTATTTGAATGACACTTGGACCCTAGAAATCCTCTATGTTGAGGATGATTGGGAAAGCATAGTTGACACAAGATCCGATGACACATGGGAGACAGAGTCAAATTTGCTAATGCATCTCTTTGACTCTAATGATTCATTCCAGCCTGAACACGATGAATTTATTGCAGATTTGTTCGGCACATTGTCAGTTGAACAACAACTGACTGAGGTGAGAAACACCTCATCAAAGGTTCAGGCAGATCATTCCCCAACCAGCATAGTTTCCAAAGTGACCGAGAGGCAGGCTGGATCAGAACATGAATTAAAGCCACTTCTAACAGGTCTTAAGTATGCCTTCCTTGCAGATGCAGTAAACATGTATCCAGTCATAATCAGCAGCAGGTTGAACCTGGATCAAGAATCTCGACTGCTCGAGGTTCTAGAGAAAATCTGCAAGGCACTTGGTTGGTACGTCTCAGACCTCTGTGGGATAAATCCTACTCTGTGCTCACACCATATTTATTTGGAAGAAGATGCCAAGCCATCTCGAGAGTTTCAAATAAGACTAAATCCAAATATGCGGGATGCCGTCGTGAAAGAAATCACGAAATGGTGTGACGCGGCTTCATTTATCCCATCTCTGATTCAAAATGTATGAGCCCTCTGCATGTTGTTTCGAAAAAAATCAAGGCTCACCATGGTTACAAATGATAGAGAAGAGGAGATCTCTACTCGGTACTAAATCTTGGCATGTATGTGTTGACTACTGTTGTCTTAATGTAGCTACCAAGATGGACCACTTCCCCTTGCATTCATTGATCAAGTATTGGAAAGACTGGCCGAGAAGGAGTTCTTCTGCTTTCTGGATGGGTATTTTGGGTACAACCAAGTGGTGATCGCCCCTGAGGACCAAGAGAATACTACCTTCACTTTCCCATTCAGCACCTATGCTTTGAGGAGAATGTCCTTTGGACTGCACCTGCGACATTCCAGAGATGCATGCTTGTAGTTTTCGCCGAGATGGTGGGCAGTTTTCTTGAGGTGTTTATGAATGACTTCTCTGTTTATAGTGATAGCTTCGATTCTTATCTTGAGCACCTAGACAGAGTACTTCAGAAATGTCGTGAAGTCAATCTAGTGTTATCATGGGCAAAGAGCCACTTTGTGGTCATATAGAGGACTGTGCTGGGTCACGTCGTTTCCAAGCATGGCATGGAAGTCGACCTGACAAAGGTGGATGTGATTGCCAATTTAGTGCCACCTCAGACAGTCAATAATATGAGGTCATTTTGTGGCATGTGGGATTCTATACAAGATTCATCTGTGACTTCAGTCGCATCGCCCAACCTCTCACTGAATTTCTGTGCAAGAAGACTGAGTTCAATGTGGATCAGCAAGTTCTCCTTTCATTTAATCAGCTAAAGGGGCTAATCACTCAAGCTCCAGTCCTACAGCCGCTGCATTGGTCTCTTCCTTTCGAGATCATGACATATGTGTTAGACTTTGCAGTTGGGGTTGTTCTAGGATAAAGGAAAGACATTCAGTGATGGAGCTCCCTATGCCATTGGGCTCCATATGCCATTCACTATGCCAACAAAACACTAGATGAAGCTCAAAGAAATTATACTATTATATAAAAAGAATTGCTGGTTGTGGTATTCTCCCTTGAGAAGTTCAGATCCTATCTTCTTGGATCAAAAATCACTATCTATACTGACCACTCTGCTTTCAGATATTTACAGTAGAAGAAAGATACCAATCCTAGATTGATCGGATGGATCCTTCTCCTCCATGAGTTTGATTTGAAGATCAAGGACAAGCCTGGGGTTCAGGCTGTGGTATCAGATCACCTCTCCAGAATTGAGTAGCAAGAGCCTCTACTGAGAAGTACACCCATCACAGACACCTTTCCTGATGAGTTGATTCTGATTGTGGATTCACTCCCTTTGTATGCCGATATTGTAAACTACCTCATATTGGGTGTAGTTCCACAAGATTGGATGAAGATCCAGAAAAATAAATTCTTGTCAACTATCCATTTCTACCAATGGGAAGATCCTCTTTTATTCAGGGAAGGAGCGAATTGTATTTGGCGTAGGTGTATCCCTCAGGAGGAGCAGCATAGTGTCCTTAAGCATTATCATTCACTCGAATCTGGTGGGCACCATTCTGGAGATAGAATGGCAGTATAAGTATTGTAATGTGGCCTCTGGTGGCCTACACTATTTAAGGATGTTGTTGCATATGTCAAGCGATGCACCGACTATCAAAGATTGAAAGGTACCCTTACAACTAAAGATTCAATGCCCATGAAGAGCATTCAGATTGCAGATGTATTTGATGCTTGGGGCATCAATTTCATGGGACCCTTCCTCAATAGTCCGGGATACGAGCACATCCTTCTTATCGTTTATTATGTGAGTCATTAGGTTGAAACTATTCCCGCTCGAGCCGCAGACAGTCGTACAGTCTGTTGCTTTATGAAAGAGAACATCATCTCACGGTTCGGGATTCCAAAGATACTATATCAAATGGGGGTAGTCACTTCATTAATATAGAGGTCAAGAAATTAATGAAGGAGTTTTGCATCGAGCACCGAGTCGCTCTCCTTACCATCCTCAGACCAACTATATGGATGAACTATCAAACAGAGAAATCAAGGTAATCCTCCAGAAGCTTGTCAGGTCGGACAGAAAAAATTGGTCCCAACTATTGGACTCAGTCCTTTGGGCATACAGAACTGCGTACAACTCGTCATTGGGCATGTTGCCCTACCGTCTTGTATATGGAAATCCATGCTATCTACGAGTAGAGTTGATTCATAAATCATTCTGGACAGTCAACATTTATAATTTGGACTCAAAACAAGGTGGTCACAAAAGAAAAGAGGATCTAAACAGACTCCTGGAATTCAGAGACCATGCATATGATAATACACAGATGTACAAGGAGAAGTTTAAACGCTGCATGACTGGCACATAAGACGAAAGGCCTTCGAGACTGGACAGAAAGTGTGGCTATTCGATCAAAAGTTGAAGATCTTCTCGGGAAAATTAAAGAGTAAAAGGACAGGGCCATTCAGAGTTCAAAGAGTGTGTGATAACGGAAGCATTGTGATATCAAAATTATCTCCTGATGCACAACCATTTGTCGTCAACGATCAGTTACTGAAGCCTTACCTCGAGCATGACACTTTCTTGGCCGTTGTCGACTCTATCAAAGTACTCTGCATTGAAGGAACATCAATAATTGTAGCAGCATCACAAGATTCAGATAATGTCACTCAAAAACTCTTCCTTTAAGCATTCATATTTTCTTCTTTTCTTCTTTTCGTTTTCAGTTTTCTTCATCTGCCAAAAAAATATTGGTGTGCCCCTTTTTGACAGTCCGTTATACATAGGACGTACTTTGTCCTAAGTATATGGGGTGTGCACCCCGAGTTCGTCCATTCTTTGATCCCCTCCACTATCTTCTCTTCTTGTCTGTATTTAGGGATATCTTACCCTAACTATAGGGGGAGACAGTCTGAGTTGTGATTTGTTCATTCCCACCCTTGACCCTCCCTACCTTGTGTACAGTCCGTTATACTAAGGATTACTTGATCCTAAGTATAGAGGGTATGGCCGACTTCTCATTCATTTGTTTAGTCCTTCATTCTTTTCTTCTTTAGGATTTTCTATACTCAGTACGAATCATGTCTTCTATTTTTCTCTCTGGTCTATGAGGACATATCTCAAGCTAAGTATAGGTGAGTCGTATATACTATGTATATACTTTAGCCATAACTCCTACTTTCATATTTTTAATAAGTATGGCTAAATCACTATTTATATACAAACATATACAGTTCAATTAAATCACTTAATAAAAAGGTGCATATTGTCCCTCAAACTATTTTATATATACTTGTTAATAAATCAGGAAAAAATATTTCGTAAAATGTTTGAAAAATAGTTTGAAAATTAGCTTGAGAAAATCTTTTGAAATCTATATTGCAAAATGTTTTCGACCTTTGTAGAAATATTTTTGCATATAAAAATTTCAATTCTTTGTGTGAATAAAAATGTTTTGGAAAACTATTTGCAAATGTTCTTGAAAATGGTTGTAAAAATATTTTAAAAAAACTATACACACCATTTAAAAACCGTTGCAAAATGATTTCTAAATATTTGTAAATGGTTGTAAAAAATATTTGTAAACAATATTTATAAAAATTATTTTATAATATCATTTTCAAAATTCTTTGTAAAATCATTTTCAAATAAGTTTTAAGAATATATACATCACACTAAAATTCTTTATTAACTGTATATACATATCTACAAAATTAACTGACATATCCTTTGTAAATTCTTAAAATCCAACTCTGGTAAATATAAGATTTATCTTTATCCAAAACTTATTGTTTTCAAAATCATAAAATTATTTGCAAAACCAAAAATCTTTTTGAAAACTTGCATAAAAATTGCAAAACTTTTTTTCAAAAATCCATAAAAAGTTCAAAAATTGGAAAATTACATCACAAAAATATTTTTCATTGAATTTTGCATAGCATTTGCATAGCACTCGCATTTTTTCAGATGGAGTTTGATAATTGAACAAGTCCAAGTAAAATCTAAAGATTGGGGCTTGGTTGGACCTTAAATCTACCTAATCACAAGAACCTTATAGGAACTGGAATTGAGTTGCTTCAAGTCTGGTTGACTTAATTCTTTGATAATCACGATCATTGGTTCAATGGATTCTTGACTGCCTAAGTAGAGTATTTCAAAGCACACACACAGCTCTTGTTGATAATGACCTAACTTGAATACATGCACCTTTCACTTAGCTCAACCCAGTTGAAGTGGTGTGGGGAATGGATTTGTCGGTATGAGATGCACACAAGTGGAAACATTTGTCCTTGTCTAGGGAGGGAAGTGCAGTCTACTAGATCAAGAGGAAAAACTCCTTATGTAAATGTTGCAGTATACAGTATTTCAAAGAAAAAGAAAAACACCAAAAAAGTGGGCAGGCCTGATTGAAAATAAAATGCATGTCGGAATGTACATATTTGTATAGTCAATAGGCAAGCTTGAGCTTCAAAGTCATACCTTGTGAGCCTGCAGCCGGATGACTTGACTACACTGGTCATGCATCCTAGGATAGGTAGCTACATTGGCTACCGTCCATTCTTCTCTTCACCCCTCCTCTTGAGTTGGTTGCCACTTGAACTTAGAAAGCAATACCCCACTCCTCGAGGAAGGGGTTGCTGGATTGGGGAATCTTTGGTGCTGGAGAAGTCAGTCTCTTTATCATTCCAGTTGGGGAGAACCACTATCACATACAATGTACAAGTGAGGCTCATAGTCCTAAGGGTATGTGAATGAGTTGAAATATCCGGAACTGGCTATTGAGGAGATTTGAGCAGAGTTTTGGGAGTCTCGAAGGTCGTTATGTTTCAAATCTAATTCCCAATAAGGTTCCGACTGCACTAAAATTCCAAAGGTCCGGCTTAAGCTCAAAACTTTGATTTTGTGTAGACAAGTTTGAAAATTAAATTTAATCCAATTTCTTTCTTTTTCTTTTATTTGTTTTTATTTTTCTACACTTATTGCATAATGTTTGCTAGGGACTATCAAAGTCAAATATAGGGAGGGTGATGAATCTCCATTTCATCACCTTTATTCTATCATTTTAGTCTTAAAAACCCTAGCTAATGCATGTAAATAGCATTATTTTGTACATATTAACATTAATTATTTATTCTAATTATTGTATATAAAACAATGTTTTAATGCCAAAATTATAGAATAAAGAAAATAAAAGAAGAAGAATAAAAGACGGGTATTTCATGACCCTAAACCCCGAGACCTGCGCATCTTGATGAGTGGGTCAACAAGGAATAAAATAAGGGGAGATAAGGGCACATAATACAATAAAAATTCCATTTAATCATTCATCATTTATTCATTTTTGGGACCTATTTGATTTTCCACTTTTTATACGTCAAATAAAGAAACTTAGTACATGAAAGTTATAGATAATAATATCTAGAAAAATACAAAATTGATTTCATAAGAAAATAATGTATAGTGTACTTTCTATACAAAGAATAAAAAACCAAGACCCAAACTTCCCAGACCCATATCTCTCAGTAAAAAACTAAAAATGCATCAAAATCACCTTTAATTGTATATGACTTCTAATAAGCTATTTAATGATGGTGGTTTCATATTTTTTGGAGTTAATATATGAAAGTTAGGTTTTGGACCCCTATTGTACTATATACCTAAATAAAATATTCATTTTAGTTATTCTTTATTATTTTTATAACTTTACATTTTTAAAATTTTATAAATATTATTTGTAGTATATGTATATATTAAAACTAGAATAAAACCATAAAGAAAGCATACAATAAAATAATGTGCAACAATACATAAATAAAATACATGTACTTATACCTATACAATTTTCCCCCTATTTATTTAAGTAAACAAATAACATCAGAAAAATATAATAAAAATATAATTATACACATAAAAATAATTTGTAAATATAAAAAATAAGAGAATAAAATAATAAAATCAAAATACAAAATAAAAATAAAATGTACAAAACATAGATGAATATACTATAAATACACCCCTAAAAATTAACTTGTAATAAATAACACCAAAAATATATATTAAAATACTACATAAAATAATAAATATTTTTTATAATAAAAAATTAGTAAAATTATTCGATATTTTTCATTAATTATTTTCAAATAATGGGAACTCTTTTGTCCTATGGAGGGTTGACGTGGCCTAATGGCCTTTAAGGGATTGTTGACCTCGGTCAGCTCCCCATCTTTCGTCTGGCTTCAATTAGAAGTCTCGAGCGGCCTGCCTTCTTCGATTTTTCCATGCCACCTTGTTTCTCTTTCCACCTCGAGCTCTTCATGGATTCAATTCCCATCATGATCTTCTCTCACGTCGGATCTTCAAATCCTTCTGATCTTCCTCAAGCGTGGCAATAATTCACATCAAATCCCCCATAACTCCTTGTCTATAAATAAATCATCCGGTCCTCCTTCCCTTCTTGATCCCTCCTGGAGCCCTTGATTGAATCAGAGTGTTCGTGTGAGGAGGTTAGGTGACAGTTGTGGCTTCCCCGCGCTTCGAGTATGTCGGAGCAAGGAGAGGAGGCGGTCCACAACGAGCTCCGGCTGCCCTGCTCCTTGAGCCCCCTCATAGGTATAAGAGCTTATTTCTTTTTTGTTTTAGGTAGATTTTATTCCTGCATTGCATTTCATGTCCTTGAATTTGAGTTTTAGTTGCTTGTTTAGCGTAGATAAGCTAAAGCCCCTCGTCGGAGCTCACGAGCTCCGACCTGATTTCATTGTGATTCTCCTACCCCCTCATTACACCCATTATCTTCCCTTGCACTTTCTCCATCTGAATCGACCATCAACCCAACCGATTGATCCTCGATCTGCGAATCGAACGTTCAACTCTACCGCTCACCGGACCTTCGCCACCCACCTCCATTTTTTAGCAAACCAACTTCATTTCTAGCTGAAGCAAGTCTCTTAAAGCCCTACATTTCTCTTGTGGAGGTCCCGCACGCAAAGGAGCCCTTCTGGACTTGAATCGACCTACAAGAGACATCCCAGGTGCCTTGTGCTTCATGGACCTCCAGATCCACTATCACTGGGATCTGGCTCCTTCTGAAGGTGCCATCATTTGCGGAGGACCACTCAAATCAAGTTCATCATTGTCGCATCGAAAAGAAGACTTAGAGGAGGAAGGATTCGTCAGACGAAGCTCAGGGAAGGCGAATTCTTCTCGGTTCTTGGCCAATAGCAGCAACCGTCCGATGAAGGGGGTGTTCCCAATTTTGATCTTAGTCGTCCACGCTCCGCCTCCCCCAACCGTTAAGCATCAAGATCAGATCATGAGCATCAATCGGCGAAGGGGTATCGTGAGAGGACAACGTGGTACGTATATGAGTGAAGTTCATGTGGGCGTCCATCTCTATGTGCATTGGGGATAATTTACACTTTTCCCCCATAGTTTTTTGTATTTATTTATTAGTCCTATAAATAAAATATGTTGTGTAAATAAAATGGACTTTTTGCATGTGTGGGCCATGTATTTATTGTAAATTGCATTTGGGTCCAGTCCACGTCAACTCATGTGTCGTCCCGCGTGAGGTGGCAAAATTGTTGAAGCATCCTTGCGGGTTTTTGTATTTGTATTTAGTCCCATAATGTTTAATATACATTGTATATTTCTGGGAAAATTGCATGTATGGTCCTGATATTTTTTTTATTTGCAAATATACCTTTCCTAGTTCATGTATCTTTTGTGATTGGATTTCATTTATGAAAAATAGCATATGTTCTCCTAAAATTATGCAAAAAATATGGTTGGATGATTGCTAACATGTTCTTTCATGCCTCGTTTTTATTTTAACATTTTGCGTATTTTAACTATTTATGAAAAATGAAATGAGCACATTTTTCTCTATTTGTATTATAAAATACTAAAAAATGGAAAAATGAAAATGTTATGAAAAATTCCAAAAAAATATTGTCTACTTTATCATGTTGTAACTCCAGACCAAGAATCCCTAAAAATAAAAAAAATAAAAAGACTAAAAATTAAAAAGATACAAAATCCAACAAAAAAATAAAAAAATCACAAAAAATCCAAAAATATGTTTTTTGGTTTCTAGTTTTATTTATATTATTATCTACCTATTAAAATTGATTTGAGGAATTTTGGGCTTAGTTTGCTATTTTTAATCTTCATTTCAATCTTAGTCTATTATTTAATCCCTGATTTTTGATATTTTTGACTTTAGAAATGCATAAAAATTAGCAAAATCTCAGAAAAATCACAAAAACATTAGAAAATTAAATAAAACCCAAAACACTTTATTTATGTATTTTATTTATTTATAGTAGGTAGTTATAATTATATTAATCTATATGGCATATATAGCCTTATATAGCGTGTTATTTATTAAAAAGAAAAAGGAAGTATAAAAAATCAGAAAAAATGAAAATCGATATATATATATAGTACATATATAAATAATATATATAACAAAATCTAAAAAAATAAAAACCCACAAAAATATATGTTTATATATATAAAGGACATGTTTGTACATAATATACATTGATTAGCAATAATTGTAAGCTACCGATTCTGCTCTTGAGTTCGACCTCTACATGCTTACTTGCTATACACTTAGTTTTGTAGAGAATAATAAATTTTTACTCCACTTTTTGATATTCATTGCTTGATTTATTTGTGGGTTAATTGTTGATTGATTGGGATTTCGTGAGCAGTCACTTCAACGACATCGTAGTTTTCGCCTTGTGTAGACAACTTTAGACCCTCGCAAAATCCCGATCATCAAGGGATTTGGGAAATACATAGAGAATCCAGCATTTCCCCGCATATCTTACAAACTGTAATTAATAAACAAAAAATGAAAATAACATAAAAGGATAAAGAAAATGAAATAAAATAAGATGCAACTGAACTATGTCTTTTAGCAAAGGTAGCTTGTGGCTTTGAACCTTGCCTAGCAATGATTTTTCTACATCCTGAGAGATATGGTGAACAATGTCTTGAACCAGACTCTCTAATGCATTATTTACAAACATAGATGAGGGTACAATGATGTTCATATCGGTGTGCGCATTACAGCCTTCGCAAGAATCTATTTCATGAGTGCTCTATCGAGAATACCCAACTCACATAAACCCTGGCCTAGGGTTACACTCACATAGTAGGAATCTACAAGGGTGTATTGGCTGGTCTTACTTCCTGCCATATATGGCATGACTCCATTCAGAGCAATGCTCTTCCTCTACCAAGACAACACCGAAGCACTATGCATCATAGCGATAGTTTAGGAGTAAAACTCCTAAGTTTGTGCTTCCGTCGAACACTGACACATCTTAGTTATCTCTTTGAGCCATTCCTCATGGGATCTCCAGTTTTGGATTGTTTCGGTTACCACTATGGTGTTCAACTAATGGTAAAAGACCCATCCCCCTCGACGCACTGAGTAGTAGCTTTCTAGCTAGACCCTTTGTAAAAGGTTCAGCAATGTTCTCTATAGTTTTTATAGATTGTAGAGATATTACTCCTTGGGAAATGAAGTCTCTCACCTCTTCATACCTTAATTTGATAAAGCGTTTTCCCGGGTTACCATTAGATTGTTTAGCTTTATCTATGGCAGGCCTCCTATCACAATGAATAGAGATAGGAGGAAATGACTTTGAAATAATGGGCAAATCTATTAAGAGGTTTCTTAGCCAATCTGCTTGACAACAAGCTAAATCTAAAGCTATAAATTTAGCCTCCATTGTGGATCTTGGTCTAACATTTTGTTTGGAGGATTTCCAAGAAATTGTATCACCACCATGATAAAACACATAACCACTAGTAGACTTGGTATAATCAGATTC
The DNA here is from genome assembly GCA_037367405.1 of Ottelia alismoides. Lineage (NCBI taxonomy): Eukaryota > Viridiplantae > Streptophyta > Magnoliopsida > Alismatales > Hydrocharitaceae > Ottelia > Ottelia alismoides. Next base: position 257,254 of record JAZKJV010009919.1, read on the forward strand.
TCCAATCCAATTTGCATCCGTATACAGCTGGAAAGCCAGTGTACTGAAGACCGTATTCCATAGTACCCTTAAGGTATCTAAAAATTCTATCCAATGCCTTCCAATGGTCTGCATTAGGACAACTAATATACCTACTCAACCTACTGATGGCATAAGTTATGTCAGATCTAGAACAGTTGGCTAGATACATTAAGCTTCCTACGACTTGAGCATATCTAGACGGATGCACAGGATTACTAGTGTGTGCCTTATGATGTAAGGAAGGATCATATGGAGTACTAACAGGCACAGTATGGTACATATCAAACCTATGTAAACCTTTTTCTACATAGTGAGACTAGTTTAAAGTATAGCCAGAAGTATATCTACTCAATTTTATGCCAAGTATAATGTCAGCTATTCCTAAATCTTTCATATCAAAGTATTTATCAAGAAAAGATTTAGTCTTATAAATAATAGATGAATTTGATCCAAAGATTAAAATGTAATCAACATACAAACACAAGATTACAATACCATTCTCTGAGGTTTTAGAATAAATGCATCTATCGGATTCGTTAGCAGTGAAGCCAACAGATAAAAGAATTTTATGGAATTTATCATTCCATTGCTTAGGTACTTGTTTCAAACCATATAAATATTTTACTAATATACAAACCTTGTGTTCTTGTCCAGATACTACGAACCCTTCAGTTTGATCCACATAGATCTCTTCATCAAGGTCACTATTTAGGAAAGCAGTATTGACATCCATTTGATGGATTTCAAGATTATGAATAGCAGCTAAAGCGACAGGAATACGGATAGAGGTAATTTTTGTTACAAGAGCATAGATGTCAAAATAATCAACACCTTCTTTCTATTTGTATCCTTTGGCTAAAAGCCTAGCCTTAAACTTATCTATAGAAGCATTTGCCCGCAAATTTTTTCTGAAAACTCATTTACATCCAATAGTCTTGTACCATGGGAGAGCGTCGGTTAGAATCCAAGTGTGGTTGTTAATTATAGATTCTATTTCATTATCAATTGCTTTCTTCCAGAAACTATGATATATGGATTTCATAGCTTCATCATAGGTCTTGGGATCTTCTTCTACTAAGAGAGTATAGAAATCTGGACCAAAGTGCTTAGCCACTCTAGTCCTTTTACCTCGACCGAGGTAATTAGGGGGCTCAACAACTTCTTGGTTTAAGAGATCTGTTTCTACCAAGGTTTTAAAAACTGAATCGGACATCAAACCAGGAAAGTATCGGATTTTGGTTTTTATGGTCGGACCAATGGGACCGACCGGTTGAACCGGTGATGACGTCAGCAGTTCATAAAAATCGAAAAAGACCAAACCGTTGTACTGTTGGTTTGGTTTGTATGGTTTAATCGGGTCGAACCGAGTTGGACCGATAGTATCATACAAATAAATATGAAAAATACTACATCATATCTTTAGAGGATCTATATACTCGTATCCTTCCAAGTTTTTCCAATAACACTTATACTCCCTTTTTTTACAATTGCGTGCCCCCTATATTTTTACAAAACAGACAGTAGTGACATTTTATTAGTATATGTATGCTCCTATATTATACCGACATAAGGATAATATTGTGGATTTTTTAAGAATATAGGAGCGCAAAAAACATTGCTAAATGATAGGGGTATAAATCTTATTAGAAAAACTCAAAAAGAGCACTCTTTTGTAAAATTCATATATATGTGTGATGTATAAAATTAGCAATTTTAAACTATTTAAACTTTAATTAATAACAAGTGTTCTTAATGTATTACTTCTCGTAATATAACTATGGCAGCGTATTCTCCCTTTGTTGTTGTTGGAAGTAGACAGACTAATGTAATATATGAGAAGAGAGGCAATGCTTATATGGCACGAAGGAAGAGGTGATAATGGATCCTTAACACATGTGGAAAGAGAAGAGATAAATGAGTACTATATTCTTGGTTAGAATGAGAGGAGATTATGAATAGTTATTAAATGTTTACATTTTATTAATTATCAAAAAAATATTTTTTTGTCAAAAATGGATGGTTGAACCGATGGCTTAGTTCAGTTGGTTCAACTGGGTTTAATTGGTCCAACCGGGTTTTGATCGGTTTTTATTTTTTGAATAAAAAACGGGTGGATGGACCGTTTTTCTTCCAATTCTTGGTTTAGCCGGTTGAACCGGCCGATTCGGTTCGGTTTTTAAAACCTTGGTTTCTACAATAATTTGAGTTGTATCTTGAGGGGATTCAAGGCTTTCAAAATTTGAATTTCCTGCACCAATTTATCTAGGGAGAGAAGATTTGAGAGGAAAGATGTTTTCATAATATATTGCATCTACGGGTCTAATCTCCAGTATTGAATTGATCCTAATTTCTTGGATCTCATATTTTTATGAATAGAAATCTATTGGCATTACTATTTTGTACATATCCTATGAATACAGAATCCACAGTCTTAGAACCTAACTTCCTCTTCTTATTTTCAGGAATCTTAACTTTAGCCAAGCATCCCCATACTTTAAGGTACTTTTAGAACGAGTTTCCTGTTGAATCAAAGTTCATAATGTGTTTTATCTACGTGTTTAAAAGATATGCAATTAAGCACATAGTTTACGGTTAAGAAAGCCTCCCCCTACAATAGTTGGTTAAGACCAGATTCAGCTAACATAGCATTGACCATATCGATCAGTGTTCTGTTCTTTTTTTAGCCACACCATTAGACTAAGGGTTATATGGTGCAGTGGTTTTATGTATAAGGCTATGTTCTCACATAACTGGTTTAATTCATTTGAAGTATACTCACCCCTTTATCATATCTAGTCCTCTTAATGTTTTTATTAGTTTGATTTTCTACTTGGGGTTTTGTAGACTTTAAACTTAATCTTTAGATCTTAGCAAATAAACATAATAGTATCTTGTAAAGTCATCGACAAAGGTCACAAATTAGCGCATATTATCGCGAGTAAGAACATGATTTATATCACATACATCAGTATGAATAAGCTTAAGCAATACAAAATTTCTTTCTATTGATTAGAAAGGTTTCTTAGGCAGTTTAGTTTGTACGCAAATTTGACATATGTCATTTTTCATTAAGTTAGTTTTGGGATATAAGTCCATGTGAACCATACGCTTCATTGTATTTTTGTTCACATGTCCTAAGAGAGAAGGCCATACATCAGATGGCAGAAATAGTAGAAAGAGCTCTAATGCTTCACTAATATGTGAAGAACCATTACATGATTCAACACTAAGCTTGATAAGGCCACTACAAGTGTAGCCGACACATATATAGGAACCAAAACAAGAGATTACGACTTTATTACACTAACTCAATAAGGAGTAACCATAAGACATAACTAGAACTTCACTAAAAATGTTCTTCTTAAAATCAGGAACATGTAAAACATCATGTAGCTTCAAGACTTTCCCTGATGTGAGCTTCAAGTCCACACGTTCAAATCCAACAATATGTTTTACAGAGACATCATCACCCCAAGAGATGACACGACTTCTATCAGTTTGATAGATGGAAACGAAGAGCGATCATAACAGATGTGAGATACTGCTCCAGAATCTAACTACCAATTATTATGTGAAGGAGAATTAACATTAAGAATAATAGAGTTGGTTTCTAACATTTCAGAAGCGTCGATCCCACAGAAATCATATTAACTTCAGTATTCTTAGGAGGTTGCTTCTTTGTCCCTTACGGTTCTTGTATACATTTCCAAGGTGACCAGGTTTGCCACACGCGTAGCAGATGCGTTGGTATTTAGAGTCATTTTTATTATCCTGATCAAATTACTTGCCTTTCTTAAAAGGTTGTTTGGATTTGGGGTGGAGATGTTTCTTTTTGGAGTTGACATGGTCTACAAGATCGGCAGGAGGATTGTACTTAGTATCCTTTGCTCTGTGATGATCTTCAGTTTGGAGGAATTTTACAAGAGAAGACATGCTCATCTTTTTTTATTTATGACAGAGAGATTTAGCAAAGTCTTTCCAAGAGGAAGGTAGTTTTCCTATTAGAGCTGCTACTCGCATGTTCTCATCTATCTTATAGCCACTAGCAATAGACATAGAGACAAGGTTTTGATATTCAAGAATTTGTGTAGAGATGGGCTTATTTTCTACCATCTTATAGTCAAGCCACTTGATAAAGCATATCATTCCAAACTTACATCTTGCATACCAAACGTATCGTCTAAAGCTTTCCAAAGCTCGAGAGCGGTAGGGTGCATATGGTAGATGTCATAAAACTCATAGGATAAAGCAGAAAGAATCCTACCATGACAAAGGTAATCTATTCTTTAGGTATTTTAAGATGAGATGAGGTAGGAGAAGCAAGTGGATCATTGTAAGTGGAACCTATTGTGAATAAAGAACTAGGAACATGATTGACATGGTTTACGTGATTGATGGGAGATTCAAGTTCCTCTTGAGGAGTTATAGCATAAATCAATCCTAATGAAGTTAGCCAAAATTTCATTTTTTGTTGCCATCTTTGGAAATGTAAACCTGCAAACTTTTTGGGTCTGAGGCTGGTGATAACTAGGGATTCTCGAGGGTCGTACGATTTCAAAAGGTGAAACTACAATCGGTGTATTGATCACTCATTAAACCCTAATTAATCAACAATAAACCAACGCAAGAATAATGGTAGTGAATGGCAAAAATGTGAGCTAAGATTTATTATTCTCTACAAGGAGAAGTGTATAGCAAGCAAGAATGTAGAGGTCCAACCACAGAGAGCAAAATATGTAGCCTATGATTATTGTTAATCAATACGTAGTGCATACAAAAATGTCTTTTATCTTTTTTTATTGTTTTCATGAGTTTTAAATTTTATATTTTTTGAGTTTTATTTTATATGTATAATACATACCATATAGAGTAATGTAAATATAAATACTAGTACAAATAAATAAAATACAACAAATAAATTGTTTTTGGATTTTATATACTTTTCTAAAGTTTTTTTATGATTTTTATGGAACTTTTGCTTTTTTTTGCATTTTTAAAGTCAAAAGTACCCAAATCAGGGAGAGGTCAAATTTAAAATGAGGATTAAAAATAGTAAAATAAGTCCAAATTCTTTAAATAAATTTTAATAGATATATAATAATATAAATGAAATTCAAAAATAGAAGAAAATATTTTTGGGATTTTTGGTGATTTTTTTATATTTTTTTAGATTTGGAGATTTTATTTTTTATCCTTTTTCTATTTTAGGAATTTTTCGTATGGAGATAAAATATGCTAAAAAATAATATATAATTTTTTAGAAATTTTTGAAATAATTTATATTTTTTGATATTTTATAAATTAGACAGGGTCAAAAATATGCTCATTTGAATTCTAATAAATAGTTAAAATACCCAAAATGCATAAAAATGGGGCGTGAAAATACATGTTAGCATGCATTAACCCTATTTTTGCATAATTTTTAGAGCATGGTACCTACTTTTAATAATGAAATCCAAGCACCAAAAATACATGAACTAGGAAGGGTATTTTTGAAAATAAAATAAACATCAGGGGTTTACATGCAATTTTCCAGAAATTTACAATGTATATTAAACTTTATTGGACTAAACCTAAATACAAAAAGTTGTAAGGGTACACTTGCAATTTCTCCACCTCTTGTAGAACGACACGTGAGGTGACATGGACTGGACCCATATACAATTAACAATAAATACAAGGGTCTTGTATGCTAAATAGCCATTTTATTACTTGGCATATTTCTTTCATAAGACTAATAAATAAATACAAAAAGAGGCAGGGCAAAATATGAAAATTACCCCAATAGTGTGCGGAGATGGACGGTGCTGGTCGTTCCACTTGAACAAGTTGTGCCTCCACCTTTCTTGATGATGCTTCGATAGTGAAGGGCCACGATTAGACTTGGTCCTAGATCTGATGGTGTTGTGGGCCCATGATCGAACGGTTGTGGTAAAATCTGGAGGCACGCACTTGATCCAACATATGTTGCTATTGACGAAGAACAGGGAAGAAGGTGCTCTTCCCTAGACATAGATCCATGATTTTTCCTCCCACAGATGGTTTATGCTGCAATTCTTGGGTTCTACACATCCAGGGAGGCTCTCTGCAACTACTGATGTGCTCAAGAAGCTCCAAGACCCAACGATGGGGTCATGGCACGTCGGGGAAGAAAGAGCACATGAAGAGTTTTTGGCCAGGTTGATTTCGACCCAGGAGGGATTCTTTGAAGCTGGGACCCGCATGAAGACATTATATGGCTCGAGGCGATGGAGCTCTACCCATTTTGAAGATAGAGTGCACTCTGGATGAGCGGAATGGGGATGCTCCATCGTTCGGCGGTGGTGAAGCATCGATCTCCAGATCATAGGGGTAATCTGGATGGGAAGCGTGAGAAGTAGTGAAGAAGCGGAAGGTACTGGGGTGGAACGGATGGTCGGAGATCGAGTGGTTCATGGTGAAAACATAGTCGGATCTCGAGAGCTCCGGTAATATGATTAACCTAATCTACGCTACTAACACGATTAAAAATTGAGAGTAAAAGGAAAAGAAATAAAACTACAAGCTATAGTTACCTAAGGATGATAAAAAGGCGCAGATCATACCTGAGGATTACTCAGGGAGTAGAGATGATCGGAGGGTCGTTGTGGATCGCTCTGCCTCACCCAAATTGCATGCCCAAAGCTCGGGGTGCTCTAGTTGTCACCAGTAACACTCACTCATACACAATGGGGGACTCCAAGGCTCATGGAAGGATCAAAACAGAGCTAGGAGGTGGAGGGGTTTATTTAAAGGCAAGGCTAAGGACCCTTATTCTCCGGCGATTTGGGAAGAACAAGGGTTATGTATAGGAGATCAAGGGTAAGGCGAAGATCATAGATGATTGAGGGAGATCTTGGCGTGGAGAAATGATGAAATAGATAGATGATATGCCCAGGAAAAATGGCTCAAAATCGGGGAGTCGACACGTCTGATGGGAGTCAGAGGCGCCAGGGGTAGTTGACCGGGGGTCAATAATCTCTAGGATGCGATTGGTCCACGTCAAGGTGCTACAGGACTAAATAGCAGGATTTATTTGAAAATAATTAATTTAAAATAGTAAATGATTTTATTAATTTTTAATTATAAATTATAAAATATTTATTATTTTATGTAGTATTTTAATATTATTTTTATTTATTTTTTGGTGCTATTTATTACAAGTTAATTTTTAAGGGTGTATTTATAGGTATATTCATCTATGTTTTGGTTGTCTTATTTTTTATTTTGTATTTTTTATTTTATTAGTTTTATTCTTTTATGTTATATATTTATAACTTATTTTTATGTGCATAAATATATTTTCGTTATATTTTTCTGATATTAATTTTACACTTAAATAAATAGGGATATAAATTATATAGGTATACGTATAGGTATTTTATCTATGTATTTTGTATACTTATTTTATTTTGTGTTTTCTTTATGTTTTTATTATATTCTAAATATGTATATCTACTATAATAGATATATATATATATATATAATTATAAAAATATTAAATTGTAAAAATAATAAAGAATAAATAAAATAATTATTTTATTCAGGTATATTATATAATAGGGGTCCAAAACCTAACTTTCACATATTAACTACAAAAAATATGAAACTACCTACATTAAATAGCTTAATAAAAATTGCATACAATTAGAGGTGATTTTGATACATTTTAAGTATTTATTTGAGATATATGGGTATTGGTAGTTGGGATTTTGGAATCTTATTTAGAGTATAACTTTTATACTGTATATTGTTTTTGCATGAAATCAATTTTTCATTTTTCTATATATTATTATCTATAAATTTCATGTACAAAATTTCTTTATTTGAGGTATAAAAAGTAGAAAATAAAATATATCCCAAAAATAAATAAATAATGAATAAAAGAATATGAATTGTTGGTGATTTGTTACCCTTATCTCCCCACTACATTATTCCTTATCGACCCAGTCATAAAGATGCCTAAGTCTCGGAGTTTAGGATCATGAAATACCTTTGGTCTTTTATTCTTTTTCTTTTTTCTTTATTCTATAATTTTAGCATTAAAAACATTGTTTTATATACAATAATTGGAATACATAATGAATGTCAATATGTACAAATAATGCAATTTACATGCATTAGCTAGGCTTTTTAAGGTCAAACTGATAGAATAAAGGTGATGAAATGGAGATTCATTAGCCCCCCCATACTTGCTTTGCCAGTCCCTAGCTAATACTTATGCAATAAGTGCAAAAAAATAAAAACAAAAAAGGAAAGAAAGTGGATTAACTTTAATTTTCAAACTTGTCTTCACAAAATCAAAGTTTGGAGCTTAAGTCGGACCTTTGGAATTTTAATGCTGTCGGAACCTTATTGGGAATCAGATTTGAAACACAACAGTCTTCGAGACTCCCAAAACTCTGCTCAAGTCGCCTCATAGCCAAGTCAGGATATTTCAACTCATACGCAAACCCTTATGACTATGAGTCTCACTTGTACATTGTATGTGATAGTGGCTCTCCCAAGCTGAAATGACAAAGAGACTTACTTCTCCAACATCACAACTCAAAGATTCCTCAATCCAGCAACTCTGTCCTCGAGGAGCAGGATATTCCCTTCTAAGTTCAAGTTACAACCAGCTCAAGAGGAAGGAGGTGAAGAGGAGAATGGAAGGTAGCCAATGTAGCTACCTATCCTAGGATGCATGATCAGTGTAGTCAAGTCATCCAGATGTAGGCTCACAAGGTATGACATTGAAGCTCAAGCTTGCTTTTTGACAATACAAATGTATACACTCCGACAAGCATTTTATTTTCAATCAGGACTGTCCATTTTTTTGGAGTTTTTTTGAAATACTATATATTGTAGCATTTACATAAGGAGTTTTTCCTCTTGAGCCAATAGACTATCCCTCTTTTGAAGCATTATTGCAACCCACATTCTCTTGTCTTTAGACGTCTCTGCTACTAGACGGGTTGGGGTGCACTTCCCTACCTAGATGAGGACAAATGTTTTCACTTGTGTTTGTCTCATACCGGTAAATCCATTCCCCTCATCACTTCGACTGAGTTGAGCCAAGTGAAAGGTGCATGTGTTCAAGTTAGGTCATTATCAACAAGAGCTGTGCATGTGCTCCAAAATACACTACTTAGGAAGTCAAGACTACATTGAACCAAGTCTCACTATTCTCAAAGAATTAAGTCAACTAGAACTGAAGTACCTCAATTCCATTTCCTATAAGGTTCATGTGAATAGATTGATTTAAGGTCCAACCAAGCTCCAATCTTTGAATTTTACTTAGACCTGTTCAATTATCAAACTCAATCCGAAAAATTCTAATACTATGCAAATGTACTAACTCAATGAAAAATATTTTTGTAATGCATTTTTCGGAGTTTTGAACTTTTTATAGATTTTTAAAAAGATTTTACAATTTTTTACGCGATTTTTCAAAAAGATTTTGCAAATGTTTTTGGATTTTTGGTTTTGCAAATGTTTTTGTGATTTTTGAAAACAAAATATTTTATTAAGAAAATAGGTACAAATATTTACACGGTGATTCAATAATTATTTACAAGAGTTAGGGTTTTAAAGATTTACAAATGATGTGTGATTATATATATGATTAATAAAGAAGTTTTGTGTGATGTATATATTCCTCAAACTTATTTGAAAATGATTTTACAAACAATTCTGAAAATTATAGTCTAAAATAATTTTTACAAATATTTTTTACAAACATTTGAAAATCATTTTGCAAAGGTTTTTCGAACATTATATATAGGTTTTTCAAATATTTTTACAACCATTTTCCAAACCATTTGCAAATAGGTTTCCAAAACATTTTTATTTCACACAAAGAAAAGAAGTTTTTACAAACAAGACATTTTTACAAAGGTTGAAAACATTTGTCAAAATTTTCAATAGATTTTTCAAACTAGTTTTCAAACATTTTGCCAAATATTTTTACCTGATTTATTAATCAGTATATACAAAACAATTTTAAGGAATAATATGCATCATTTTATTCATTGAATTTATGAATTTCATATGTTTGTATTAAATAGTGATTTACACATCTTTATTAAAAATACGAAAGTACGAGTTATGGCTAAAGTATATACAGAGTATATATGACCCCCCTATACTTAGCTTGAGTTATGCCCTCATAGATTAGAGAGAAAAAGAGAAGACATAACTCGTACTGAGTATAGAAAGCCTAAAGAATAAACGAATAAAGAATGAATGAAAGAATGATAAATGAAATGAATGAGAAGTTGATCGTCCCCCTATATTTAGGATCAACTAATCCTAAGTATAGTAGATTGTACACATGGTAGGTAGGGTCAATGGTGGGAATGAACAAATCACAACTCAGACCGCCTCCCCCTATACTTAGGGTATTATGCTAAGCATAGACAAGAAGAAGAGATATTGGATTGGATCAAAGAATGAAAAAACTCGAGGTGCACACCCCCCTATACTTAGGACAAAGTACATCCTATGTATTGAATACTGACAAAAGGGGCGACACCTTTTTCATAGAAAAAGAAAAATGAAAATGAAAAGACAAAAAGAAGAAAACATGAAAACTTAGAGGAAGAGTTTTTGGGTGACATTATCTGAATCTTCTGATGCTGCTACAGTTGTGGATGCTCCTTCAGTGTGTATCACTTGGACATAATCGAATGGACGGGAAAGTGTCATGCTCGAGGTAAGGCTTCAGTAACTAACTGTTGATGACAAACGGCTGTACGTCAGGAGACAATTCTGATATCACAATGCTTCTATTGTCATGCACTTCTTGCACTCTGAGTGGTCATGTCCATTTGTTCTTTAATTTGACCTAGAATGTCTTCAACTTTACATCAAACAATCACACTTTCTGACCAATGTCGAAGGTCTTTCGTCTGATGTGCTAGTCTTGCCAGCGTTTAACCTTCTCCTTGTACATCAATGTGTTATCATATGCATAGTCTCGGAATTCCAGGAGCCTATTCATATCCTCCTTCCTTTTTCGACCACCTCTTTGTGAGTCCAAATTGCATATATTAATGGACAATATTGATTTATGAATTATCTCCACTGGCATATGGCATGGATTTCCATACACAAGACGGTAGGGTGACATGCTCAAAGTAGACTTGTAAGCGGTTTTATATGCTCAAAGGACGGAGTCCAAGAGTTGAAACCAATTCTTCTTGTCCTGCTTTACAAGCATATGGAGGATCGTCTTGATTTCTATGTTTGATAGTTCAGCCATGCCATTAGTCGGAGGATCGTAAGGAGATGCGATTTGGTGCTCGATGTTGTATTCCGTCATTAATTTTTGACCGCTCGATTGATGAAGTAACTAGCCCCATCTGATATGAGTATCTTCGGAATCTCGAACCGTGCAATGATGTTTTCTCTTAGAAATCAATAAACTGTACGGTTGTTAGCAGCTCGGGCAGGGATAGCATCAACCCAGTGACTCACATAATCAATGACAAGAAGGATGTGCTCGTATCCCTGACTGCTAAAGAAGGGTTCCATGAAGTCAATGCCCCGAGCATCGATTACATCTGCCATCTGAATGAACTTCAGGTGCATTGAATCTTTAGCTGTAAGGGTACTTTTCAATTTCTGACAGTTAGTGTAGTGTTGACATATGCTACGACACCCTTAAATAGTGTAGGCGACCAGCGATCACACTGCAATACTTTCACTGTCGTTCTATCCCCAGAGTGGTACCCACCAGATTCGAGTGAATGATAATGCTCGAGGATACTATGATGCTCCTCTTGAGGGATACACAGGCACCAAATGCAGTCTGCTTCTTCCATGAACAAGAGAGGATCTTCCCATTAGTAGAAATGGATAGTGGGCAAGAATTTGTCCTTCTGGATCTTCGTCCAATTTTGTGGAGCCACACCTGAGATGAGGTAGTTTACAATATCGTCATATCAAGGGAGTGAATCCATAGCTAGAATCGATTGATCAGGAAAGACATCTGTGATGGGTTCACTGCTCAGTGGAGGCTTTTGCTGCTCAATTCTGGAGAGGTGATCTTCTACCACATTCTAAACACCAGGATTATCTTTGATTTCCAAATAGAACTCCTAGAGGAGAAGGATCCATCTTATCAGTCTATGATTGGCATCCTTCTTCTGCAACAAGTATCAGATAGCAGAGTAGTCAGTGTAGATGGTGACTTTAGATCCAAGCAAATAGGATCTAAACTTCTTAAGGGTAAAAAACACAGCTAGCAATTCTTTCTTTGTCATAATGTAATTTCTATGAGCTTCATCTAATATTTTGCTGACATAGTAAATGGCATAGGGTGCCTGTCTTTACTTTATCTGATAACAAGCCCAACTATAAAATCTGATGCATCCGTTATGATCTTGAAAGGAAGAGACCAATCTCAAGGTTGTAGGACGGGAGCTTGAGGGATGAGCTCCTTCAGTTGGTTAAATGAGAGAAGAACTCGCTGATCAACATTGAACTTAGTCTCCTTGCACAGTAATTATGTATGAGGTTGGGCAATGTGGCTGAAGTCACGAATGAATCTCCTGTAGAATCCCACATGCCTCATAAATGACCTCACATTCTGGATTGTCTGAGGTGGCTCTAAATTGGCAACCACATCCACCTTTTCTAGGTCTACTTCCATGCCACATTTAGAAACGACGTAACCCAACACAATCTCTTCTGTGACCATGAAATGTCTCTTTTCCCAAGATAAATTGACTTCATAGCATTTCTAAAGTACTATGTCTAGGTCTCAGACATGAATCGAAACTGTCACCTTACATGGGAGACGTCGTCCATAAACACCTTGAGAAAACTGCCTACCATCTCAGTGAAAACTGTAAGCATGCATTTTTGTAATGTAACTGGTGCGTTGCACAATCCAACAGGCATTATTTTGAAAGTATAGGTGCCAAATGGGCAAGTGAAGGTAGTCTTCTCTTGGTCCTCAGGGGCAATTGCTACTTGGTTGTACCCAGAGTACCCATCCAGAAAGTAGAAGAACTTCTTACCCGCTAGTCTTTCCAACACTTGATCAATGAAAGGTAAGGAGAAGTGGTCTTCTTGGTTGCTGCAATAAAATGGCGGTAGTCAACACATAGACACCAGGATGTCGGTACCCGAGTAGAGATCTCCTATGCTCTGTCATTTGTAACCACGGTGAGCCCTGATTTCTTCAGAACTACATTCAGAGGGCTCACCCATTTTGAATCAGAGATGTGATAAATGAAGCATGTGTCACACCACTTTGTGATCTATTCAGAGGTATCACGATATCCCACAAGTTAGGGTTCAATCGTCTCTGAAATTTTAGGGATGGCTTGGCATCTTCTTCCAAATAGATGCAGTGCGAGCACAAGGCAGGAGTTATCCTGCGGAGGTCTGATCCATGCCAACCAAGAGCCTTGTGATTCTTCTCTAGAATCTCGAGAAGTCAAGATTTCTGATCCAGGGTTAGTTTTCTATTAATGATGATCAGATACATATTTTCTGCACCCGCAAGCAAAGCATACTTGAGATCTATCGGAAGTGTCTTTAAATATGGTTCTGATCTGGCTTGCTTCTCGATCACTTCTGATATTGTACTGGTAGGTGGATGATCTTCCATGACTTTAGACGTATGGTTGTGATGATATGGGATAATCCTCAAGGCATCACGGAAGCGTGAGCATCGTATCGAATATGACGAGGAACGACTATTCGCACTAGTTGTTATATGCAGCAGAAATTAAAATTTTTTCATGCGACGAAACCACATGATCCAAGAACACTTCTCGGATCGTTTTGTCTAAACCACAAACAAGTAATAGGATTACCTCTTGAAGCGTGGTTGCGATTGAGTCTCTAAACGAAGAGACCTCCTGTCTCAAGTCCGATCCGACGGAGGAGATGCTTGCGAGCACGGGGATGAATCTCATACTTCTCGCAATCCATGTTGATGATCCAAGCGGCGGATCTCCTGATCTCGACACACAAGATCCGACGTCTTCTGCACGAGCGAGGCGCACTGAAGGAGACGGAGATCCACGAGCAAACGATCGGGCAGCATAACGACGATGTTGCAGCGATGGAGACTCTCTCTAGGGCATCCATGGTGGATGGCCATGAGAGAGGATGAGAGAGGGCTGACGTGTAGAGAGAAAGAGAGAGAGAAAGAGAGAGAGAGACTTATGTTCTCTTTTGTGTGTAGAAAAGAGCAAAGGGGTGCCCTTATATTTATAATATTTTGGGATCCATGGATCTCAATCCATGGACAACACAAATCCAATGGCTCTCATTGATTGGTTTCTTTTAATGGCTAAGATTTGTGTTGGTAAAAACCAACAACAATTAATTTAATTTAGATTAAATATATATTGATAAATCAATAGAAATCAATCCCAAATTAAATCAAGCAATCATGGAGATTATTGGAATGAAGATTGCCTCCTTCCATAATATGGGATTTGGTGGCAATCTCATGTATTCTCATGATATCTCATGAGATTACATTATTCCATAGAAATCTCCAAGATTTACAATAATACTTGTTGTAAATTATTCAACAAAAATAATTCATAATTATTTTGTGAATATTGCAAGCTTGCCATTGGAAAATTGTGAATCACATTCACAACCCAAAATAAAATGTGAATTACATTTTCAATTAAATGTTCAATGTGAAACCAATTCACATTAACATTTAATTAACAAATGTAAATTATAAATAGCTCTCTCTTATATATTATAAATCACATTTATAATATATATGATTAATATGGATAGTGATATCCACATTATTCAATATCCATGATAATTAAATCACATTTAATCATCTTGGATCTCTATTCTCATGTGCCCAAATAATATAAATCATATTCACATTATTCACATCTTTGATAATCAAATCACATTTAATTATATAAGATAACTCTCTTTATAATATGAATCGAATTCATATTAATCATTAAAATTAAATCACATTTAGTTATCCATTTTCTCAATGCTCGGATACTTATATCAACAATGAAATTATCCTGAACTCTTTCAAGGATAATGCGCTTTCTCCGCGAATACTTGGAGATAAGGATAGGGCGATTGTATTGTTCCACGTATAGTGACTTGGATATTGAGATCACATCTCAAATCCAGATCTCAGGCCTCCCATAGATGCTTGATTAAATCAAGACCGCAAATCTAATCTTCTCATTGCATCTAAATCGCATTCAGATCAATGTCCAACATTTGGACTAAGATTAGATTACTTTTCTACTGAGAGGAGTCACTAAAATCCAGACCCGTTTCATCACTCCCTAGGAATGGAAGCGTCATGGTTATACAACTGTTTATGGTCACATCACCCTCAGGTATTCCCAATACATGTACATCCTGCATACTAGAAGACTCATAATAAAGCTGAAGTATAAGATCAATTTTACATTGTCTACTTCAGAGTTTTATCATTAAGTTTCTCATTCGATCATTGGGAGTCGGTATCGATCATATACTTTCCAAAAGCATATATCATACCTAGGTCTTGATCATATACTTTCCAAAAAGTATATATCAAGCCTACAAATTCAGTCAAGCTTCCAAAGCGAGACGACCGTGCACGGAATTTGATTCTTCCCAATATCTCATGAGTGAGCTCATGTCTTCCGGTTTTGAACCTGTATGATCCCTTTGATAGATCATATTACTCATATGCCCTTGCATGCACACCAGCACGCTGGTGTATAGATCTTGATTAGGTCATCAACCTATTGGTCTGCCAAATGTACATACTCAGACATATAGTAACACATCTGTCTCCTGTCAGAGGATGCGTGCCTATATTATGACAGTATACGTATAGGACTTTTGTTATCTCGATCTCGTTAAGTCAACTCTTTGACCTAACTAATCTGACACCTCTGAATCTCTATTCCTATGCAGAGGACCTGCATCAAGAGGCCGGTTAGATATCAGCCTAACTGAGAAAGAATTGCCATCTCCTACTCAGGCTAGAGATCATCTCTTAACAATCATTTGACGGTGCTTGATGAGTCCTCAATCTAACTCATTAGATGTTCATCCAAGCACCAGCCTCTATGATTCAATATTTGAATCAATAGCTCTATGATCATCAAGATGGCCATGGTACATAACCCTAATTGTACTAACATACCTATTATGAAAATTATGTATTCTTCATTTCAGATTAGAGAATGATATTCGTAATAACATTTATTGCATAATGGCTCGACGTGGGCTCACATGTCCAACAATCTCCCACTAGCCCAAAGAGCCATTCATGGGCTAATCATTTAATCCCACACTCATGTGACAATCATAGGCTATTTAGAAAATAGCTAGGTAAGCTGATCAGTCACTCTGTTCCCAAGAGACTATGCTAAGTCCTTTTACGGCACTTGCATATCTCCTAGTGACAGTGTTCGCATCCAATGCGAATGTTGCATCTTGTGCAACCAATACTCAATACAGTCAAAGCAGTTATAGCGTCCTTGATACTACTGCTCAACAATTATTATAACCGGTATTACCATAATCCTTATAAGAATACCCTTATTCCTGGATATCTCTATCTCCTAAGGTATCCGTAGTTAAGACCGTTTAGATCACCATCTATAATGTCTTAATTTCTTGAAGATAAGACTTTGAGATCACTATCTCAAAAGTTTTGCCTTTTATGAAGATATCGTTATTACTGCAATCAAGTGTTTTATCACCATAGTAGGATTAGTAACAGTTTACTACTTCTACTGCATGGTAACATCTGGCTTTTGTACACATCTAGCATGCACCAGGTTTCTTGGACTGATGCACAAGGGCAAGAAGTTTGCATTCACATCCTCAACTCTTTGAGGTGCTATCCCTTTAGATAGGTCAGTACCATATCTTTGAGGAAAAGAAGCCTTTCTTGGAATTTTCCAGAAAATGGAAATGTCCAAGGTGTACTATTAGTGTGACTGTTCCAATACCCTCTTCTCTTTGCTTCTGAACAACTTCAGAATTAAGATCTAAGAGGTATCATTGAGATCACATCTCGAGGTATTAAACAACCAGATTATAAAACACTTATTATTATCATCTACATATATTACGATGAACACAATGGCACTCCCACTAAACTTCACATAGTAAATCAAGATACTATCTGAAATCATAACATTTATGAATTCATCAGATCCAATGTTTCAACTACAAGAATCTTATTTGAGTCCAATAGATGGAGTTCTCTAGCTTTCACACCTTGCTTTCCTCAACCTTGAATCACTGGGGCTACTTCATGTGAATATCCTCAGAGAGGTATTCATAAAGGAATGCAATCTTGACTCACATCATGAAGATGTCATAGTCAACTTGTGTAGCTATGGTTAGCAATATTCTGATGGGTTAAAGCAAGGTCACTGGAGAGCAAGTCTCATCGCAAGCGATGTCTTCTCTTTGGTATGTAGCTCATGGCTACAAACCGTGCTTTGAAGGTCTCTACCTTCTCATCAAGTTCCCTCTTTCTCTTGAAGATCCATTTACACCACAATGCATCTTACCCATATAGTTGGATCCTCGAGGGTCTATATACAGCATTTCTATATGAAGTATACTTTAG
Source organism: Ottelia alismoides (assembly GCA_037367405.1). Taxonomy (NCBI): domain Eukaryota; kingdom Viridiplantae; phylum Streptophyta; class Magnoliopsida; order Alismatales; family Hydrocharitaceae; genus Ottelia; species Ottelia alismoides. The sequence goes on from JAZKJV010009919.1 coordinate 274,877, forward strand.
ACTTTATTCCTAACATCCATCTTTCCATGATATGATCTTCAGAAGCATCATCACATGAGGTCAGATCATTGTCATATTCAACTGACACATGGAATCCATCCTCAAACCTATTTGAAGAGGTATTAATGTTTCATCTTTAATTGTCTATTTAGTTTCTGATTTCAGGAGCCTCATTATCTTCTCAAGATTAAATGAGTTCCTTTACTTCATTTTCATCTTGATTCTCAAGAGAGTCATCATCTAAGAATCACATTCTCAGAGATGAGATCCTTTAAGAATCTCAAGGTCATGAAGTAGGTATCCAATACCATCCTTTATTTTCCTAATGAAGTAGTACTCTCCAGTGCCAGATTCCAGCTTAATCACATGGAACCTTATTAAGGATATATATATATAATGTAGTCTCTACCACACACACACACACATATATATCCCTGGAAACTAAGAGATAATTATGCTAAGATTAATTATTGATCAAATTATGTCACACATGATCAATTGTATCTCCCTACAACTCTATTGAGTTAAGATTCATTAGGATGATTGAGATAGGAATGATATTCACATCTCCATAAAGGTATTCCTTGAATTCATCTAATAGGTACAGGCTACCTTGGTTATAGATCAAATTCATTTCATATTCCTTCAAACTTTGGTTCTAAACCAAAATTGTGAAATCTTTGAACATTTTAAAGTTTTCTAAGTGACGAGAAGAAATCTCATATCACAAATAATCATCAATAGATATCACATATCCATAATGTTTACTATGATATAGATGATTCACATACATCAATATGTATGAGATCCGGAATATCTTGACATCTTACACCTTTCCCAAAGAAGGGTGTATTGGATATTTTACTTTGAATACAATATTCATAAGTATGCAAGTTTTGAAATTTTAGACATTCTAAAGTTTCATCTCTTACTTGTTCATTGATCTCATCAACAGACATATGTCTAAAACATTATGCCAGATCATTGTCAAATGATCTTCATCCTCCTATTGATCTTTAAAGGTTTAATTTTCAGTATTAGAAATCCTAATGAACCATTCATTAATTTTCTAATTCAGCGGAGTCCACTAGATGTTAGATTACTATCTGAAATAAATCCATCATAACTCTCTATGATAGGTTTATTCCAGAATTCATGTTTATTTCCAACATTTAGAAATAAACTATGAGTGTATTCTAATATCCAAGTCACAGAGACATTCTCTAAGACTAAGGGCTCCCACTAAAAATATGAAGTCTATTGATCCAATGAAAATTGTTGCAACAACTGCATCACTTCCAACATGGATGACCATTAAACCTTAAGATCAAATTTCTAATATTCTAATACAGATGCAACCAATTGCAAGTGTCATTAGAAGATTGAGATACAATTATTAGACTTTACATTATCAAATAAGTAAGTCAATTTCAATGATTATATGTAGATTATTCTGATGTACTATCCGATTCCTTCTCTAAGGATTCTAGATAGATTTGATAGTCATACTATCAACATATCAACTTATTGCAGTATTAGCATTCATCCAACTCTTTGAATGTCATATGGAAGTCACAGAAGTACAATCAGCTCTTTGACTATACTTCTTACTTGGGTCCAACCCATGCTTCCACTGTGCTCCCTTTATCTATAAGCAACCATTGCTCAAGACAAAGGATCTCTTATGTTAAAATCAAAAATTTCAATATAAGAGTATTTCAACATTTATACATGCTTCATTCAGTTCATATAATATGAATATTATGAAGCTTCGTGAATGACTAGAGTATAGATAGTAGAATGATGACACTCATCGTATCTACATCCATTTAAACTTTAAAACTTAGGTTCAGGTAGGTACTCAAACAATTTGAATACATCATCTCTTATAGAGCCACCATTCTGCATAATGTAGAGAACCATGTCATTCATGATTGAGAGCACATATGTATGCCAGAATAGCTTCTTAGATTTTATAAGGATTATTTGATAATTATGATTATTACCGACAGGTCACTTCAAAAGTACATTCGATGAGATCAAGACTTATAGAGACATACAAACCCTAGGGTTTTAGTCCTATTATCTATTTAATTATCATTCCTCATTATTATGAGGAAACTTGCGCATGCAACCACATACATTATGTGTCCAATTGCAAGTACAATATCTGGATCATGGGTCCAATCCATAATATTCTACTGGTTATTATTGAGTATAACATTGAGTGGGATTAAAGAAGGATTATCTGAAATAAGAAATTTGCATAAATATATATATAAATAATAATTTACTTTGAGTTAGGAATTTTTATATCAAAGTTGTCTTGCCATGTCTACAATGAAAGTTTATTCCCTTAATCACTTTCAATGTAAGAGATATACTTACCATTATATCTTAAGCAATATATGGGATCTCCTTCCTTATCTTTGTTACATCCCAATAATATGAGTACCTGTAACTCGGATAAAAAGAAGCGGGAACACATTCCGCCTTGCAAGTCCAACTTGCATCTCCCAATTCGGTCTTTAAAACCCAGGCCCACCACCCCTAAGGTGATGTTGATCCGTCATTAATTGAACAAACCGTCAATAGGAATACAACTCGCTATGCGCAATCCAATATCCCCCCAATAATATGAGGACCCGATATTGGGGTTACTACGCATACGTCCTTACTCTTTCGAGAAGCGACGAGCCCGATCCAAATGGATCGTATGCAGGAGCTGTCACTTCAGACAGGCGTCTCCTACATACAATATCTGGCGACGGAACCCTTCGCCTTGACGGGAGACCATGGATGTCACTTATATGATCCTCCACCTCATATTCAAATTTTAATCAATTATTATTAATAATATTCATATAATTAATTCTTCCAAGGGAAATACACATATATTCATAATAGAGTATTTTTAATTGGATATAATTAACTTAATCACATTAAATTAATTATCAATCCAATTCAATCAACAAACTTGATTTTACTTGAATATATATATGTTATTATCTGAAAGTACGTATTAATTTGAATTTTAATAAATAGAAAAATACATCATGATCTCTCAGGCATCATTCGTTCTATACCCGCTATCATGGCCAGTACCGGCGGGAGTGGGATGGACCGCAACCGGTGTGACCCGCTACCCCAGCGATCCCCGACTAGACACCATATCCGCATCGGAAAAAAATAATGTTGAGTCAATCACTTTGTACTTGAGATGATCGTCGATTTTTCAACCGAAATTATACCATATAGTAATAATTAAAACATTTTTGATTATAAGGAAATTTTTCTAGACAAATTCCCAATCCTATTCAAGAAAGGAGTTTGATTATTGTGTTTCCAATTATGATTTAGATCAAATCTAATCAATTTATTGGTTGAGGCCAAGTCAATTATGGAAATAATCATCATTCAATATTTCTAAAATATTTTCCATAATTATTTCATGAAATTAACAATTAATTTCACTAATTGACAATCACATGGTTCTTGATTAGGACTGTAATTTCAGCAGTGACCCCTACTTACTAAAATTAACATATCTCAATCAATTTAAATCCAAATTAGACAAAATCAATTTTCAAAGATTGCTAATTTGATTTAGGATAGAACTTAAGTGTTGTTTCACGTATTTCGAGGCGGATCAAAACAGTAATTAACTCATTAATCATGTTAAGATTCGCAATTCCCGCAACAGTGAATACATGTTCATTAAAACAACCATATCTCGAGCATACAGAATCCAAATTACATAAACTCAGATCCTATGGTTTCCTTATTTAATGAACAACAAAATCCAATTTTTATTTTTGTGTTTAAATAATTTAAACAGGGCCGAAAATAATCACTAAACATAGATGCGAAAATGAAATGCGATTAAACTTTCGCAACCCTAACGAACACAAGTCGCCTTCGGTTTTATGGATCGTATCCAAAACCTTCGACCTAAGGCTCTGATACCACTTGAAGGATATGGGATAATCCTCAAGCACATTACGTAAGCGTGAGCGTCGTATAGAATACGACGAGGAACGACTAGTCGCACTAGTTGTTCTATACAGCGGAAATTAAAAAATTTCATGCGACGAAACCACATGATCCAAGAACACTTCTCGGATCGTTTCGTATAAACCACAAACAAGTAATAGGATTATCTCTTGAAGCGTGGTTGCGATCGAGTCTCTAAACGAAGAGACCTCCTATCTCAAGTCCGATCCGACGGAGGAGACGCTTGCGAGCGCGGGGATAAATCGTGTGCTTCTCGCAATCCATGTTGATGATCCAAGCGGCGGATCTCCTGATCTCGATACACGAGATCCGACATCTTCTTCACAAGCGAGGTGCACCGAAGGAGATGGAGATCCAGGAGCAAACGATCGGGCAACATAACGACGACGTTGCAGCGGTAGAGACTCTCTCTAGGGCATCCATGGTGGACGGCCATGAGAGAGGATGAGAGAAGGCTGACGTGCAGAGAGAAAGAGAGAGAGAGAGAGAGAGACAGAGCGAGAGAGATACTTATATTCTCTTTTGTGTGTAGAGAAGAGCAAAGGGGTGCCCTTCTATTTATAATATTTTGGGATCCAATCCATGGACAACACAAATCCAATGGCTCTCATTGATTGTGTTTTTTTTAATGGCTAAGATTTGTGTTGGTAAAAACAAACAACAATTAGTTTAATTTAGATTAAATAATATTGATAAATCAATATAAATAAATCTCAAATTAAATCAAGCAATCATGGAGATTATTGGAATGAAGATTGCCTCCTTCCATAATATGGGATTTGGTGGCAATTTCATGTAATCTCATGATATCTCATGAGATTACATTATTCCATAGAAATCTCCAAGATTTACAACAACACTTGTTGAAAATTATTCAACAAAAAAATTCATAATTATTTTGTGAATATTGCAATCTTGTCGTTGGAAAATTGTGAATCACATTCACAACCAAAAATAAAATGTGAATTACATTTTCAATTTAATGTTCAATGTGAATCCAATTCACATTAACATTTAATTAACAAATGTAAATTACAAATAGCTTTCTCTTATATATTATAAATCACATTTATAATATATATGATTAATATGGATAGTGCTATCCACATTATTCAATATCCATGATAATTAAATCACATTAATCATCTTGGATCTCTATTCTCATATGCCCAAATAATATGAATCATATTCACATTACTCACATCTTTGATAATCAAATCACATTTAATTATCTAAGTTAACTCTCTTTATAATATGAATCGAATTCATATTAATCATGATAATTAAATCACATTTAATTGTCCATTTTCTCAATGCTTGGATACTTATATCAACAATGAAATTATCCTGAACTCTTTCAAGGATAATGTGCTTTCTCCGGTAATACTTGGAGATAAGGACATGACGATTGTATTGTTCCACGTATAGTGACTTGGATATTGAGATCACATCTCAAATCCAGATCTCGGGCCTTCCATAAATGCTTGATTAAATCAAGACCGCAAATCTAATCTTTTCATTGCATCTGAATCACATTCAGGTCAATGTCCAACATTTGGACTAAGATTAGATTACTTCTCTACTGAGAGGAGTCACTAAAATCAAGACCTGTTTCATCACTTCCTAGGAAAGGAAGTGTCACAGTTATACATCCGTTTATGATCACATCACCCTCAGGTATTCCCAATACATGTACATCCTGCATACTGGAAGACTCAGAATAAAGCTGAAGTATAAGATCAATTTTACACTATCTACTTCGGAGTTTTATCATTAAGTTTCTCATTCTATCATTGGGAGTCGGTATCGATCATATACTTTCCAAAAGCATATATCATACCTAGGTCTTGATCATATACTTTCCAAAAGGTATATATCAAACCTACAAATTCAGTCAAGCTTCCAAAGCGAGACGACCATGCACGGAATTTGATTCTTCCCAATATCTCATGAGTGAGCTCATGTCTTCCGGTTTTGAACATGTATGATCCCTTTGAGAGATCGTATTACTCATATGCCATTGCATGCACACTAGCGCGCTGGTGTATAGACCTTGATTAGGTCATCAACCTATTGGTCTGCCAAATGTACATACTCAGACATATAGTAACATATTTGTCTCCGGTTAGAGGATGCGTGCCTATATTATGACAGTATACGATATAGGACTTTGTTTATCTTGATCTCGTTAAGTCAACTCTTTGACCTAACTAATCTGACACCTCTGAATCTCTATTCCTATGCAGAGGACCTGCATCAAGAGGTCGGTCAGATATCAGCCTAACTGAGAAAGGATTGCCATCTCCTACTCAGGCTGGAGATCATCTCTTAACAATCATTTGACGGTGCTTGATGAGTCCTCAATCTAGCTCATTAGATGTTCATCCAAGCACCAGCCTCTATGATTCAATATTTGAATCAAAAGTTGTATGATCATCAAGATGGCCATGGTACATAACCCTAATTGTACTAAGGGACCTATTATGCAAATTATGTATTCTTCATTTCAGATTAGAGAATGATATTCGCAAAAAAAAATTATTGCATAATGGCTCGTCGTGGGCTCACATGTCCAACAGGCTGCTCACCTCAGTGGCTTGATGTTCAATTGACAATGTGCTGAACAAATTTGCAATGAATTCATCGTGTTTGGACTGTTGTGAATTGTCTAAAACAAAGAGATGCATCATTACATTAGATTATGTCTCCCAAGTGTCCTTAGAGCTTATGTCGATTGTGTTTTCCCAGTCCTCCTCGGGAGAGAGGATTTCCAGAGTCCATTTGCCATTCAAAGAGAGGTTTGTATCTCTGATCTCTGGAATCAAGTCACAGTATGCTTCATGTAATGCTGCATGACTTTCATCAGATACGACTTTCAGCTCACTAACCATGTCTTTTATAATTCTATGATTGCTCGAGCTGAACATGATCTTGCTAGACCCGTAGTCAACTACGATCTCTACTGTACACATGAATGGTCGTCCAAGGATAATAGGGATCTAAAGTAATGGTGCATGGAAGACCATATCTAGGACCACAAAATCAATGGGAAACTACATATCTTGCATCTTTACCACAAAATCTTCCAGAAAACCTCGAGGCCACTTGATGGATCGATCCGTGAACTAAAGGATCAGGCATGTTTGCTTCAACGGACCTAGTCTGAATTCTTGCAATAATGACGAGGGCAAGAGGTAGATGGAAGAACCATTGTCAAGAAGAGTTCGCTCAAAGACTTGGTTGAATATCTCGCATCTAATCGAAGACGCTCCTTTTTTTGGCTTCTTATGTGGGAGATTGCTGATGGTTACGACCGTGGCCATGGTAAGAACGTGCTTCTCTACTTGCTGGTGTCTATTGTTATGTGTTGGTTGACACTTGTTTGTACATGACTCCTTCAAACCTTTATTCACAATGGGAATGTATTTATATGGCTTTTATCAACGGAATTTCAACAGTGAAACTACTAATAATATCCATAACTCCAGGATTAGATATTGCATTTTTTGGATTTTTCTATAGAATCGAGGAATGGAATATTTACAATGCTGAAATCCAAAGCAGTGTTCTTATTTACAGCAAAATTCTTGTCCACAAAATTATGTACATCTAGATCACAAAAAGGAGTACATGCTGGATGTGAAGATTTTGTTGCAGGTGGATAAGCAAAAGGTGTGGTCTTCGCTCCATCGGTTGGTGTCGATTGGCTGCTGCTGCTGGCTACTCTGTGGCTGGTGTGGCTTCACGTCGACTACAAACATCTTTTTGGTCTTTTTGAATTTTCTAATTTTTTTGTTGTTGTTTTGGTTGGTGGAGATGGGGATGGTAGGCAACTTCCATGGCTCCTCCTTCTTCTTCCTCCTCATCCGAACTTGTAGCTGGTACGGTTGATGCAGAAGATGACGGTTCACCTGTCAAGGCTTTATTCTTCCCAGTGTGAGTGGTAGATGGAGGCAACGTCCTACCGCTCCTGAGAGTGATAACATTAAATAAAACAAAGTTATGATTATCTGACTCAACAAGCACAAACGGGACATCACATTCTACCAGCTCTTTCCTTTTAAAATTATTGGGATTCGCTTCGACCTGCACCAGAATAGGAGTTTTAGTGCGGTCACATCGTCAAGCTTTTTAGTCATCTCTGCTAGACCCTTTACAAGTTGGGCCAAGCAATCTATGGTAGGGTTCACTGGAACCGTCACAGAAGTTTCAGTGTGCAGACCACGTTGTTGTTGATGGTTGGGAGGTTGAGGCTGGGACTATTGATGATGTTGTGGAGAAGGGGGAAGTTGATACTGTTGGTATGGAGGAGGGAGATATTGTCGTTGTTCTTGTCCAGCTGCGTATTGATGATATGGCTGTTGATGGCAGTACTGCGGCTGGGGATACTGCTGTGACTGTCTCCAGTTGCCTTGATATTGTGGATACGGGTGATTCTGGTACTGAGGTTGAGGTTGAAAGGACTGAGGAAAACTACCACCCTGAGGTTGGTGGTAAGGCTGGTTGGATATTAGTTGTCCCTGATGTTGTCCTGTGGGATGGGTCAGTTGTGCGTCATTGCTTGATACATCATTTACTTCCTGAATCAGTGGTGGTAGTGGAAATGCAGGGTCAGAGGATTGGAGGAAGTCTGGCTGATAGACCACCATCTGTTGTTGTAGCGAGACCTGCTCGAGTGCTTACCCGTAGTATACGTGTTGGATGGATGGCTACTACTGACTCGGTTAAGGCTGATGTGGCATGATCGTTTGTCCTTCTTCTCAGCAGGAGTCTCTGAGGACGGTGTCTCCGACTGAACAGAATTTATGGTTCTTACCAGCAGCTCCAACTGCTTGGTGATTTGGTCTAGCTTATCCAGGTTTTGTGTTCTTTGTTCGATCACAGCGAGCTTTTCAAGATCCTATGACTGCTTCTCGATAATGTCAACCTTTGAAAGATGGCCTCTGATGATACTGAGGTTGGAGCTCTCATCTTTCTCTACATCACAAGCTTCTTCCATGTGAGTTGACTTTTGGAGGACCTGAGGCTGCTCTGATAGGCATGTGACGAAGATAGGATGGCGTCTCCCTCGGTCATTTCTTCGAAAATATGCCAAACCACATCTTGATCCTTGTTGAAAAGAGATCCTCTACATGCAGCATCTACTAACCTTTTACTTTCTACATTCAAGACCCCAAAATAGAGCTGGACCAAGCTGGTCTTCGGTATCTCATGGTGGGGGCACTTCTCCTTGATGAATATGTGATTCATCACTCTAAAAGTTGAAAATAGAGCTTAATGCCCGAGTAATTAGCTGCATATATCCATTTATTTTGCATTATTTTCATTCATGCATTTAAAATGAATGTCTACATTTTAGCATTCATATTTGCATAAATAAGAAGCCTGAAATTCCGTGTACATATTCGCATGTATAATAGCTAACTTCACATATTTGAATCTATTTTATACCAACTCCAAATCCAATAAAATCAATTCCATTGTGTACAAAATACTAATAAGAATAAATTAAAAATTAAAAAAAATACTAACTTGAAATGTTGACAAATAAACCCAAAACCTGATTCTCACACAGGCGGATGAAAACGTACATATCTCTCTCATATAATGTCTGATTTTGGTCTATTCACTTTTAAAGTAATATACATTGAAAGAATTTCAAAATAAGACAAATTCCATAAAAATCAGAGTTGATATGTGAAAGTTAGGATTTGGGCCCCTTTTGTACATTGTGTGTTTTATTTATTTTTGACTTATTATTTTATGTACATAATTGACTCTTTTTAAATTTTGCAAACATTTTGCAATTCCAATTCTAATACTAAATCGGTGATTTTTTTAGAGTACCCTGGCTTTAGCCGACACCATTCTCAAGAAATCCATCCCTCTCGACACCGAGACAAAAAAAAGCAAGAGCGGGCAACTTCTTGATAGTCTGAGCCCCTCTCCCTTAGGAGCTGCATCGGGGAGATGGCGGAGAGTTGGGGGTGCTCGTCGTCTTGATCATCAACGATCCATTTAGTCCTCTCGACCGACAGAGTGAGGAGGGGGTTCCAGATACATCAAGCATTCCCCTCTTCTACGGCGGTAGTACCGGTCCCTTTACCGAAGGGAGACGTATTTTTTTTCATTTTTTTCTTTTGATGAAAGTTTCAATAAAAAGTGCAGAAATTCAATTCAAAATCGAATCAAAAATCAAAGAAAATAAATGGTTTTGAGTGTTTGTTAGGAGTCTGTACAAAAGTCTTATGTATTTTATTTTATATTATTTCTTCATTTTATTAATTATTAAAAACACAAAAAAAATTAAATTAATGTGTAAATATTTTATTCTATTTTATCAAATTTTATTTCAATTTTTACCTTATTTAAAAATGACAAAAAATATGCAAAAGAAAAAAATACGATATTTTATACCTACAAGGAACCCTAAAAAACGTTTTGTACAGATGACTTCTTTTGATTTTTGATCCTTCATGATCGTTGTAGATCTCATTAAGAAGAAGAACTTTTGTGCTGACCACTTTTTTATTTAACTCCTTTTGTTATTTCTTTTATATTTTTCTTCTAATTTAATTTTTGATTTTTCTGGGAGCGACACGTGGCAACTCTTGGAGATGCCACATGTCACCCCCATTTTTTTATTTATTCCTCTAATTATTTGTTTTATCACATTATTATTTACTTATTTATTTAATTTATTTATTACTTTGATTATTTATTTATTTATTATTATTTAATTATTTTTACTTATTTTATCTTATTTTATTTATTTATTAGTATTTATTTTATTAGTTATTATTTATTTTAGTTATTACTATTATTATATTTTCACCAGCCATGTGGCCGCACACTTGCATGCCACGGGGCCACCTCCTTCCCCCTCCTTCTCTCCGCCCGGTCACGTGCCTAGCACATGACCACCCCCCTCTCTCCTCCGCCTCTCTCTCTCTTCCCTCTCGTGTTCTCTCTCTTCCATGTGACCCAACTTCGCTTGCTTCTGGCGGTAGTTGTAACTTCTTCCCTGCCTTGCAGGGCTGCACTGCCCCGTCGCCCATCTCTCTCTTGTCGCATCGTTCAGTCAACTCATCGCTCTCTCCCTCTCCCTGTAACAACTCTTGCACCACCCCTCTCTTCACCCCATGATCTTCCCCTCCCTCCCCACAACTTGTGCACCTCCCTCACGTCACCCACTCGTAACCCCCCCCCCCCCGTTCTCCTACAACAGGTGGTTACCAGTTACGCCCGCGCCACGTTCCTCCTCGCGCCTACACCCGTGCTCCCCCATTTGCCATTGACCGCCCGCACAGTTGCACGCCAAGAGCCCTCTGTGTGCCTCCAGCCTCGCAGAGCACCTCACGCCCTTCCTCCACGCAAGACGTGCCCCTCCCCTTTGTCGATCGTCGAGGCATGCTCTGCCTTTGCCTCGGACGTGCACCGCCATACGGCTCCTGCTCCATCTTGTGTCAACAAGAAAGGACCAGCTTCTTCTTCACCTCCCCGACGCCTTGCCCTCCTCGCGGTCCTCCACAACTCATCACCTCCAGAGGAGCCACACCACCTCAACCAGTTGCCCCTTAACCCCCCCCCCCAACGCACATGCTTTGCACGTGAGTGTGGGGAGTTGTGCTCGACCGAGTCCCCAGACTTCTAGAGATAGCAGGCGCGTGCTTCGTGTGTGCCCTGGTGGTGATATTACATCGAGCTCCCTTTAGTTCCCATAAATCACGTCGATCCCCACCCCCCCGACCACTTGATCACCCGTCCTGGACATGCGCGTGCAGGAAAATTACAAGGAGGCCCTTGGAGATTTTGGTAATTAAAGAATCACCTAAGTGCGCTATTTTTTATTTTACTTTTATTTTCCTATTTTGCATACCCTTGTGTTTGGACATTAATTTGAACATTCATTTAGAATCATTTTGTCATTTTAAAAATTGCTCATTATAGAAAAATTCATGCTCTATCATTATGGATTTTGAATGTATTTGTTTTAGCTATGAATTAGTTAATATAATTATCTTTGTGAAAAAATAATATATGTTACCCACTACGTGTTATTTAATTGATATTCTATTATCTATTGCTTTAAAAATTCTCAAAAATTCACAATAGGTAGATTTTAGGTTGTTTTACATTATGCCCAAATTTCACGTCATTTATACACATATCGAGGTCATAATAAATGAAATAGTGATTTTAGTAATTGATTTTTAGTTAATTCCACATAGTATCTTTAGGAATTAAAAATTGTTATGTATATCTCTTGCATAGACTTATCTAGGATAACTTAATCTCTAGAAAATATTGATGTTTTATTTTATTAAAATTAATTTTCTCAAAATCACCTAGTCTGCATATTTTATTCATCATAATTCATATTGCATATAAAAATTCTAAAAAAATTTACAATAGCTTAATTTCATCATATTTCACATTCTAGTCAAGTTTGAGAATTTTTGGACTTGATTCGATGGTAAATTGCATTCTAGTCCCTGAACTTCACTAAATTTGCATTTCACTCATTAATTACATTTAAAAATACAAAAAACAACTTCTCTTAAAACCTAACTCTCGATTGACTATAAATTAACCTAAGGAGACAATTACCTCCCTGAGTTCGACATTGGGCTTGCCCAAGTAAAAATAATTGACCGCTCGCTTTAATGGGACAAACAATTACTGCAATGATTTTTGATTAATATGAATTTGCCCTACTATAATGAAAATTAATTATTAATTCCACCAAATTAACTAGGGAATTCAAGGGTTTATCAGATGCCACTGTTGCCGGGGAGGCACGGCTTAGGTTAATTTTTAGAAAATCTAGATTTTGGTTTTCCACCCCCAGGTAGTTTGACCCCTGATTTTTCTTATGAATATTTCTCTATTTATTTTCTGATATTTTTTTACTTTATTTTGTGTCTATCTCTCTACCATAAATTTTATCTTTGGTGCAAGGTCCCAATGGACTTGGAGCGACTTTCTTGAATTTGACGCATCTCAAAGTGCGTGGAGGTTGATGATTCGTGGAGCGAGCCAGTTGTTGGCGCCAAGAAGAAAATTTTATTTGAGAAGAGATATTTTAGTTTCCATTTTTGAAAAAATATTTGTAATAATTGCTTTATTTCTAGTGGATTCCATTTGGAATCTCGTGCATGTACTAGGACTGGACATTGGACCCTTTTTGTTCGTGTGGTTGATTGACGTGGACTAGGACCTGCACTTGCGGCTCTTAGAGCATTTTCTTAGATTATTTTATTACTTATGCTTATACTCTATAGGAGAAAACATCACATTTAATGAGACACACTTAGACCGCAGATCTATTAATACAAATTAAATGTTCACCACTCACTAATAGAATTGCCTGTCCATGAATGATTTTCTCTGTTGCATTTCATATAGTGTAAAATTTCAATTCTGTATTGCATCCCGCATGTAGAGAGCTGGAGTCACTGTAAGTATTCTTACTCGAGCATCCATCATCCTTTTTTGATCACATCAGCTTTTTTTGATCCCTCTCTCAGTTTTTCTAACCCGGTATAAAGGAATTGGGAATGGACGGTAGACGTGATTGCTTGTGTGGATTAATTACAATGACAACTAATCTCTAAAATCGGGATTGCTAATTGAATTGGACAAAAAAAGTTGACTAAAATTAACCCTTGTTTGTGGGAGAGCAACCCCGTCATTGTTTGAATTTACTTGCAAGTGAGAGAGAGATGATACTATGATAGAGCAAGGACATGATTCTCATATAGACTACTGGTTCTAAAAAATGATTAGCTCCTTCTCAATGAGTATCTACGGGTAGCTGATAAACGGTCTGCATTTTCTTAGCAGAGTGGGTGGTTTAGAGGACACCGTGTATGGTTCGTCCTCAAGTAATGGGTAGTCGTATTTTTATATTCTATACTTACTCCCATACTAGCTAAAAATGGGTGCAACGAGTCACAAGAATCATGTCAGCCTGTAGGGAAATACAAGCATTTAACAACTCATAATCGTTCAAAGTTTGCATTTATCACCAACTAAAACTGACAAGATAATTCGGCTGAATCTTTATGGCCCTCATATATGGAGTTTGTGAATTTGGGGTTTTCTCTTACGTTTGTTCTATGCCTTCTATGTGTGTTATTCTGTGTACTTGAACATTTTCTACCTCGATCCGCTTGCATTCATCCATTCCTCTTCAAGATGATGGGATATTAGTCCCCATACCCTGACCTCTCTAGTCACTCCTCCACGATCATATAACGTTCATCTTTACTTTCTTTATCTTACATACATCCTCGACCATCCGCGGGAGACCCTTACCCATGGTCGGTTCCACCTCAACCCGATTGTGAAGTTAGACCTTCGACTGACTTTTCCACTTATGTGCATTTCTCACCTACCCTACCTCCTTACACTCCATATCCACTTCCACCCTGGGTTGGTTCACCTTATAGTCAGACGCTTGCTAGAATCCACAAATCATCTGAAGAACAAGATACTGCCGAGTCAAATAAATGGCATAATTACACACCTCCACATACCTCATTCTCTCATCACATGACTGTTGGGACAAGTCAGCAATTTACATGTCCACATTGACCTTAGGACAAAACTTGGTCGATAGAACAAACCGAATGGAGAGGCCTGCATCATATGATATTCATAACTTGATTGACCATAGTAATAGATCCCACATTGACCGGCCTTCATATCACACATTCAGAGAGCCTACACATGTATAGGTTTGGACTCAAAAGATAGACTTACAAATCCCACGTTCATTGACTCCATTATTCGAGGCTCTGATTAATATCTACCATTCAGGTGATCCATACTTGAGCCAGCATTACATGCCAAAGTCTAGGTATGTTTAGTATGAGACTTCAAGATCTGGCAGTATCCTTCGAGTACACAGACCACTTCAATGATTTGCTATGAGGAATCTTTGGAGGATAACAATTCTAGGATTATGAAGACTACATTCAATCTCATTGAGACTTGATTCTCCATATCATTTCATGGTGTGATCATTTTTGATGATTCCTAGATTTTCCGACTAAAATTTGACAAAATTAACATAGGGCTGCCACGGTCGAGGGGAGAATCACCAAAGTTGAGAACTCATCTCCTCCCATATTTATATTTAGCTACCCCCTTCTTACTCTTCTTCTCCTTGTCTTTCTTCTTTCATTTTATCTTCCTTGATCTATACTTTCGCTCTGCCACTTCGCACGTCTCCACAAATTGACAACCCCACCACCACCTTCGAGCCTCGTCGCCTTCCCTTCTCTCTCTTCCACGCCCTCTCACCAACTCGTGCTTCGACCATCACCACCAAGGAGCTCCATGTCATCCACCAATCTACCTTGCCGCAGCCTCTGTTCCGATGACCCATGACCATGTGTCGACCAAGAGGAAGGAGCAGGATCGCATCAGCCACCCTCTGCCCTCATCGCCTTCGTGAAGCAAGAGAAGCATCCCCAGGACTGACCTATAATAGCCCTTGTATCAATTCCAAGGTCTCATCTCAACCGTTGGAGCACCCCAAATTAGGGTCGTCAGATCGAGCAGTTCGAGTCTACCCCAGGCCTGCCATCCGGTCCTAGTGCTTAGAGGCTAATTGAATGAGCCCAAAGCCGACACGTGGCAGCTCGTGCTCAAGCGAACATTCGAACCTAACACATCCATGCTTCGCGTACATGCATGCAGGGTAATTTGTTGCCACACCCTCGGTGCTATTCAAAATTGCTCAAGGGCCCAAGTCACGTATGCATAGCACGTGACTTTGGGTGAATTGCAGAGATGCCTCTACGACTTATAGAAATTGAAGATATACAACTGCTTTGAGTAAATATCAAAGGAGCCTAGACAGATTTCACACATTGTAGTGCAACTCCTCTACAAGTGTATATTTGCAAGGATTTTATTTATTTTACTTACGATATAGTCCTTGAACTTCATTTGATCATAACTTGAGCATCTATCATTGGATTTCTTCATTCTTGGTATTGTTTTGATCGTTATAACATTGTATATCATATAGATCATTGAGATTTCACTTTTGAGACATTATTTGACTTAAATAAACTAAGGATATTTATTTGCTAATATTGAGCAACTTTATTCATTTTAATTGATTCTTTTGCTCAAAAACTTGTGCCTTGATTTTGGAGGATTTATTTGGGAAAATTAATTTGATATTAATTGACAAGTTATCTCTGCAATTAAATAAGGGGGAGATTTGGATTAATTTGCATGCTTGGCACTCCTTGCTACACCCGCTCACTTTATCACCGTATTACATCAATGTTAGTTATCATTTAAAAATCATAAAAATTGCATTTGTTTATTATTTATTTTTTGACTCAACAAACAATATAGCATTATTTATTTGCATTAAAATTATTCTACAAATTCATGCATCATGTATTCTCTTTGAATTAATCACATTCTTTCAAATAAAACCCATAAAAAAATAAAAAAGATAAAACACCAAAAATATTCTCTCTTTGAAAACCTAAGTTTCTTAGATTATTTATAGATTGATTCTAGACCCTCATATTACCTCCCTGAATTTGACCTTGGGACCTATCCAAGTAAAATAAATAAATTCAATCACATTGAGACTTGATTCTCCATATCGTTTCTTGATGTGATCATTTTTTACGATTCCTAGATTTCCCAACTACAATTCGACAAAATTAACATGGGGATATCTGTGTTCATCAATTACCCACTTGACAAAATTCAAGAAATGTAGTGGTTGATTATAAACATTTGCATAACATCACTAAACGCGAAAAAAAGATATTAATAGAGTAAAAAAGTTTCCATAAATTGTTCAGCAGACAATATGTAAACTAAGCTTGTCGATGAGATAAATTGAATCCAAACTAAATTATAAAATATTATTGATTATAGATCACTACCTCTCCACATTCCATAAATTGAAAATTAAATATATCAATAAAAAAGATGATGGGAATAACTATAATAGAAATTGATATTAAACAGTATCTCCAATCTTCTGAATTGAATGCCATAAACATAAGGAAATAAGTCAAATAAGTAGAAAGTACCAATTACTTGCATCACGTTTTTAAATAAAATAGATTGGCCTAAGTCACAGGCCTAAGGGTGGCACCAACAATATTGTTCATCTTAAAAAATATTATAATATGTTCTAACAGTTTTCTAGAACAAGAGAGTAAGGCACATGAGTCTCGATGCCTTTTCACTCAAAACGATCCAAAATAGAAACCTACAATGCAAGTGCAAATATTTTACAAGACAAATCAAGTGAATGTATAAAATAATTGAATATAGATAGAGATTTCTAAATATATTACTTTATGAAACAAATGTTCAATACCTGCCTTGAAATGTCCAATCACATCCATAGAGTGTGGACACATGCCACATCGGCATCACTCATATATTGTTTCCGAACTATACTTGAAAATATGTATCAAAATATGTATGAAAAAGGTTAATATTCAGTATTATATTAAATGAATACTAACTAGATGGATTTATACTAAACTCGACATTGTGATCCTCTTCTTCATCATCCACACACTCACCACCTTCACGTATCTAGTCTTGTGTGCAAATCAGAGCTTCATCATTGTTTGGATGGAGAGGGCTCCTGTAGGCATCAAGGACTCCCCCCCCCTGAACTGAATGCATTCTCTGAAGCAACAAATGAGATTGGAATTGCCAAAATATTTTGTGCCATGTGTGATGAAATCCGATATTTGCTTGCGTTCAACTGCCACCACATCAAAATATCAAAGGTTGAATCGTCAACATTGTCGGCATAATTGTCTTCTAAGTGCAATTCCAGCTCAGATTTTCCTGAATATGTATAACTCAAGACTTTCTTATGCATTAAGAACTTTAACCTGGTGTCCTCCTTCATTCTTGGTTCACATGGATCACATTTGGCGGCCCTTTGCAGTGTATTTTCTATGTCTTCCTTTCCCTAAAAAGTCAAGGTATATTCATCATACATTGCTTGAAAAACCCTCTCCACCTGCCCTACATATTCAATCACCTCCTCCAACGAATGCCGTTCTAAAAAAGAGAAACAAAAAAACTCAAATTTGTACCATGGATCTAGAATAGTTGCGATGGCAAGAGGCAACATAGCATCCTTGTATGTCTAGTACTTGTCAAATTTAATGTACATTTTGGTGGCCATGCTTCGGATTGAAACATCTTAATTGTTTTTCAAGGAAAACAACTCCTTCTCTATCTCAAAATCAAACAGAAAAATAGATTTGCAATTGCATATTTCTGTTCAGAAAAGAATTTAGTTGTAGCATAGAAGTTTTTTAAACTTTTCCTTGTGAGCTCCATCTTTTTCCACTCAGAGGGTGAAGGAATATCCATCAACTGAAAATTACGGGTCTTCATTCTATTGAAGACTTTCTGATACAATGAGTCATATTCAAGCATTAGGAATGTCGAATTCCATCGTATGCTTACATCCAACCTTAGGGACTTTGTCACTTGAATGCGCTCCTAACGGGCATACTCAGGAAACTCTTGATTACAACGGGAGAATACTTTATGCACTTCACCATGTTGCAAGTTTTCCCCAATAATTTTACCAATCTCTGGCAAACCATCCTGCATGATTAAGGTTAGAAAATGAACCCAACATCGGACATGAAAATAACCACCACCAAGCAAAAGTGAGTCCATTGACAAATAATGGTCAACTAAATTCCTTGTCACGACATTATTGGTGGACATATTATCAGCTGTCAGTGTGTACAATTTTGAAGAATTCCACGAACTCAACTAGTTAATCATCATATATGTTATGTTATCGCGTGTATGGAATAAAGCGAGTACTATAAAACTTAAATTTTTCTTATGCAACTTCCAACGATCATCAATGAAATGAGTTGTAGTCACCATGTACTCCAAATTTAGAACGGAAGATTACATGTCAGTTGTTATAAAAGTCCTCCCAATAGATTTGTTGAGAATGCTCAACAATTTCTTCTTCTCAGCCTCATACAGTTTCATGCAGTCTCTTTTCAGTGTAAAATGAGATAAGACCTTGTATTTAGGATGTAGACTCCCAACGAAACTGTGAAAGTTGGGATTTTCTACAATCGTAAATGACATTTCTCTAGAGATTACCCCTTTAATAAATTCTGTTTGGCTGTGTTCTGGATCACAATTCCATGTAGAAATTGTGTTCTCTTGGTCAGATGTAAGCACATTTAAAAAGGTTTGAGATTTTCCATCCTTCTTGCAGTAGAGACATTTATTCTCTAGATTTTGTATGCGATGACTTGTGCCGCTTTTTCGTTTGGCATGATAGCAGTTTATTAGAATGATTATAATGACACATTTCCTTTCCATCCACGGTATCTACCTTGGTCAGATGACTCCAAGCCCGTGATTGAGACTATTGTGAATGTTTGTTCGACCCTTCAGGTTCGACCAAGTTATCATTCTCATGTTCTTCCTCCCCTCTCACAACCTCTTCCTTTGTTATAGGAGTGGCAACACCTTGCTCGTTTTGTGTATTTGACATCTATTAAAGATTGATAATAAAATCGCAACCACGAATCAACAACATGTATAATGACTCATTAGATACAATCATACAACCACTAATTTGGACGAATTAACAACATGCATATTGACTCATATTTCATTTGGGTACATTCGGACAATCAACAATACATTCAACAAAAATAACCAAGATGTATAATATTACTAATATATTCAACAAAAAAGATACATTCAATAAATTGAATCACATATATAATATTGCTAATCAAGATGGGATTTTATACTTTCTTGACGGTTGTGAATCTTTTGATGTCGTGTGGGGCTGAGGAGGGCTACGGCCAGGCACAACCAACAGGAGCGATGACAGTGATGCAAAGGATTTAGCCGCCTAGGGCTAGGGGGTTAGGTCGTTTCTCTAGAGGATGGGTTTTGATGGGGACGGTGTCGCAAACAGCTGTAGGCGACGTGGGGAAGGGAAAGGAGGGGAGGTGAGTAGGGCCGACCGACTATGGTGGTGGATCACATGTGGGCAGCGTCGCGTGGGCGCAGGGATGAGAAGGGAAGGGAGGGGAGAGGAGGGACAACTGGAGAGGTTTTTGCACAGTGCGCTATGCGACCAAATTAGGGTGGGTCAGCCGGTTCGGGCTAAGTGACAACCGGGTCGGGCTTTTAATCGGGCTAGATCGGGGCTATGCTTGAGTCGGCCTGCGGACTTCGGGCTTGGGTCCTAGCTAGCCCGAATCCATCCTGAAATGGTATTCAGATCAAAACCAATGTCCAAGCCCACCCATTTAGATTGCGGGCTCGGACTGGGAGTGGGCTTTGTCAGGCTAGGCTAGGTCGGGACAGCTCGATAATTTGCTCATCCCTAGATATATCTTTTAGTTATGCGAACAACAAAAACCTACGTAGGAGAGAACTTTAGACATTTTTATGCCTATCTGGAAAAATCCAAAGAGGAAAATCATTGTTTGAATAGATTCTCATCCCATACAAAATTTGGAATGGTCTGATAGACCCCAAACTTTGTCGATGTAAAGAATTATTACTACAATTGTTTTTATATTTTTGGGTGGTAGGGACACTATCTTGACAATAGGTTACCTAATTGGTATGTAGATACCTCCTAATATTTGTCTTTTGGTAAACAAGGGATGTACGGATATGCAATTTAGAAATGAATATGGGTTGAGGAAGAAGTGGCAAATGGGTTTTATATGACCACCGATGCATGTCTGAATTTTTGAATTTGGAATATAATTACATTAGCAAATTTAACAAAAGTCATTACCAAATTTGCAAATAAGTTTCAGTGGACAAGTTTTTGGACGACACATAGTAAAAGTATTATAAATTCGTTCAATAATTTGTTATTTGCAAATAATACATGAAATACTATAATTTTACTTAATACTATGAATGCGTCATTAGTTACATTTCATATTAAAACATAATTACAAATATGAATGCACATTAGTTTTAAAATAAATATCAAGTATATCCACATAATGGGATGTGTTAAGAATCGCAAGCGGATCCTCTCCTAGTTAGCAGGGATCTGCTGTAACCCGGGAGGGTGCCCGAGCCGCTCGATCGAGATCGAGCGGTTCGCACGAAATCAGGGTTTTTGTGGGTCCTTACCGTGCGAACCGCTTGATCTCGATCGAGCGGCTCGGGCACCCTCCCGGTTACATCAGATCTGTGCTGGCTAGCAGAGGATCCGCTCCCGTTAAGAATCATTGAATAATGCAGTAACTAATTTATAATGAGGGGGAGAGAGATATATGCTTTTCCAATAAACACATTACTTGTTAGGATCGAATATTCATTTCTACAAGTATTTAGAATCATTTTAAGATAAATATCCACTAGTTTACAAATGGCATGTTATATTCTTACTCTAAATGATTATTGTCTCCAAAATCGTAAATTAATACAAAATGATCATATCTTTATTTGTATTGAAACATCTCATCTATTTTTACTAACATTTATTTCTTATTAATTTAGGATTACTTTTCATGGATATGATCCTTTTATTAGTAAGAATATGATATATCAATTGTATATAATTTGCTCAAAATATTGTAAACACTTGTAAAAGTAATGGCACTCATTACAATCCTAACGAGTTATGCCTAGAGAGAGAGAATAATTATCCAATGAGCATGATGGCCCATTGGGAAATTGACTACCACCCAATCTCATACATCAATTTTTCATCTGACAATCGTTATAAATACATTTTTGACAAAATTGGTGGTTTAAGAATTTATTTTTATACGAAAGTGATGATAGTGGATCATTTATTTCTAATCTTTCTCTCACTATTATTGAAAAAAAGATCATGTAGCCACCTCTTTAGCTTAAAGTCTCCCTCATTTTTACTGGTATCTACACCATAACACCTCTCATAATCATGCAGGAGTTCTAAAAAGTATAACAAGAAGTTGTAAAAAAAATAAAAAATTAAGTAGTAAGTGTATGTATGTAATATGTGTACACACACATGGAAAAAAGGGGCTGCCCCATGGAGTAAAGATAGTTACTCCACAGTTTTTCATTTTTTGTAGCATTATTTATTTAATAAAATTATGAGAGATTTAACTTAGTTTAATGTGAGGGAAACACACATCTCGTGTGAAACAAACCTTCCTAATCTATCCATTTGGATTCCTAACCTATCCATTTGGAATAGGTTTACTTCAGTAACTATGATAATGTTAAAATTTAGCATGTTTGACGGATGAGATATAAATCTAAAATTGAATAGAAATTTGAAATCTTCACAATTTTAATAAAAAATACCACAAAATAAGTGAAGCAATTATCTTGGCTACCGAGGGTGCAGCACCATTTTTACCTATATTTGTGTGGAAAACAATATATGAGAAATAGAAATAAACACAAGAAGCAATTTATCTGTATCGATTTTGTTAGGAGTCCATGTGCTTGGTGGAAACTTAATATAAATTTATTTTTATTTTTTGGAATGTCCTCTACTTTTGCATAGCTGGTTTGCTTATCTTCCACCTCTTGATATTTGTATAGCGTAGCTTAGTCTTATGTCTACATCTTAGGAAGTGGAGGAAGTCGGAAGCAAGAGTGGGGGAAGAGGTGGCATCCAACGTATTTGGTAGTCAGGTTGAGAATTAAAAGATAATTCCTATCTTTTGGATCCTTTTTTTTGGAATTTCGTACAAGATTTTGTTAACCAACGTTATTAATAAGACCTATCAGTCCTTCATTAAAAAATGGTCATTGGGGTTAATTTATCTTTCTAACAACTCCTCTCAAGTTGATGGTCCATCGAACGACATATTAAATAGGAAATGAAAGCTGTAGAAAGGCACATATTTGCAGCTTGACCACGATGTCAATAATTTAAAATCTTTGCTAGAATTTAACGTAGACTTTGGAAGGCCAATTGGCTATTAATCACCTGATCATAAATATCAAAAAACAATAACGATGAATCAATATAATCGTCATTTTGAAAATAATATAAAAAAGAATAGAATGTTATTGTACATCTTCCATAAAAATGTTTACATTATGGTTTAAGTAATATTAACTCACTATGTAATCTGAATCTGAAATCAAACGGTAGAAGAAAGTATTTCAAAAATAATAAGAAATTGAGCAATGAGTATAACCAATACATAGAAAAATGAATGTGGTGCGAACAGGAATATAGGTGCGTGATATGTAAATAACATTATATGCAATGTTCTAACTATCTCATATGAGCATCACGAATGAATAATTACCTTATGAACTTTAGCATTGTGTATATAACAACTCAACAAGTACAAAGACAAGAAAAAATTACTAGAACATGTGAAGGTAGTCACCGTATTATATCATTAGTCACTTAGATCTTGCATATGTCCCAAAACATAGCCCTTCGCTTGATTCGGGTCCTACCGACATTGTTTTCAGTTGAGTTAGTCATTGCCTAAGACACTTATGCAACCTCATATTCCATCTAAAGTGTGACATATTCGATTTTAATACAAACTGTAATATATGATCCAATTTACTTTCATCCCTTGTTTGGGATTAATCATGTGATCCTCAATTGATGATATCACTAGTTTCTTGTCTTATGAGGATTGAATTAATTCATGATTATCAATAGATTGTTGGTTCCAAACTCTAATATAAGTAGTCTGAGGTTTTAGAATATAACCTTCAAGCCAAGAAGATCACAACCTTAAACCCCACTGCTCATGGACAAAGTGAAAAAAATGTCTTAGACCTAATTGTGTTCTCTAAGATAACAATGCACTCTTGATTGTAATATGTTGAGTTGGGATTACCTTGAAATTGGGTAAATGTACCTTTGGACGAGGGAGTGTTTACTCAACTCTCTATATATTATACTCATCACCCTCTTTACCAATACAATTCTAGTGAAGAGTGCCTTGACCTGTAAAAACGAGATTAAGGTTTTGTGTGTCCTTAGTTTTTTTCACTCTTTGTAGTGGTTTCTAGTTAAATTTATGTCTCTTTGATTATTCTTGATCATTTTTAACAGGGTATAAGAGCCTCATTGATGTCTCTGGTTGAAGCTTCTATTTTTTATGATTTCATATATGCTACCGCTGTTTGTATGTTGTGTTATGGTCCAATGCTTTCCTACACCTATCACCATTTGTCGGGATCTCGCCCTTGAAGGTTGGGGTATAGCCAAACGTGTTATTGTTGTCGTAAAACAGGGGTTAGGGTTTCACTCATACTTACATGATGTCGGCGCTCACCTGTTTCTATAGCCCAATGAAGGTTGGGGTCTCCCCCATAGAGGACCTTCGCCTATGCATTCTATGCAAGCTATAGGTGTCATGCCTCTGTCTATGCCTATTGTGCACCTTGGAGGTGCTCCGCCTCTGCCTCCACCTCTTCAGGACACTCTACCCACTACACACATCCCACCAGTGCTTTTGTGTTCATTGAAGCTAGGGCTCGCCTCTTTGAGGGATCAATAGCGTTAGGGCTCCACCTCTGTGTGTATCGACACATAGGTTTCCATCTTCAGGTAGGGTTCTCTCGAGAACTTCTGGGTAGATATTTGGAGGGACCTTTTTAAATCTCTATGTGGCGAGTCTTCTCTCTCCAATGGCTTTATTTTTTCTTAATTTTTTTCAAGTAGTGGATTTCAAGTGTTAGAAAAAAAAGAATTATTGTAATTGCACTCATATTTTATTTGTTAGGTTATTTTTTAACTGTATATGCAACTTGTCATAACATTATTTTTCTTTATTGCTTTGGATGAGAAAGATATTGATGATCAATTATAGTAAGATTAGATGGTATGCCAACGTATATTACGACCCATGAAGAAAACAAATTATATGATTTGGTATGTTGCTAATGGAAGTTTCCCTTCAATCAAGAGGGAGAGATGAGTATATGGATAGAAGAAAGAAAACACCAGTCAATATAGATAATAATTAATGGTGTTTAGACGATAGCCATGCATCTTCATATATTCAATTTCTTGCTCGTCTAAAGAAAAATGCTAAGGAGCAGTGGTTCATGTTGTTTACGATGCTTGGAAAAAAGAAAAATGATATATATATATATATGAATATGAACTGAGCAGGGATGTGTATAACATAAGACAAGAAGAGACGTGAAGGCGAGAGTTTGCATCTCATGCATCACAGACGCATGAAGATTGTATCGTATGTGATCTGGGTCGACTAGTTGCACTAGTCATAGGGGGCAGCAGAAGTTTAAAATTTTTCGATGAAACCACATAACATTGAACCATTCCCTTATTCTTTCCTCTAGATCATAAATAAGTATTAGTTTTACCTCTTGGACTGTGCTTGTGATCCACGAGTTTATAAATGAAGAGACCTCTTATCTAAGTTCAATCTGATGAAACGAGCACTTGCAGGTACATGGATGAGACGTGTTCTTCCTACAATCTGAGTTGACGATCCAAGCACTGAATCTCCTGAATTCGTCTCATGAAATTCGTCATCTTCTTCATGAGCATAGAGCACCAAAGAAGACGGGTCCACGAGCAGTCAATCCGGCAACATAATGACAACACAACAACGGCGAGTCTCTCAACAAACCCCAAAGTGGACATCCACTAGGGTTTGAGGAGGGAAGAGCTTGGATGTGTATGAGAGAGAGAAAGAGATTTTTGTTTCTTCAACTTGTGTAGAGAAAATCCTTAGGGTTGGTCCTTCTATTATATAAAATTAGATGGTTAGGATACACTCCTAATTGAAATCAATGGCCTAGATTTTGTTGAAATAATTTGTAACACTAAAAAACTAATTTAAAATAAGTAAATAAGTTGTTGATATTATTCAACAAATATAATTTCAATTTAATCAATTTCTTGTGGAATAAATAGGAAGGAGGAGAACCACCTTCCCATAATAGGGTGGACTGCCACCATGGAATCGATTCCATGGCCGCCCACTCATATTAGGAGTTGGAGTGGCTCCTTCTCCTTCCTAGTTGATGAGATTCTCAATCTCATCAATTATTCCACATGTTGCAACAATAATATTGCTTGAATTTTTCACCAAAATAATTCCAAATTATTTTGTGATAATTTCATTCATGCCATTGATAATTGTGAATCATGTGCATCCATCCAATATTAAATGTAAACCATATTTACATTCAATTGTATAATGTGAATCTAATTCAAATTAAATTGTATAATGTGGATCTAATTCGCATTAACTTACAAATTGTAAATCATATTTACAATTAAATTTCTCTATGATATTATGAATCAAATTCACAATGTGTATGACTATTATTGATAGTGCTATCCACGTTAATCGTATCCATTATAATTAAATCTAATTTAATTATCTTAGATATCTCTCTACCAATATCCAAGTAATGTGGATCATATTCACATTATTAGAGATAATTAAATCATATTTAACCATCAATTTTCCAATACTCAGATATTATCAATAATAATTATCTTTGAACTCTTTCAAGAACAATATACCTTATCCTTGGATACTTGGAGATAAGGACATGGAGATTGTATATTTCATGTATAATGACTTCGATACTGAGATCTAATCTCATATCTAGATCTAGACGACCTCTCAAAGATGTCTAATCAATTCAAACAGTATATCTAATCTTCTCATCGTATCTGAATCATATTCAAACCAATGTCCAACATTTGAACCAAGATTAGATAATTAATCCACTGAGTGGAATCACTAAAATCCAAACATGTTTCATCACTCCCTCGAAATGGAAGCGTCACAGTTATAGAATCAATTAAGATCACATCATCCTTGAGTATTTCTAATACCCGTACATCCTGCATAATGAAAGACCTAGAATAAACCTGAAGTTTGATTACATTTGAATTGTCTTCTTCAGTGTTTTATTATAGAGTTTCTCATTCGATCATCGGGAGTTGGTATCAATCATATGCTTTCCAAAAGCATGTATCACACCTATAAATCTTGCCATACTTCCAAAGCAAGATGATCATAGATGGAATTTGATTGATCCCAATTTCTCATGAGTGAGATCATATTTTCCGATTCAGATAGTGAACCTATATGATCCCTTAGAGAGATCACATTACTCATATTACCCATATATGCACGCCAGATCATCGGTGGACTATGATTAGGTTATCAACCCAATGGTCTACCCAATGTACATACTCAGACATATAGTTACATATATACCAATCAAAAGATGTGTGTCTGTATCGTGACAACATACGATGTAGGTCTTGGTTATCTCGATCTCATTAAGTCATCTTTTTTACCCAACTTATCCGACACCTCTGAATCTCTATTCATACGCAGAGGACCTGCATCAAGAGGTCGATCCGATGTCAGCCTTTGGAGTAAGGATTGGCATCTCCTTCTCAGGATGGAGATCCTTTCTCAATAATCATTTGACAATGCTAGATGTTTCCTCAATCCAACTCTTTAGATATCATGCAGGCACCAACTTCTATGATACAACCATTGAATCAACAGCTATATGATTATCAAAATGACCATGGTACATAACCCTAATTGTACTAAAGGACCTTATAAGCGCATTCATTCATTCATCTCAGATAAAGAGTGAAAATTAATAACTTTTATTGATGTATAAAAAGATTACAATAAAATTTATTAAAAAATGATTTTTCATGGGATCACTTGCCCAACAAGATGTCGGTCGTAAGTTACTAAATTTTTGTATAAGAAAATAAATGACTTTGAATATTGTGATAATGAAACTTGGAAGAGCCTCATCGATTATATTAGGATAAGATATGAAAGCAAAAACATTTTATTTTTTTCTTAGTGGCCTTAAAACTATGTTTGAGTCAACTAGGAGTTAACTTTTGAATACAAGGACAAAGTTCAATATCGATAAATTGTATCATGCAATTGAATGTAAAGAATAACACCATACATATATGAATGATGACCATGTTATATCTAATGAAAGGTCTGATTTACTTAACAAAGGTGGAAAGGTGAATATTGTAAGGATAAGAAGTATAAATACTGCAAAACACTGGTCATGGGATTGCGAATTGATGGTACCTTATCTAGAGAGAAAACTGAATCAATGGAAGAAACATGTTGTAATGGTTGCTAAATAGTCATCATTACATTAAAATCAAGAAATTGACATAAGATTAAATCAAAGATGTACATGCATAAGTCAAGAACATATTTGTCTTGGACAAGTTCCAAGTGATGCTAAAATCGTGAACGCGGCCATGGCTGCCCATAAAAATGAAGGTAGATATTTTATTTCATGGTGAATGGACTAATTAATAGTGATGACTCACTACAATTAAAGGTGGTCTTTGCGACTACAATCGTTATCACTATTAGTCATTATGTGATGGTAACATGTAAGTTAGTAATTATAGTTATGATTTTAATTTTGCATAAATTTTGAAATTATACATCTAAATATGGGACAAGCGATCAACAAGATGTGCCGCTAGTCCTTTTTGAATTGTAAAATCAATTCTTCTAAATAATGTATCCATAAACCTAAGAACCATAACATTACTACTCATTATTTTTAGAGCCTCTTCAAAAGCTCAATAGCTTCTGGTGACTTTAGTATCAAGCTAGCGAACGTATACATGTATATATGCATGTATGCATATGTACTATCGAGCTAGCAAAAGTATGCACAATGCTTATAATATGGTAAATTTCTATGATATGTAGAGGAAAAGATAGGTGTGCGTTGATACAATTTTGGGTTGGGATCTCTATTGAGCTGAGTATGCAACTTATGAAGCCTGGATAACTCATTCTGGAGCATAGGATCGTAAATTACTTCAGATCTATGTACCTTACATCAATTTGATACTAATTTTCATGTCCAGTAACTAAAAAATGGCTCTATTGGTTATCACAAGGGATTGTAATTATGTGTAACAAATTTGATATCTTTTCCTCTACATATCATAGAAATTTACCATATTATAAGCATTGTGCATACTTTTGCTAGCTCGATAGTACATATGCATACATGCATATATATATATATATGTATACGTTAGCTAGCTCAATACTAAAGTCACCAACAACTGTTGAGCTTTTGAAGAGGCTCTAAAAAATAATGAGCAGTAATGTTATGCTTCTTAGGTTTATGGATACAGTATTTAGAAGAATTGATTTTGCAATTCAAAAAGGACTAGCGGTACAGCTTGTTGATCGTGTGTTCCATATTTCGATGTATAATTTCAAAGTTTATGCAAAATTAATTTTATCATTATTAATTGTTATCACTAATTAATTGTTATCACTATTAATTGTTATCGCTAATTAATAGTCATTATAGTTATTATTTTAATTCATTTAAGTTAGTGATATTTACATGTATTTTACTAGGGATTTTAAGATTAAATAAAAGAATAAAGATGAATGAATGGGAATTCATCACCTCTCTAATTGAATGACACCTCAAAGTGTTGAGTAAAAGAAGGCTATGGGTGGATGTCCTTATGCATCAGCTATAGGAAACATGATGTATGCCTTGAATTGTACAAAACTAGACATCTAGCATGCAATGTGAGTTGTAAGCCGTTACAATCATGTCAAGGATAAGAACACTGGAGTGTAGTGAAAATTATCTTCAAGTATCTAAGAAGAATTCAAGACAATATCTTGGTATGGAAATGGTGACCTTCTAGGCTTAGGGTATAAAGATTTAGACTTCCAGTTCGACGAGGATGATAGGAAGTCAACCTCAAGGTTCATATTCCTATTGAACAATGGTGTTGTGAGTCGGATAAGCAAGAAGAGCGAGATCATGGTAGATTCGAGAATTGAAGTTGAGTACATTACCGCATCTAATGATGCTGAAGAGTAGTGTAGTTGCATAAGTTCATCTTGGTACTTAGTATAGAAACATTAGGAGATTTTCCTATTCCGTTACTCTGCGATAACACGGGTGTTACATGCAAGCAAAATATGAAAAATATATCAAAAATATAATGTGATGACAAACTTTGGATATTATCACTTAATTAATCTCATTTGAATAAATAAAAATAAGTCATCTTTGCAAAGTAAATAAGAAGTCCAATATAGATATAAATATTCTTCTAGAATGGTATATTTGATCTAAACATGGCTCATCATATAACATTAATTCCTAAAGTTTGTGTCAATTATTCTTACACGGTTTTGAATGGAAAATCTCATCTTAACCATTTTTTGATTTAAACATTATCGAAAATTACATCTTCTATTTGTGCCAAATTTTTAGTGCATATATAAAAAGAGTTCCTAATAAAACCTTCTTTATTAAAAATCAATTACAAATTAATCTTATCTATAAATCCTTAAATTATTATATATATATTTTATAATGAAGACATTCATGATTACAATGTGATTATAATTTATCTCGAGAGACAACTTGTAATATAAGGGTCTGATTGTAGACCCAACTTGTAATATTGGGATTTCAAGCATTCGAAAAAAGATATTCAAATTTATTGTGACTTATAATAAGCAGGACTCTTGATATATGTGGATAAGTAAGATTGAAACCCTACTGCTACCCGGTGAGTGATTATTTGTGCTAAATCCTTATTTCCCAAAGTGAAAATAGAATGGGAATCAAGCAGTCAACCAAGCAATGTGAGTTGTTTCACAAAAAATTTGATTCACAATTTTTTTTTGAAAACCACCATTTTTTTTGTAAACTAAATACTAATTCACATGTAAAGATTGACCCTTAAAGTTGATCGATCGTGGGCCTTTGCCGGCTCATGATCAACTTGCCAATGTGATTTGTCCATTTATTTCTCCATGCATTCGTCATCGGGTTCGAATATTAAGAAAAGATAATAAACTGAGCGAACTAAACACACAAAAAAACTTCAAGGTTTTTTCCCCAAGGAAAATAAAGAATAAGAAATGGCAACCACCTCCTCCACTACTCCAGTGTGAGCGAGCCAGAAAACGCAAAGAGACCCCACGACCTCCACCAACACAATCGAGAGAGAGAGAGAGAGAGAGAGAGAGAGAGAGAGAGAGAGAGAGAGAGAGAGAGAGAGAGAGCCGACGGAGAAGAAGAGAGCCAAAGAAGGGAAGCCCAACACTGCAGTGAGGTGAGTATCTCTCTCTCTGCTCCTCCCCATCTACTTCCTCTTCCGCAGCTTTGTAATGTAACTGCTCCCCGTGCTTTGTCCCCCATCTGTGCCTTCGGCTCGTCGAAATCCCCACAAGCCTCCAAATGGTAAGTGGGCTTCTCTAGATCTGGTGATTTTTGGGTCGTTCTTGGAAAGACCCATCATGGCGTTTCTGCTGTCTTCTCATGTATCCTCCTCCAAATGCTGTTTTCCTAACAGTGGGGATCTGGGTGGTGTTGATTCTTTGACTCTGTTTGAATTCCGAGGCTCTGTTGGGTTTGCATGTCGGGATAATGGGATCCGATTAAAAATGGCTGCTTTGCTGATAGATTTGACGGTTAGATTGCCTGCCGGTTGGCCGAACGTTCTGCCCAGAGATATTTGTGGTGTTGTCAGTGATGAATTTTTCGGGAGTAATTCTCAGTTTTAGTGCTGAAAAAGCTCATCTGAGCAGAAGAAGGGGTAGATTCCGGGTAAGTCCTTCTTGGTGTTTGATATTGGGAGGCATCTTTACTGAGAGCAATTCGCTGCTGCAGAGGCTGGTTAAGAATTCACCTTTCCCGCTTTAGCGGCCATGAAACAACGTGTGATCGTTTTGTTTTAACCATTAACCACTGTCTTGATTTATAGTTCAGTTTGGTTCTTGTTTTAACCATTAACAACTGGATGAATAGGCAATACGTGATCTTTCCTGGTTTATGTTGTTAGCTAGAGACATCTTTTGCTGGGCAGTACTTCTCACTTCTTCGATTACTTTCTAAAATCAGTTTGAAATAAATCGAACAATGTACTCGTTATTATGTTTCGATACTTGCTATTTGATTATATGAAATGCATCTTTCATTCTATGTTTGACTTACCATATTATAATCTTAGAGGTCGATAGAAGTTAGCAACATTGAAATTCTCTCACTATTGTATACTCTGCGAACAAGAGCCATGATATATTATTGAATTCAAAATTCAGGGTTTTAACTTAAGTACACTGACTTGCCCTTTCCATTTCTCTTGTCTTTTTCCCTTTGTTTGTCCTGCTATCTTCTCCCTTGATCTTCTTTCTTGTGGATATTGATCCCTTAACTACCATGAGATGTCACTCTGTAATTTCTACCAACACAATCATCGTTGATGCTCTCCCTTTTGTACTCACCACGAATTCTTATTACATTAGGAGCACTTATGGATCACTAAAAGCACAATACTTAAACAAAAATCACTATGTGGCACTTATAAAGCACAAGGTAAATAATAAACAATCAAATTGCAAGTGACACAAGGATGTACTATGGAAACCCTCTCGCATAAAAATCATGAACAAAGTCTCTAACTCAGTCTTTCAACCTAACCGATCCTTGGTCTTTCACTAAACTCATATTTCTTAATTGGGTTACTCAACTATATTAAAATTATTGTTTCACACAGACAACTTCAAACACAAGTTCAAAAGTAAAAACTCCTATAACCTCAGATGCAACGAGTCATGGAATGTAATGCAAGGTAAATGAAAAGATTTTACAAAGATAGGAGTGTGCTTCTAAGAAGAATATTGAACCAATAGAGCTTTAACATGTAGTGCGAGCACTGCGAGGCATAATGTAGTTTCTCAGATTTTGTTTTGACTTTCAGCCAGAATTGTATCATCTGTGATAACACTAGCCCAATCAATTTAGCTAAGAACCCTATTTATCACTGTAGGACGAAGCAAACTGATGGACACCGTTTTCTTTGAGAAAATGTTCTGATAGGTGAAATTTGTACGGGATTTCTTCTGCTTACCACTTTTGAATAAACTGATTTCTGACTTCATCTGCACATAAGCTTTTATCAATTATATCATGATTGATCTGATTGTGTATTATCTACAGGTCTAGCATATTGTGGTTGTCTGCTTGAGCATGATGGTTCCTAAGGAGAATGGAGAAGCTCGGGAAGAACTGAAAGAAACTGAATCAGATTTTGAGCCCGGAAGGAATTCTGTTTCCTCTCAAGGGGAGTCTCAGAGCACTGAAGAAATCAAGGTGCGAAGACCATCTAGAGTTCCCAAAAATTTAACTAGGAAAGAAACCACAGAAGCCAATTATCGATCGAGGAGAGTCTCAGGTGATCGGCACGAGTCAAACAAACTGCACTTTAAAGCTTCTATCAACAATCGAAAGAAATCCCAGAAACCTGATATAGTTATGTCTTCAAGTAAGAGCCTTTCTGACCTGAGAAATGAGAATGTAAAGATTTCTGCCAAAGCTTCATCAGAGTCATCTGAGGGAGCTGATGAAAAAATCATTGAAGAAAATGGCACTGAAGAATTCAAGGAGATAGATATTGCAGATGAGACGCCCAACTGTGATCAGAGTGTTGGCACTGATAATGAAACCATTGAGACAGAGGAGAATAGTTTGGATGAAGAGAAAACTAATCCATACCAAAAGATCGAGGAAATGGAGTCACGAATCGAGAAGCTTGAAGAAGAATTACGTGAAGTTGCTGCTCTGGAAATTTCTCTTTACTCTGTGGTTCCAGAACATGGAAGTTCTGCACACAAGCTACACACTCCTGCACGACGCCTTTCTAGGTTGTATATCCATGCTTGCAAGCATGGGACTCAACAACAAAAGGCTTCTGTTGCAAAAAATACAGTATCTGGCCTGGTTTTGATTGCGAAGTCCTGTGGCAATGACGTTGCGAGGTATTTAAAAGTTATATAGATTGTGAAGCAACCGTAAAATATACACTTGCATTATTTTTTGTCTTCTGATCTAGCTTCTTTGGTTCAGGTTGACATTCTGGTTGTCGAACATGGTCGTACTTAGGGAAATTATGTCCCAAGCCTTTGGGATCTCATCCGGTCCTCTATCAAGGATGTCCGCTGAGTCTAATGGCGTTGCAAATAAATCAGACGGAAAAGCTTCTTCACAGAAGTGGAGGAGTAAACAGGGTAACAAAGCAGTGACAAAACCTGTGCTTCTGAAGTTAGTTGATGATTGGCAAGAGACAAGCACATTCACTTCTGCACTGGAAAGAATAGAATCTTGGATGTTCTCTCGAATAGTTGAGTCGGTGTGGTGGCAGGTAAATGCTGCTCATTGTTCTGTTGTTTTTGCTGTACGGTTTTTTTCTTATCATTTAGTGGTGGAGTCATCAAGTTATTGCTCTGTGGAGTGTCAGTTAATTTTGTACTGTTTTGACTTTCTGGTAGTTTGAGAAGATAAGCTTGTATGCAATTGTAAAAGGGAGCGGATAGTTAATGTCATATTGTTCCGACTATCGGTAGTTTGAGAAAGTAAGCATGCATTTAATTGAACTGGGAATAGATGCTGACTTTCCTTGCATGTTTCTTTCAGACTTTGACTCCTCACATGCAAGGTCCTCCTGAGGGCTCGTACAGAAGCAGAGGTCCTGGGAAGCTGCTTGGACCGGCATTGGGAGATCATCAACAAGGGAATTTTTCCATTGACCTATGGACAGATGCTTTTCTTGATGGTTTTATGAGGCTGTGTCCAGTACGAGCTGGAGGACATGAATGTGGTTGTCTTCCTGTGTTAGCAAGAATGGTGATTCAATGAGCTCTTATTCGTTATTATCTTTTTTTTTTCCGGAACTCTCGTATTAAAAGTTACCCAGTGGGCAGCTTTGATTTTCTCATTGCACATTCAAGTGCTTGCCATCGTCCTCTTAGTAGGCTAAGCACGGACTTTGAAGATATGTTCTTTAATGATCTTCATCTATATGAAGATCGACTGCATTTAATATAATAGGACTGAAAATAAACAAAAAAATGCTGATTTTAGCTGAGTTGATGCAAGGTAGGACAAATTGATTCACTTCATAACTAGTTTTTGGTCACTTACTTGAGAAGCTTTTTAGAAAAAAACTGAGTATGTTTCCTACAGCAGTAATTTCTCTAATTTTATTAATTGTTAAGGGGCTTGCTGCTGGAATGAACAAGTTAAAGATGGTTTTCATTTACTCTTCTAGATATAAGATTACTAAAATGAGATGGACCTGGATAATATCTAAGTAATATGGATAATATCTAAGTATAAGGGATATTTACACCCATAACCTGCAGTAATTTCGTAATTATTTACATAACCCTGTGTAATCGTGAATTATACCCAGGATCTTCAATAGTGCTTAACTCTTACACCCATAATCCTGTGTTAACTTCCATCCAACTTTCCGTTAATTATGACGATATTCGTCAAAGATTTTATATTTTCACCCTTTATGTTCCCATTATTTACAAATAAGCCACTCCCCCATCCTCCTCCCCTGCCAACCACCTCTTCCGCTAGCACCCATCTCCTCTTCCCCTTCCCCCCTCCCGCCGACCAGCTCCTCCTCCAATACTCATTTCCTTTTCCCCTTCCCCCCACCAACCACCTCTCCCCCTCCCGCCGACCATCTCCTCCTCCAACACCCATCTCTTCTTCCCCTTTCCCCCTGCCAACCACATCCTTCCCACCCGCCTGCCACCTCCTCCTCCGGCACACATCTCCTCTTCCCCTTCCCCTCCACCCCACCCCGCCACCAGCTCCCCCCCACCCCCCCACTGACCACCTCCTTGTCCCCTTCCTCCTCTTCGCCCCCCACTAGGTCATCAAGCCGTAATCCACTCACAGCCCCGCACCTCCTCCCCCTCCTCTACTTCTATCTCCTCCTCCTCCTCCTCGCTCAAGAGCCTGAAGTCCACAGGGAGCTACCATAACAACTAGAGCTTCCTCGACGACGCGTACCCCTTCAACGACGACCTCTTCCGCAACCTCGTCGTCTCCTTTCGCATCCTCTTGTTCATGGACACATCCGCAGATGTGGGTCTCCTTTACCAGCAACGGAGGCGGGTTGGGGGGGTGCTGGAGGAGTAAGGGGGAGGAGGTGGTCGACAGCGGGAGGGGGGGGGGGCGCTGAGGCGACAACGGAAGACATGGGAAGGAGGAGGTGGTGGGCGACAGTGGGGGACATGGGAAGGAGGAGGTAATCTAGGAGGAGGCCGGTGACGTCAGGAGGAGGAGTAGGTCGAGGAGGAGGAGGAGGATGGCGGCTGGAGGACCTGGAGGAGGTCGGGGAGGAGGAGGGTGGTGGCGGGACGACCTAGAGGAGGAGGTCAGGGAAGAGGAGGGCGACGACGGGAGGGAGGGGTGGGTCGGCATGTTGGGGAGGAAGGGGGAGGGGTATTTTTTATTTTTTTGGAAATTTTAATAACCGTTAGATAGCCATGGCTTAGATTAGCCCAATGGTCTAATTGGGTTAACAGACAAATCTAACGGAGGGTTATAGATGTGAGACGGAATGACAATTTAGGGTTCTGGTATATTTCACGGTTTTGCAATGTTATGTACATAATTACGAAATTATTCAGGATTATGGGTGTAGATATCCTTATTTGTAAATGTAATTTCTATACAAACTGTGCAAATAAGTTCATCAAGTGTAGTTCCTTCACATCTTTCCATGGTTAGTTTGTCATGCACCGCGCAATAACTACACAAGCATAAAGTGGACAATACCTCCTCTTTTGCACAAGTTCTCCTATGATTGTAGTTGTAGCTCCTAGGTTCTTTTTTTGAGTGAGACAACTTCACTAGTGCTAGTTGTAAGCTTGCCTGAGGCCATCTTTTTTTATATTGTGATCATCTCTTCATCTGAACAACAACAACAAAGCCTTTTTCCACATTAAGTAGGGTCGGCTACATGGATCTTTGCCTTCATTCAGATCTATCTTGGGTCATTCTCGGAGTTAGATCCAAAAAACTAAGACCCTTTCATATAGTCTCATTCCAACACTTTTTGGGCCTTCCTCTCCCTCTCTTAGACGGCTCAACATCCCAAAACTCGCATCTCCTAACCGGTGCATCAGTTGACCTCCTTTGCAAATGGCCAAACCACCTTAAGCGTTTTTCTCGCATCTTATCCTCGATCGGAGCTACACCAACTTTCATTCTCATTACATCATTCCAAATCCGATCTTTACATGTGTGTCCATACTTCCACTTTAGCATTTTCATTTCTGCTATTGCCATTCTCTACACATGTTTATGGTTCACAGGACAACATTCAGATCCTTAGAGAATAACAGGTCTCACGGCTGCTTCCTTTACTTGAGTTTTTGATATCATTTGGCCAAAAATCAACGTCTGACATCAGGATAGGAAATGGTTACTTCATGTTACACTGTAAGCCACAGCAATAACTACGACGAGTTCAGTTCATCTGTGGAAAATGCATTTGAGCTACATTTTCTTTATTTTAAAATGACAATACATCCATTTTCTGGTAGGTTATATAATGTGATAATGCATCCATTTTCTTGTAGGTTATGGTACAATGCATGTCTAGATTAGATGTTGCAATGTTCAATGCCATTTTGCGTGAATCAGCTAATGAAATCCCTACTGATCCAGTATCAGACCCAATTTTGGATGCAAAAGTCTTGCCTATGCCTGCAGGTGATTTGAGCTTTGGGTCAGGTGCACAACTGAAAAATTCTGTACGTATCATATTTTTTACACTATGCATATGATATGGTTTTATATTGCACGATATGATCTTTCTCCATGTATTTGCTGAAATTCTTTTTTTCGTCTGGATTAAACCTGATGACAAGTTATGTTACAGTGTTTGATTGCTTGGACTTACAATTTATATTAATAAGCTATCAATATAGACCATGATGCTTTTGTTCTCTACATCTGCACACTTGGCAAACAGAAGTATAGGTCAAGTCTTTGAAGGTAGCCTTAACTACTGATATAGTAGTAAGTTTACATCTGGCCAACTTATGTCCAATAAGTGTTTAGGCCTTCTTAAGCAACAAATCTACATCTAGTTCTCTTAAAAAGGAAATTGACACCCATTTGCAGTATTCGTTAATAATCAAGTTCATCATTCCTGTCCGTCCTCACTGTGTAAATTTCTCTCTGACCAACTTATTTTAACCATGGTTATAAACTACAGATAGGAAGTTGGTCTAGGTGGCTTGCAGAGTTGCTGGGCATGGATGTCGAGGGTGAAACTAAGAATGAACAAAGCATTGCGGATGACGATAGATCTGGAGGGAGTATTGAGTCAAAATGTTTTCCGTTGCTCAGCTCTTTAAGTGATCTTCTGATGCTCCCAAAGGATATGCTTGTTGACAAGTCTATCAGGATGGAGGCATGCTTTTTAATTCTATTTCCTGAAATTTATTTTTTCATATATTATTGATTTCTTTGTATGTATAGGTTTGCCCTTCGATTGGGTTGTCTTTGATAACAAGGATACTCTGCAATTTCACACCTGATGAGTTTTGCCCCGATCCTGTACCTGGCATTGTATTGGAAGAGCTGAATGCTGAGGTATTTCTTTCATTACCTGATCTTAAAGGACATTTATAGTTGACAGTTGACACCTCTCTAAACTTGATGTTCTTTACCATCCATCACTGGAATTACAAAAATTACATTTTCATTCCACTAAGAAAATGGATCCTATTGATATTAATCTTAATTTCGACCTTTGTATAATTCCGTATAGAAGTGGGTTCTGCATCGATAAGAAAGATCTGTCGGAGTTTGCCTGTTTGTCACTGCATGTGCTGTCTGCTGTAATATCTCATTCAAATATTTTTGCTAACTTAGTGATTATGAATTATTTTACATATTCAAGCTTATATCGCATTCATTTGCCCTATTATCTTTTTTATGTTTTTTTCTGGTACTTGACATGCCTAAATTGCTATAGCTTTATCAAGTGAATTTCATTTTATGCAAATCACCTATAGATTTTTGCAATCTTGCTGGTAGCTGGGGATGCATCTTCTACTTTGTACTACTAAGTTTCTTTTTAAGATTGGAACTGTTGGACTCATGGAAGGACATATCGATATCGACAACATATCGATACAATGTCGATACCGATATATCGGCGATATATCGACGCATATCGCCGAAACCCGGTATCCATTAGGCATTTTTCTCCTGTCGATACCCGATATATCCATATCGGCGATATATCGGTGACCTGTCGATACCGATATATCGACGATATATCGCGATATGGCGATCCATGGTTGGACTTAAGAAAGTCTTTTTGCTTTTATCATCCCTAAGAAAATTAAATTTGGGCACAGTTCCAGAACGTCAATAGTGAGATATCCCATCATTTAACAAGTAGTATCCGATGAGGTGCATTCTTTGCGAATAAATTAAAGTGGGCTTTTTCATCTTTCAGTTATAGTCGCTAGACAATTTAAAGATATACATCTGGTTGCATGGTCACATGAATTTGTGGTCTTCATACTGCACTTAACTAAAACCAGAGCTTGAAATATTTTACTCGCAAAACGATATTGGTAGTTAACTTTTATTTGCCAATTGTCAGCGGATGTCAGAACGTCGACTATCAGAAAAAGATCCCAGCTTCCCTTATGCTGCAGTTCCAGTTGTCTACTGTGCACCTACCGTGGTTGATGTGGCACAGAAAGTTGCAGATGTTAACGGGGGGAAGGTTGAGTTAGGAAGAAACGCGTCAGTGATACAAAGACGAGGGTATACAAGCGACGAGGAGCTGGATGACCTGGATTCTCCTCTGGCTTCAATCATAGATAAAACTCCCCCTGTTTCTCCTGCTAATGCCAATGGAAGGTTGAAAGATTGCAGCACCCAAACTAATGTGAGATTTGAGCTCCTTCGTGAGGTATGGTCAGCATGATGATATGTTCGCTATGTATTGCTTTGTAAAGTCTTGGGTGATATTGGGTGAACAAAAGAGGAAAGAAAATGGCGTGGGAATGCCATGTTAGAAGAGGAAGAAGGTTATTATTTGATTTATTCAAGAATGTTGATCGAATACTATGCCATCTTGTAATTATTTTTTGTTATATCATGAGGTTTCTTTTACCTGGGTCAAGTATTTGGCTTGATGAACATTTCAAAAGGTTGGGAGCAGATTGATAGCAGGTCCTGCTGTGAGATCACCGTGGTTTGCAGATGATCGGAGAGGGGAGAGGGAAACTGTTTAAGCCGAAAACTACCTTTAAGTAAAAATCAACTAGAGCAAAACTATTTTTAACGACACCCTCTTCCCCCTTGGGTCCTCTGTCAATTACGGGAATCCTCGTAGAAGGGCCTGCTATGAATCCGCTGACAGCAGATCCCTTCCCTGCAAGATTGGCTGTAAACTTTAATCAGGATGCTCTTGGATAAACATTTGTCAATGTATTTTAGCTTCTTATAATTTCAAATAATAGAAAGATCCTTGGTGTGTCAAAATGGAGTTATCTTTGTGCACGCATCCGTGTGTGCATATCTGATGTGCATGTATGCGTGTATGCACGCATGCGTGTGCACATGTAGTGTGTGTCTGATGTTAGAAAGATCTTTGGCGTGACAAGTTGATGTCATATGTGTGTACTAGCATGTGTTGTGTTCGCACAAGCATGCGATTTCATAGCATGCTTTTTGTTGCGAATCACGGAAATGGAACACATAAAAATGATCACTGAAGCAAGCATGAAACACACGGATTTAGAAGGTTCACCTGCAACTGGGCTACATTATTGATGGCGAGGTGGATCTCCTCAATATGGCAGAAGAACTGGAGAACACAGAGATAATTCAAAACAATAATCCTATGAAGGTTTATATAGTATCTCCTCCACACAGATAAATCTTAAAACAAACACGACTTCAAATCCTAAAGTAAACATGACTTTGAATCCTCAAATAAACAAGACTTCAAATTCTAAAGCAAACTGTAATTTGAATCCCAAACTTAATAGGACTTTGTTTGCAAGCTTAAATATGAACTGTTCTAAATCTAAATAGTAGGATTCAAGGCATTATTAGATATCTCCACATTGAAATTGAATCCTCAGTAGAAGAATAACCACGGCTTCAAATTCAGATAGTAGATTTCAAGGCTTTATCAACAATCTCTACCTTTATTTGAATCCTCAAATAACATAATAATCATTGCTTCAAATCTGAATAGTAGGTTTCAAGGGATTATCAACAATCATCATCTTGAATATAATCCTCATATTGTAGAATCACAACTCCTAGACTCCACCACTACCTTCGATCTTCAGATTCCACGACGTCATCTTCTCGATGGTTCTGATGAATCTTGATGTTATGATACAAGTTTGTTGCGAATAGCGGAAGCGGAACACACACAAACGATTAACTAATCAAGCACGAAACACACGGATTACAAGGTTCAGCCGTAATTTCGTTACATCCTTTGCGATAGCGGCGAATCTCTTCAATATGGTGGAAGAACTAGAGTACATAGAGATGGTTCAAAAGACTAATCCTATGGAGGTTTATATAATACCTCCTCCTACACAAATAAATTCAAAAACAAATAGGAATTCAAATTCTAAAGCAATCATGATTTTGAATCCCAAAACAAATGGGATTTCAAATCCCAAAGCAAACATGACTTTGAATCTCAAATCAAATAAAACTTTATTTACATGTTTAAATAGAATTTAAGGCATATCAACAGTTTTTTAGGATGTTGGAATTGGGACTACTTTCTCGGTTGGTGGGAAGAACTTGATGAAATATCCATTCCCACGAAAGTATGATTTTAAGAGAAAAAATGGATTCTAAGAAAAAGATGTCATCCATAAACATTTAAAAGAATGAACACTCAAAATACAATTATATTCTAGGATGCATTTCCCCTATGCCAACCCGATAAAAGGAGTGCGGGAAGTGCTAATGTGCCTTATGGCATCCTTTCATGTGGGTATGACAGGAATTTTAAGTACTAATATTAATGAATATTCACATGTATGTCCTTGTAAAACAATTTAATAACCCTCAAAGGCATATGTAATTTATATTTACATCTTAACCTTTCTAAAGTTGCTTTGCCTTACGAGTTTTTTTTTTATTTTTTTACGTTACTTTACTGGCTTATCTAATCTTACATTAAACTAAGTATACACAGCTCATGCAAATAGTCCAATAATAGAAAATAGTCTTTTTTTTTCACCCAGTTTATTGGACTTCAATGGCATGATATGCATTACTCATCATCTCGAATAAGTAGTGAAGGAAGGTCTGAACATTCACATTAAGGAAATACAGAATATACAAATCAAATTATAAAAAATATGAGGCTCATTATATGAGTGATATAACAATCATAGAAAATTTTTGATTGCAATGTGAAACCATGTGGATACAAAAACATTTTTTGCACCATTTCGACAATTACACGAGAAAGGAAATGCTACCTTTTATGCATGTAGTCTCTAATGGAAGAAACCTCCTGATTTGAGTCTGATTTGACGACTGCTACACTCACGGGCATGATGTTGAATCATGAGTTTCTTGTGAACTTGAGAGACGACTTTTCTCCTTGTCCATGCTAGAAGATGATCTAGATGATCACCACACTTTCGGATTTCATCTCATGAACTCCACTTCTTCATCTCAGGCACGAGACATGTAAAGGAAGACAACTCTACATGCCAACACAAAGATTGAGAGAGAGGAGTGTATAAATATGTGGAGAGAGGGTAAAAGATTCAAAGAGGACCAAGGAGAAGTAGAGAAGGACTCTTCATTTCTTTTTCTCCTCATGGAATTAGGACTTGTTTCAAACATGAATTGAATTAAAATAATATAAGGCACACAATACTTCTCTTTGTTTCTTCCTCCTTCTTCACAAGAGAGTTCACCTTGTCCTCCACATATTAGCCTTAGAGAGAAAAAGACCATATCTATATATTGGATATTGGAGATTTCTTTTCCAGTCTCTCTT
The DNA here is from genome assembly GCA_037367405.1 of Ottelia alismoides. Classification (NCBI taxonomy): domain Eukaryota; kingdom Viridiplantae; phylum Streptophyta; class Magnoliopsida; order Alismatales; family Hydrocharitaceae; genus Ottelia; species Ottelia alismoides. The sequence continues at coordinate 317,808 of JAZKJV010009919.1, forward strand.
GGCAGCTCCTACTACTTTGATTAGCTTGATTTGGCTCCAGACTAGATTGATACATTCCCAAAGCCCCCCTACTCAGAGACCCTACATGGAAGAGGGGAGCAGTTTGCAACTATGTCTCCTTTGCCCTAGCAACCAGTCCTTTTGTTGAGGGAGTGAGTAGGAGGAAAAAGAGTCACTCTTTCTGAGTTCCAAGTCAACGAAGCGAGGAGAACTAGTGGAAAGATCAATATATGGGGAGGAATTGCCTACAAAATTCCCAAGAAAAGATCTAACTTGGTCGACTGAGGTCAGGGATGGAAGTTTGGAGGCCAATTCCAATTTGTCCTTCAATTCCACGCTCGGAAACAATGTGTGGCAAAGTACAATCCCTTCTCAGACCATAAAATGACCTTTTCCCAACTCAGAATGAGATTGACCTCAATACACTGTTTGAGGACCGATTTCATAATTATGTAGTCTCAAATGAGTTCAAAAATATGGCTATCAAAACATCGAGAAAATCATCAACCATATCCAAGAAAATGGCCATCAGAAATCCAAAGGTAGCTGGTGCATTACAAAGCCCAAATGTCATTCTCTGGAATGCAAATGTGAACTTTCTTCTCTTTACACTATGGTCTTCTACTGGATGATCTATGTTGTCATGTCAAACTTACTATCTTCTGCCTTTTGACTGAGCACACTTGTATGACTGAACTTGGCTCTTACACCTATCTAATAGCACAGTCCTACTCGGACCTTCTACACTTGACTCATAACTTATATCATATTCTAAAGAAAGCTGTTTGATGAGAGATGAGATGGGTATGCCATGCCTACTTTCTCTCTTTTACCTTCGAGCATTTCCTTCTCTATCGAGCTATTTTCTCTATATGTGAACTCGAAAGATAGATTTTTCCCTAATATAATAAGTCATACCCACTTGCGAAAGAGGATTCTAGTATTAGACAGGTAGGAAGTGACCCTGCTAATCTAAGGTGGCCGAGAAATTGGGAACTTAGCTTAGATAGGTGAAAATCCTTTTCAATACATAATTCAAGCCCTTCTTGGACTTGGTCTTAGATAATTATGTGGAATTATGTATTCATAATTACTACCAAGAAATTAGGATAATTAGTAAATCGTCATCCCAACTAACAAAATTAGTTCATTAGTCAACTATTAAATGCAATCAAAAAAATTTCATTTAAGTAATGATGAATGTTAATCTAAGTCACAGTAACATTAATATAATATGTGAATCATATTAAAAAAAAGTTCCAACAATAAATGTGGATCCTATTCATATAAATCCTAATATTTATGAATCTGTATTCACAACAAGTAAGTGTCAATTATGTGATTCTCATTCACATACTTATAGAGACTAGTCAACAATAATAAAGATTTTGCAATCCTTAATTATTCGATCATCAATTTCTCAAATGTATGACTCCTAATCCAAATAAGATTCGTGTGTTGCATTTGTGAATACTTGGAGATAATATTGTGAAGATTGTATAGATCACATACAATGACTTGACATTAAAGTTGATCTAATATCATGGTATCTAACCACTTGAGTTATCTGATCAAGTTAGATATCAAACAAATTCTCTAAATGGCTTGAACATTTCACATCAATTTTCAACTCTTTGCACCCATAATTTGGTTCTATAAATTTAGATTTAATCCAATTAAATCTCATTCATTTGATTTCTAAGGGAGTTACTTGAATCCATCTGGTTTCATCATTCCCAGATTAGTTAGGTCAAGGAATTGACTTAACGAGACCGCGATAACCAAAGGCCTATATCGTATACTATCACGATATGAGCATACATCCTCTGACCGGAGACAATGTGTTACTATATATCTAAGTATGTACATTTGGCAGACCAATAGGTTGATGGCCTAACCAAGGTCTATGCACCGACGAGCTGGTGTGCATATGAGGGCATATGAGTAATACGATCTCTTAAAGAAATCATACAGGTTAACTTGTGAACCGGAAGACATGAGTTCACTCATGAGGTATTGGGACCAATCAAATTCCATGCATGGTCGTCGTGCTTCGGAAGCATGACAAGAATTTGTAGGTATGATATATGCTTTGTGAAAGCATATGATCAATATCAACTCCCAATGACCAAGATTGAAAAACTTATTGATGAAACCCTAAAGATGACAGTGTTAAATTGATCTTTGTCTTCGGGTTTATAATAAGTCTTCCAGTATGCAGGATGTACAGATAATGGGAATACCTGAGGGTGATGTGATCATAATTGATTGTATAACCATGATGCTTCCATTCCGAGGGAGTGATGAAACAGGTCTGGATTTTAGTGACTCCTCTCAGTAGAGAAGTAACTTGAACTTAGTTCAAGTGTTGGACATTGATCTGAATGAGATTCAGATGCAGTGAGAAGATTAGATTTACGATCTTGATTTAATCAAGCATCTACGAGAGGTATATGAGATCTGGATTTGAGATGTAATCACAATATCCAAGTCACTATACATGGAACGTACAATCACCCTGTCCTTATCTTCAAGTATCTGTGGAGAAAGCGCATTATTCTTGAAAGGGTTCGAGAATAATTTCATAGTTGAATTATATCTAAGCATTGAGAAATAGATAGTTAAATATTATATAATTATCATGAATAATGTGAATTTGATTCACATTATTTGGATGCATGAGAATGAAGATTCAATATAATTAAATATGATTTAATTATTATGGATAAGAATAATGTAGATAGCCATATCCAAATGATTCATAATATATCATAAATATGATTTATAATGTATTAGAGAGAGCTTATTACGATTTATATTTGTTGATTAATTATTGATGTGAATTGGATTCACACTGGATAATTAATTGAAACTGTAAATCACATTTTATTTTGGGTTGTGAATGTGATTCACAAATTTCCAATGCAAGATTACAATATTCACAAAATAATTATGAATTATTTTTGTAGAATTATTTACAACAATTATTGTTGTAAATATTGGAGATACATGGAACAATGTAATCTAAAAGATTACATGGGGATTGTCCCCTTCCTAATAGGAGAGGGGGACGACCATCAATTCTTGTAAGGAAAAGGTGGTCGTCCACTCCACCATTATGGAAGGAGGCAATCTCCTTTCCAATATCTCCAAGCTTGATTGATTTAATTTTAGGATTAAATTATATTGATTTATCAATATATATTTAATCTAAATTAAGTTAAGAGGAAAGGGAGCCTGCTTTGTGAAGTAGGTAACCTTACCTACTTCACATTCTATTTTTGCAAAATTTTTAATTTTTTTTGAAAATGCCACCATGGGTTTTCATAACTATATCCCTCTAATATGTCATTCAAATTTCGTTAAAAACAGAGACTCCAACGGTCTTCATTCAAAACATGAAAAATACAACAAATCTGTGACCATTAAAATATGACTGTCTGGATGGAGGTCGTAGGTGTCTCTGTTTCTGACGAAATTTGAATGACATTATAGAGGGATATAATTATGAAAATCCACAGTGGTATTTTTCAAAAAAATAAAAAAAATGCAAAAAATAGAATGTGAAGTAGGAAGTTACCTACTTCACAAAGTAAGCTCCCTTTCCTCTATATGAGGAAAGGGAGCCTACTTTGTGAAGTAGGTAACCTTACCTACTTCACATTCTATTTTTGCAAAAATTTTAATTTTTTTTGAAAAATGCCACCGTTGATTTTCAAAACTATATCCCTCTAATATGTCATTCAAATTTCGTCAGAAACAGAGACTTCTACGGCCTTCATCCAAAACATGAAAAATACAACAAATCTGTGACCGTTAAAAAATAACTGTCTGGATGGAGGCTGTAGGAGTCTCAGTCTCTGACGAAATTTGAATGACATATTAGAGTGATATAATTATGAAAATCCATGGTGGTATTTTTCAAAAAAAAATGCAAAAAATAGAATGTGAAGTAGGTAAGTTACCTACTTCACAAAGTAGGCTACCTTTCCAGTATATGAGGAAAGGGAGCCTACTTTGTGAAGTAGGTAACCTTATCTACTTCACATTCTATTTTTGCAAAATTTTTAATTTTTTTTGAAAAATGCCACCGTGGATTTTCATCACTATATCCCTCTAGTATGTCATTCAAATTTCGTCAGAAACAGAGACTCCTACGGCTTAATCCAAAACATGAAAAATACAACAAATCTATGACAATTAAAAAATGACTGTCTGGATGGAGGCAGTAGGAGTCTCTATTTCTGACGAAATTTGAATGACATATTAAAGAGATATAATTATGAAAATCCACGGTGGTATTTTTCAAAAAAAAATAAAAAAAAGTTGCAAAAAATAGAATGTGAAGTAGGTAAGTTACCTACTTCACAAAGTGGGCTCCCTTTCCTCATATATATATGATTGATCTTGTGTGAGCCAAAATATGTAAGACATGAGAGGACTGATTCTGGACCACTAGATTATGTCATCTCTCTCCTCATTGATTGTAGGAGGAGAGAGAAGAGCAAAATTTAGGGGTCCAGATTCACTACTCTCATGCTTTCACATATTTTGGCTCTCACAAGAACAACCCTATATATATATATGAGGTAAATGGGGCTGCTCCCACCCCCATTTTCCTCCAATTTTTTTATTTTTTTAGAAAATAAAAATTTGTATATTCATCACTAACATCTATTAAAATTTCGTCAGAAATAGAAACTTCCTACGGCCTCCATTCAAACATGGTCAATTTAAAAATCCTGCGACCGTTAAAAAATGACGTCTGGATGGAGGGCTTAGGAGTCTCTATTTCTGACGAAATTTTAATAGAATGTTAGAGGGATATAGTGATGAATATACAAATTTTTATTTTCTAAAAAAATAGGGAAAATATAGCGGTAGGAGCAGGCCCGTTGGCTACTCTCAGGGAGCATACTCATTTTTCCCTATATTATATATATATATGAGGAAAAGGAAGCTGTTTTGTGTAATAGCCAACTTGGCTGTTACACAAGGCAGTCCCCCCCTTATTTTTTTTCAAAAATAAAACCATGTATATTCATCTATATGTCCCTCCTACATGTCATTCAAATTTCGTCAGAAACGGAGACTCCTATGCCCTCTATCTAGAACAGATAATTTTTAACGGTCTGGAATTAGTTGTAATCAACCTGTTCTAGATGGAGGGCATAGGAGTCTCTGTTTCTGACGAAACTTGAATGACATGTAGGAGTGACATATAGATGAATATACATAATTTTATTTTTGAAAAAAAATAAAAAGGGGGGGAGGGGGAACTGCCTTGTGTAACAGCCAACTTGGCTATTACTCAAAACAGCCTCCCTCCCCTCTCTCTCTCTCTATATATATATATGGGAAAAAGAAGTATGCTCCCTAGGTGTAGCCAACTTACATGCTCCCACCCCTTTTTTTCGTGTATTTTTTTTATTTTTCTTAAATGAAACCTATTGAAATTTAGATCACAATATGTCACCATGGTGTCATTAAAAATTCGACTTAATTCAAGACTTCTATCCCCTCCATCAAGACTGTTAAATTTTAACGGTTTTAGAATTGCCGAAATCAACCTCCTTCAGATGGAGGGTAAAGGAGTCTTTATTTCGAACGAAACTGGAGTGTCATGTTAGGGGGATATAGTGATGAATATACATATTTTTATTTTCCAAAGAATAATAGGGGAAATGGGGGTCGGAGTAGTCAATTGGCTACACCTAAAGTGTAGCCTCACTTAACCATATATATATGTATGTGTGTGTGTGTGTATGAGGAGTGTTCCTATGAGAGCCAAAACTTGTGAGAGCATGAGAGCATTGAATCTGGACCACATGATTCTGTCTTCTCTCTCCTGGTTAAATCATGTGGTTTAGAATCAATGCTCTCATGCTCTCCCAGGTTTTGGCTCTCATATGATCACTCCTATATATATATATATATATGGGATATTTACACCCATAACCCCGAGTAATTTGGTAAATACTCCAGAAACCCTTTGTAATCACGAATTACACGCATGACCTCCAATAATGCTCTGTTTTACATCCATAACCTTTCGTTAGTTTCGGAGAGTTAACTTAACCATACAAGTGAGTTAATCCAACCAATCTACTATCTAACGGCTAGGATTAATTAGAAGTAAAAAATGAAAGGAAAAAAACATGCAAACGTTGACTGTACGCTGGAAGCACGAGTTTGAGGGTGGGGAGAAGGGGTTACAGGCTTTCAGGAGCGGGAGGGGTGCGGAAGGGTTCCAGGTGGGCTTGCCGACGGTTTCGGGTGCGTGCGGGGGTGGGGGGGGTGGGGGTGGGGGGGGGATGTTGGAGAGGAGTGTGAGGGTTAAGGTTCCCAGGCGGACGGGGGGTTGCAGAAGTGGGAGGCGGCGGCGGCGGGTGGGGGAGGTTACCAGGGGCGGCGGGAGGTTCCCATGCGGCGCGGAACGGGGGCAAGGTTCCCAGGCAGGCGGGGGGTTTGCAGGAGTGGGAGGCACGCAGCAGCGGGGGTGGGAGGTCCCAGGTGGCGCGGAACGGAGGCGAGGTTCCCAGGCACGAGGGGTTGCAGGAGTGGGAGGCGGTCCAAGGCGCACGGGGGAGTTCCCAGTTGCAGGAGTGGGAGGCAGTGGCGGGGGTCCCAAGCGCGCGAGGGGGCTCCCAATTGCAGGAGTGGGAGCGTGAGGTTGGGGGTGGGGGGTAGCGGAAGAGGTTCCAAGTGCGCGGGGGGGGGGGGGGGGGGGGGGGGGGCTCCGGGGGTCAGTGGTAGCGGGAGAGGTTCCCAGGCGCGCGAGGGGGCTCCCAGTTGCAGGAGTGGGAGCGGGAGGTTGGGGGCGGGGTAGCGGGAGAGGTTCCAGGCGCGCGCGAGGCTCCGAGGGTGGGTGGTAGCGGGAGAGGTTCCCAGGCGCACGCAGGGGGCTCCCAGTTGCAGGAGTGGGCGGCGGCGGGGGGGGGGGGGGGGGGGGGGGGGTAGCCGGAGAGGTTCCCAGGCGGGAGGTTGCAGGAGTAGAGGCGGTGCGGAAGGATCCCAGGCGGTGACGGGGGCAGGCTTCTTGCAGGCAGAAAGGGAGGACGCCCCGGGAAGGCGGGTCATCGGAGGCTTGCAGGTGTTGCATGTGGAAGGGGAGGAGGTGGTTGGGAGGAAGGAGAAATTGGCGGAGGACGTCGACGTCGGGACGGGTGGCTGACTGGGTGGAGGAGGTCGGAATGGGGAGGGAGTAGGTTGAAGGAGGAAGAGGAGTAATCATTTCTAAATAATAGGAAATAAAAGGGTATAAAATGTAAAATACCTGACTGATTCCGTCATAGTTAATTGGAAATAGGATGGAAGTTAACATAAGGGTTGTGGGTGTAAGAGTTAAGTATTACTGAGGGTTGTGCGTGTAATTCGTGATTATAGAGGGTTTCTGGGGTAATTACCAAATTACTCAGGGTTATCGGTGTAAATATCCCTATATATATATATATATATATATATATATATATATGGGGCTGCCCTTATGGGAGGAGCTAACTTGGCTTCCCCTACGCTATTTCGCTCAGTTTTTTACTATTTTTTTTAAAATTTCTTCCATGGATTTTCATCAATATATCCATATATATGTCATTAAAATTTCGTGCGAAACAGAGACTCCTATAGCCTCCATCCTACGGGGTCGATTTTAGCAATTCGATTACCGTTAAAAAATGACTGTCTGGATGGAGGTCGTAGGAGTCTATATTTCACAGAAATTTTAATGACATAATATAGGGATATAGTGATGAATATTCACGGAAATTTTTTTCAAAAAAAACGGACGAAATGGCGCGGGGGGAGCCCCATTTAACCCATATATAAATAGGGGTCCTTTCAAATAGGACGCAGGCCTTCTTGAGTTCAGGAAGGCCAGCCTATTTTTGTATAAATCACGAACACTTTAGTAGAATACGTATACAGTTTGTATTATAGGTGCACGTTATAAATACAAAGCCGCATACAAAACTGCGCATTATAATACAAACATTAAAATTTCACATTATAATACAAAACTGTATATGTATTCTATTAAAGTCATCATGTTTTATACAAAAAAGAGGTTGGCCTTCCTTAGGGATGGAAGGACCAAGTCCTATTTGAAAGAAATCCTATATATATATATATATGACTGATCCTATGAGAGCCAAAAGGTGTGAGAGCATGAGAGCATGAATTCTAGACGACATGATTAAACCAGGAGAGAGAAAACAGAATCATGTGGTCCAGAATGCATGCTCTCATGCTCTCACAATTTTTTGCTCTCATAGGATCACTCCTATATATATATATATATAGGGGTGTAGGTAATTACCTACACCCGGCCTTTTTTCTCATTATTTTTGGATTTTTTTTAAGGAAACCTTTGGGGGATTTTCGTAATATATTATGGGGAATATTTGTTTCAAATTTCATGCAAAACAAATACTCCTAACATGTTCATCTAGAATGGGCCAATTTCAGCAATTCTGAGACCGTTAAAATTTGATAGTCTTGATGGAGATGATAGAAGTCTTGAATTAAGTTGAATTTGGAATGACACCATGGTGATATATAGTGATCTAATTCCCCAAAAGTTTCATTTCAAAAAAATTTAGAAATATTGAAAAAAAAAAGCCGGGTGTAGGTAATTACCTACACCCCTGGGTATAGGATCCCTTTTCCCTATATATATATATATATATATATATATATATATATATATATATATAGGGAGCTGGGAGCCTACACCCAGGGGTGTAGGCAACTACCTATACCCGACATGTTTTTCATGATTTTTAAGTTTTCTGAAGGAAACCTTAGGGGGATTTTCTTAATATATTGAAGGAAATTTGTGTTTCAAGTTTCATGCAAAACAAACTTTCCTAACATGCTCATCTAGAGAGGGGTCAATTTCAGCAATTCCGAGATCGTTAAAATTTGGTAGTCTTGATGAAGATGATAGGAGTCTCGAATTAAGTTGAATTTTGAATGACACCATGGTGATATATAATGATCTAATTCACCTAAGGTTTTATTTCAAAAAAAATCAAAAATCTATGAAAAAATGAGTCGAGTGTAGGTAGTTATCTACACCAATGCGTGTAGGCTCCTTTTTCCCATATATATAGGGGGGCTTCCAGTAGGATACATCCTTCCTGACTTTAGGAAGGTTACCATCTTTTTGTAGAAAATACGAGTACTTTAGTAGAATGTGTATACAGTTGTATTATAAGTGCATATTATAAATACTGCATACAAAACTGTATATTATAAAACAATCATTAAAACTGCAATACAATCGGTATATGTATTCTATTAAAGTCATTTTTCTACAAAAAAGATGCTGGCCTTCCTGAACTTGGACGGTCTTGATGGATGGGATATAAGTCTCAAATTATGTTGAATTTGGAATGATAGAATGGTGATATAAGTCTAAAATTTGACGTGTCTTGATGAATGGGATATAAGTCTCAAACTATGTTGAATTTGGAATGATAGCATGGTGATTTATGGTGATCTAAATTTCCCAAGGATTTATTTCAAAAAAATAAAAAAAGTGGATGTTGCATGTAAACTTACATGCATCTTGATGCATACTCCCTATTCCATTTATATAGGATAAAATGAGGTTGCCCCCTTGGGGGAGCTAGCTTGGCTCCCCCGGTCCTATTTTCTCTATTTTTTAAATTTTTTTAGATGAATTCTTTGATTTTCATCATTATATCTCTTCTATCTATACAATCATTTTTTATTATCACAGAGTTGTTGAAATCGATCCCGTCTGGATGGAGTCCTCACTTTATTTGAAGTTTATCATGTGTATATATATGAAAAGGGATATTTACACCCATAACTCTGAGTAATTCTATAATTACCCCAGGTACCCAAGATAGTCATGAATTACATGAGAAACCTCGAATAATTACACCGTCTCACACCCATAACCTTCTGTTAGTTTCAACCGTCAATCCTAACCAAACCATTGAGTTAATCTAACCTAGCATCAATCCAACGGTTAAAATTAAATCAAAACTAAAAAGAAAAAGAAGTCCCCCTCCTCCAACAGTTCCCCCTTCCTTCTCCAGCAGCTCCTCCCCTCCCCCACTGACTGGCTCCCCTTCCTCCTCCAGCAACCCTGACTCCGGCCGACCAACTCTAGCTCTCCCTCTCCTTCTTCCTCAGCAAGCGACTGCTAGCCTCGTACACACCTTGACATGATCGAATCCATGTTAACAGAGATTTTTCTTGCAGGTACCTTGAAGGCGTGGTCCGGAGGTTTTGGGGGTCCATGGGAGAAGCTTGCGGCTTGCGAGGAGGCTTCCAGACAGCTGCAGGGGAGTTTTTTTGACGCAGAAGAAGCTTGTGGCAGGGGGGAAGGGAGCTTGACGTGGAAGAACTTGCGGCGGGGGGCTTGATGCAGAAGTTGCCTATCTTCCAGGAGGTGGTCGGGAGGGAGGGGGGCTTGGCGTGAAAGAAGCTTGCGGGGGGGGGGGGGGGGGGGGGTGTTGGCGTGGAATAAGCTTGCGGCGCGGCGGCAGGGGGCTTAACGCAGAAGCTACCTGCCTTCCAGGAGGCGGTCGGGGGGGGGGGGGGGGGGGGGAGCTTGACGCGGAAGAAGCTTGCGGCGGCAGGGGGAGCTTGACTCGAAAGCTGGGAGGCGGTCGGGGGGGAGCTTGCGGGGGGAGGGGGTGGGGGAGGGGTGGAGTGGGGGGCGGGGGGAAGCTTGCGGGGGGCTTTGACGCGGAAGAAGCTGCATGCTTTCAGGAGGTGGTCAGGCCTTCATGCGGAAGAAGCTTGCGGGCAACTGCCAGCTTTCACGCGGAAGAATCTTGCGGGCAGCAACTACCTTCCAAGAGGTCGTCCGGGGGGCAAGGCTTCGAGGCGGTGGTATGGGGGGGGTGCTGGAACGAGCAGAAGCGGCAGACGATCGATAAGAAGCTTGCCGGGGCCTCGAAGGAGAACGATAAGAAGCGACAGGCGATCGAATGGTTTACTTGCAGTAGACAGGGGGCATGGTGGAGCTTGCAGGCGATCGGAGGGCGTGGAGGAGGCTCTCTTGGGAAAGAAGGGATGGGCTTCCGGTGGGAGGACGACGACGGAGGGAGGGGGTGTATGGTCGAAGCCGGAGGTTGGGGGAGGAAGAGGAGTCACTCATAAATAAAGAGAAATTCGGGTGTAAAATGTAAATTGCTTAACGGATACCGTCACAATTAACGAAAAATTGAGTGGCAATTAACACGAGGTTATGAATGTAAGAGTTAAGCATTATTCAAGGTTTTGAGTGTAATTCATGATTATCTTGGATACCTGGGGTAATTATGGAATTACTCAGGGTTATGGGTATAAATATCCCATATGAAAATTATCCAATGGGCCCTATGCCATTTGAGTCTTCGTGAGCCTCTAATTTCAACCATAGGATTTCATTATCTCAATCGCTAAAAAATAGGAACCGTAATTAGAATGGAAATGATTTTAAAATGGAAACATTAAGCAATTCTTTAAATCAGTATACGTTTATGGAAACGTGTATTGCAACGAGATGAGATTGCTATGGCGATTTTCGTTCTGACAATTTTTGATCTAGTAATCAATTTTGGCGAGATGGGATATCATGATCTTAAAAATTGAGGCAATCGATTTTGTTGAATGCAAGGTATTATATTTAAAGATTAGACATTTATTGCATGTTATTAGTAGAATCTGATCGTCTGTTTTTTTAGTTTTCGATTTCAGTTTTGAACGAGATGAATAATATTGCGATTGTATTAGATCGAGATATCTCAGAAACAACGATGAACGACCATTCATGGTTGAACTTGGATTGTGAGAGCATCATATCGGAAGGAACGACGATGAATGACCTGCAATTGGATTTGGATCATGAGGACATATGTGTATTTTTACTGAGACAAACGTGAAAGTTACTGAGACAAACGTGAAAGTTATTTGCATATATGTATTTTTATTTACACCAAGTTACTGATGCCATTTGCCTATGTTACAGGCTTTTGTTAAGTGTTACTTATCTTTCTATCACTCTTACTGAGTCAATATATTCAGAGTGTTGTCTTCAAATCATATTCAGTAAGAATGAGATAAAGTCAAGTAACAACAAACAAACAAACGGAATCAGTAATATATATACAACAGTTCAGTATATGGTTGTTGCAAGATTAGTAATCTCAAACAACGGTCAGTAATTTACATTCATTTTATTACATGGTTCAACTGGACAAGTAAGTAGTCGTTATGAACTTAGTAAAACTATAACAAATGATCGGTAATTTTCATATGTATTATAAGTAATTAAAAAGATTATACAAGTAAATAAGAGGAGCGTCGGTAACACTCAAAGCATTTAATAACTATAACATTAGTAACAATCAAAATAGGTTCAGTAAAATGGACATTTGTAATCAGTATTTATTGTATGGATATTAGTAATTTACATACTTAATTACTGATCTCACAACAATAATTACTTGAGAGCTGAATACGTATTACTTGAGCAACATGAAAGAATTACCAATCTCTGTACAATGTAATATTACAGATGTAAAATACTGACAATTGTTTCAGTATTACTGATCTCGCAATACATAATTACTTGAGTATAATATGTACATTACTGATCAAATGTACAATGATTATTTCTTCGGTACGAAATTAATGATTTGAATTTATCTTTCCAAAATCATCTTCCATATTCCTTTTTTAAGGACTCGGTATAATTGGAAATATAAAAGTCTCAAACATATTAATATCCTTTCAAAATCGTGCTCCTTCGAAATAGGCAATCATTCAAATGGAAATACACGTGGCGAGCCCAAGTTTGGTGCTCACCACAACTCAATGGGCAAGGGGCTCACTGATAAGCCTTATATATTTATGAAAAAATGGGGCTGCCCTCACCCCATTTTCCGTAATTTCTTTTATTTTTTTTGAAAAATATCACCATGTATATTCATCCCTATATCTCTCCTATATGACATTCGAATTTCGTCAGAAACAGAGACTCATATGCCCTCCAATCTAGAACATGTAATTTTAACAGTCTTAAAAACTACTATAATCGTACTTGTTCTAGATGGAGGGAATAGAAGTCCCTGTTTCTGACGAAATTCGAATGACATATAGGAGGGATATAGAATGAACATACATGGTGATATTTTTCAAAAAAAAATGACGAAAAATTGGGTGGGCAGTATATATATAGGATTGATCCGTGAGCGCATAACATTGTGAGACATGAGAGTAGTGATTCTGGACCACTAGAATCAACCAGGAGAGAGAAGTCCAAGAAAGAGAAGACGGAATCTAGTGGTCCATAATCACTTCTCTCATGCTCTAACAAGTTTTTTGCTCTCACAGGATCACCCCTATATATATATACATATTTACATATATATATACACACACACACATATATAGGGATTTTTATTTGACAGATCCTATAAACTTTTTAAATTACCTCTATGACCTTTTGCACAACGTAATTACCCCATCGATCCTCTAAATTATCCCAAAAACCCTCACGAGCTTCAAACATATTAACTGCAGGGTTCATGGGATAAGAGTTGGCAAGTTTACGGGGACGAAGGGAGAATTAGGTTGTTTCAAATGTCGTAGAGGTAATTGGTAAATATTTTAGGGTCTGTCGGGTAAAAATCCCATATATATATATGGTTAAATGGGGCTGCCCTTGGGGGAAGCTAACTTGGCTCCCCCCGCCCTATTTTTTGCATTTCTTTATTTTTTTGAAAATTACTTCCATGGATTTTCATCAATATATACATATATTATGTCATTCAAATTTCGTGCGAAACAGAGATTCCTACGATCTCCATCCAGACGGGGTCGATTTTAGCAATTATGTTACCAATAAAAAATAACTGTCTGGGTGGAGGCCATAGGAGTCTATGTTTCGTATGACACACACACGCACGCGCACACGTGCACACACACACACACACACACATGAGTCTCTGTTTCTGACGAAATTGGAATGACATATTATAGGGATATAGTGATGAAAATACATGGTAAAATTTCTCAAAAAATAAAAAAGTCAAGGAAAATACTTCGTGGAACAACCAACTTAGCTGCTTCATAGAGTAGTTTCCCTTTTCTGATATATATAGGGGGACATTGGGCTACCCCCAGGGGGAGCTAACTAGGCTCTCCCCACCCCATTTTTCTCATTTTTTTATTTTTTTGAAAAATAAATCCGTGGACATCACTTCCTCGATCAATGGTGATTCACGCCCAAGTGATTCCTTGGGCTGTGGATCACTGACCGAGGCGTTTGGCCCTCGTCTTCCACGCCACCCATCAACCCTACAAAAGACGACCCCGACTTCAATTCAAATTTTAATCCTTTTTCCGCCATTTTCACCTGAAAACCCCTACCTCCTCGTGCTCCTGGTGACAGTAGGAGTCGAATCGACCCAGGGTTCGAGTCATCTGGTGTAGAATCGAAGTGATCAGTCCCTCGCCGGAGCTCCGCCGTGAAGTTCTTCTCGACGTCCCCGGTCAGCCTGTTCCCCTTCTACTTCCATTTTCTTGTAGTTGTAGCTTAGGATAGGTTAGATCTATAGCAGTTTTGCGTTTGATTGGGTTAATCGTCGTGAATCCCCGATCGAAGCTCACGGCGGAGCTGAGCTCCGCCTCCATTTGTCGGCCATCCCCATTATCGACCGCCACCATAATCACCTCCATTCTCTTCCCCTTCACTCCGTCGCTTCGCTCCACCCTTCCATCCACCTCGATCTCGCCCAGATCGAGCTATCGAGCTCCTCTCTCCGCCGCTCGCCGGAGCTCTTGCCCGAACCACCTTCAACCTCCATCGACCCATCAAAACCTCCCTTTTTGCTCGCCTGGATTTTGTGCACTTAACCATGCAGGTCTGAGCCAAAGAGAAGGCTCCTTCGACCCTCGAAAGCCCCAGGAACAGTCCCCTAGGTCGTCTCCGCCGTCCGAGCTCCCCACGCCGTCGCAGCCTCGCCTGAGACCACCATCAGACGCAGAGAGGCCCCAGGATCGTTTTACCCTTGATCCTAGGGCCGAAGCGGCCGTGTGTCGGCCGCAATCGCCAGCCAAAGCTCACCGGGGGAGGTGTTCTTCATGACCCTCTCCCCGCCGTTGGATCAGGAGCCCGCCTCCAGGCACACAGGAGCCATCGGATCGCCCAATGCTCCCGCCATTGGATCAGCCGCCCACGATTTAATCTCAGCCATCCAGGACGAAGGGGTACCAGCCGTTCGATGCTCGCCATGTGTCCAAGTGAAGCTCTATCGGCCGCACGATCCGCCTCGTGGGTATTTTGCATCTCCAACCCACGCGTTTTTGTATTTAAGTTTTAGTCCTCAAACTTTAGTTTCCAGTTTAAAAGTTTTTGTAATAATTGCACTTAGGCCCCTACACTTTTTATATTTGCACTTTGGTCGCGCCATGTCACCTCACGTGACTGGGGCGCGTGCTTTTTGGGCATTTTGCATGTTTGAAACCCGAACTTTTAGGTATTTGCAGTTATACCCCTGTGCGTAGTCAATTAAATATGTTTTTGGGAAAATTGCATGGTTGCCCTGTCGGTTTCTTTTATTTGCAAATATACCCTGTGAATGACAGAACATGTGCCTCGTGCATGTCTTTTGGTGAAATTTGCACCTAAGCCCCCCTTGTATGTTTCTATAATTGCATATATACCCTGCTAGGCTTAGGACTTTTGTGTGATGGGATCTATTTATTTTACGCATCATTTTAATTCCAAAAATTCTCAAAAATTAAACTTAAGCTCATGTGTCCTAGTTCTTTAATGCCATATTTTAGTTTTTAATTTTATTGCATTTTTATATTTATTAAAAATCAAAAACATGTTGTTTCAGCACTGTCTAGCTCAGAAAAAACCAAAAAAATATTAAAAGGCCTTAAAAATTCCAAAAATATTCCCTATTGTGTATTTTGATCTACTTTAATTTCAATCCAAAAACCACTAAAAATTTCAAAAGAAAAACCTTAAAATTCAAAAAATACTTAAAAACTTCAAAAAAAAATATAAAATCATAGAAAACTCAGAAAAATATAAACTCAGTTCCTGTTTCTTCTATATTTTATCCTCTTTATTTTAAAATTAGTTTGGAAAATTTTGGTGGCTATTTGCTATTTTTAATTCCCATTTTATCCCCAGCCAGCAGCTTATTCATTGTTTTGCTTTATTTTATTATTTAGAAATACCAAAAACATTCTGAAAAATACCCAAAAATCACAAAAATAGTAAAAAATTATAAAAAGACCAAAAAGATTTCATTTCTGAATTTTTTATTATTTTTGCATATTTTTATAAATATTTTATCTTGGTCTTTTTATTATATTGCCTTCTTATTCCAATTTTGAAAAGAACAAAAAAATATATATAACATAAATTATAAAAATTGGAAAATTAAAAATCAAAATACAAAATTAAAATTAAAAAAATATAAAAAAAATAAAAATTAAAACCCACAAAAAAAGTTAGATTGGCTAAGTGGTTTATTAGACCTAGGTTTTGACTCTTGTCATACTCTGCACCGTTGTTTCCTGTGTTCGACCCCTACTTGCTTGCCATTGTACATTTCTTAGTAGGGTATAATAAATTTTAATCCTTTCTATTGATTTCCTGATTGATTGTGTGGGTTAATTGTTGATGAACGAGGAGGCTTGAGTAGTCGCATCAGCGACAGTGAGTCTGATTTGTCAAACCACTATTTAGCGGCTCTCGCCTTTCTGTTTTTCAAATGGCGCCGTTGCCGGGGAGCATCGGCTTGTAGAGTACTTTTGAGTCTATTATTTGCTTAGCCATTTTTGTTTATTTATTTTCCGTTCATAATTTGTTTTGAACTGTCTGACACATCTCTTGTTTTCTTGCGAGGGACCGCTGACCGAGGAGGATCGCCCAGGGGATCCTGTGCATCCTTTGGGGAGAGGAGCCGGCTATTCTCCACCCTAGCCGGCAGGAGAGAGCAGGAGAGCTTGAGAGAGAGAGAGACAGTTAGACTTTGTTGTATTTTTGTGAGAGAGAGTCATTTAAATTGTAATAATATATGACTTGGACACTCGGACACTCGGGCCTAATTCCCGGGTGTTTGTTCACCTGGGGGCTCACCGCGATTTTCTCGTGTTTCTCGACTGTCATTTCCGGTTTTGATTTCTTTTTCATTTCTTTTGTGGATTGATCCCTTAGATTTTTAAGCTTTGCTTGATCGATTAGATTAGGTCCAAACACCTTAACAGCAATTGCATGTACCTATAGGCTCGTGCTTGGATTTAGTTTAATTAAACAGCTAATTCACTCTTCTGTGATCCGCGCGCCGCGAGCTCTCCCTGCCAAGCGCTTCTCCTAAACTCGATGTGTCGAGAGAAGGAGGGGTGAGCCTAGACCGGACTTAGGATTAGAGATTAGTGGTTAGCTTGGGGTTCTTCACGCTAGCAGTTGCCTATCTTAGGATGATTTCCGCCTTGCATATCGGCATGTAGTTAGGTTTATAAATTCTGCTTTGCATCCTACATGGAGAGAGCTGGGATTCAATGTAAGTCTTCTTACTTTGCATCCATCATTTAGGCACAAAGGTGAGATTTCCAACTTGGTGTCGACTTGCATCAGCTTTTCTGACTCTATTCTCCCTCTTTGGACAAAGTAGGATCAAGAAAATACAAAATCGTTAGGCACTTGTTTGAATCCACTCAAAAGAAGCGATAACACCAAAAAAATTAAAAAAGGGACTGCTAAGAAAACTTTGACCTAAATAAAATTGGTAATTGGACTCATTGATTGGGGAGAGTAACACCCTCACTTGTATTTGCATGGGAAGGTCTCCTTCCAAGTGAGGTGAGCGCTTCGTAAGGATTAGAGCCCAAAACCCAGCTTGTGGCTGCCTTGTGTATCGCCTGGATTTCCGAAGTATTGGCGCTACTATCGTACGTAGGCGAATAGGACTTGGTCGCCATTGGTGACTCACTATTGTGTGAGCATCGACCTTGTCCGAAGTACCGAGCATAGGCCACGCCTTCACGGGTGTGTCTGTCTCACCTTTTGCGTCCGAGTAGGATCTTGCACGCTCACGGGTGATTCCGTTGCGAGCGAGATCCGAAGTATTGGTTTCGCCAATTGGCTTCCTCCCTCTTTTCTTTGGCTGAGTAGGGATCCATGAAGGGTTACAAGGACCTCAAAAAGCGCAAGCTACAGGTTACACAGGAGGAGGACAAGTACGGAAATACTTTTCCGGCAGTACTCTCGCTCCTATAGGCATATCGCTCTAAGGACTCGTTGAAAAATAACTTCCTGAATTCAAGATAAAAATTACAAAGATAAAAGCCGAACCTTCACAGCTTCACGCGTAGAGTTGGTGAATTCCCTTGTCTTGTGTTTGATTGCTAGTTACATTTAGGTCAAGATCAAAAAAAAATATCGCGCCTTTGCGCAAAATTTTGTTTCCCTTCAGTTGACCCTTGCTCACTGAGAGCCTTCTACTATTTTACACTCCATTTGTTTCTTGTTGACCCCCGTATCCTTCATCCACATCGATCTTCCTCTTGATCTCCGAGATGGCGACGAATGGGCAGTTTAGTCGAGACTCCGTCGGCACCCACATCAGATCCATTCGCTCTCCCTCTCCAATAATTCAGGGCGATTCCCGAGAAACCCGGTTCAGATCCCGTGAACCGATCTCCAGACTCCCTGTCTTCTTCAATAAATCGGGATCACTCTCATCCCGAATTCTGTCCGTTTTGGATGGCAATTGATTTCAATCCTTATACATCGCCATCCTTAAACAAAATTCTGTGTTGACCTTGACACAGACCGTATCTCTCTATCTGGTGCTGCAATTCAGACTGATCGGGGCATTCTACCATGTGCAGACTTAGAGCCCGAGCCAGCAAATCAAGCAGAATCCGAAATGGCAGGAGGAAGAGGGAAAAGGACCACAGCCCCCCACCTGAACCAGAAGTCAATCCGGGGGGAAGGGCAATACACCACGCAGGGCGAGGTTAACAGTCAGCTGCTGGCTTCCATCCAAGCCATTCAGCAGCAGTTGACTAATCAGGCCCTGGCCCAGACCGCCTTTCAGGATATGCTGAACGATCTGAGGAGGAGGGCTGATGCAAGAGACAGACGACAAGAGGATGATCAGAACCACGAGCTGAATTTTGAAGAAGTCAGAGATAAATTCTCATTGGGAGGACCGAATTTGAAGCAGATCCACCGCAGCCGAAGCCTACACTGAAGGAAACATACAACCCAGGAGCGGGACGCATCACTGAGTGGATTCAGGTTCCACGCATGCATGCCCACTTCGAGCTGAAGCCGCAATTTCTGTCGCTACTTCCCACATTCCACGGGAACACCACTGAGGAGTCATACATTTTTTCTCAAGAAGTTTGGCCGCATCTGTGCCAGTGCTCACTACCCTGGAATCCCTCTGGGGTAGTCAAGATGACCGCGCTTCCCTTCAGCCTTTAAGACAAGGCCCTTTATTGGGTTGACCATCTTGGAAGGTCGTCACGACTTGGGAGGAACTGAAGTCCTCATTTCTCCACAAATTCTATCCTCTCAGGCGATTGAATCAGATGCGCGCCCGGATCTCCAGTTTCTGCCAGCAGCCCCACGAGACTATCCATGAAGCGTGGGAAAGATTTAAGGACCTTCAGGAGAAGTGCCCACACCATGACATTCCAAAGACTAGTCTTGTACAACACTTCTTTGAGGGGCTATCATTTGAGAGCCAAAAGCTTGTAGATGCAGCTTGCGGCGGTTCACATTTCAACAAGGGCGAGGACGTGGTATGGAACGTCTTCTAAGAAATAGCTGAAGGTGAAGCAGCCCAATCCTCGTCCAGAGTATACATGAAGCCACCAACCGTCATCAGCAAGCCAATGAATATGGCTTCTCACACCGAAGACAAAGATGAGAGCTCCAACCTGAGCATCATTGGGAGCCACTTGTCCAAGGTGGATATCATTGAGAAGAGGTCACAGGACCTCGAAAAATTGGCAGTCATTGAGAAGAGGACCCACGATCTGGAAAAGCTCGACCAGATTTCCCAACAGCTGGAGCAACTCGTTCGTGCCTTAAATGCAAACATGTGCAACGATGTGTCTACTTCTGCCGAGCCGAATGCTGAGAAGAATGAGCGTACAATGCAGCAAAACCCTCAGCTGACTCCACCGTAGCCCCAACCTGTCCAGCACGTGTACTACGTGTAGGTCCCGGAGCAGCCCTCGCAGCCCCAGACACAGATGGTTGTGTATCAACCAGAGCCCCAGTCAGCATACTCCGAGCAGTTCTCTCCACACCCGCCACTGATTGAGGAGATCAATGGCGTATGGAACAATGAAGCGCAGCTGACCCATCCTCAGGGACAACCTCAGGGTCAGAACATGGGCAACAGGCCCTATCACCAGCAGCAACAGGGTGGGAGACCCTTCCAGCCCTCTTACCAGTACCAGCCTCCATCCCACGGAAACACCTGGAGGCAGAATTACCAGCATGGTCCTCAGCAGTCCGGATATCACGGACAGGGATACCATCAACAACCGGTTGCTCCATACAATCAGCAGAATGCACAGTACTCCTCCAACCCCCTGATGAATCCACAATTCATCATCTTAATATCTTGATCTTAGCAAAATCCGTGAGTAAATTCCCAAATAAATGTCCATAAAATCAATAAATTAACAAAATAACTCTTGTGAATAAAATACACTAATTACTGTATATAAGATTGTACAAAATGAATTAACATAAAAAGCCGCAAAAATAAAGGAGTTTTATACATGTAAATAGCCCAAAACTTCATGTATTTTTAATAAATTCATTTCAACTCCTTTTTGCCTAACTCTTTCTCTAACTTGTTTATAATAATGTATATAAAAATACAAAAATACAAAACAAATTTTACCTTAAATAAATGCTCCTAGATCCCAATGGGAAAAAGCCGTAAAGACCAACTTCCAAGCTAAATTCCCGCTCCGTATGAACTCCAAATTCACCAAACTCACTTTTAAAGTTCAAGTTAGAAAATTATCTATCCAACGGAAGTGGTTTCATTAAAATCGGAGCTCGTTTGCAAAAGTTGGGTTTTGGGACCTAGATGTACATTGTATACCTTGTATATATTCATTCTTTCTTTAATTTTTATTGTATCTTTCATAATTGCTAAAAATACAAAAATATCATGATTGTGTTGTATTTTAATTATATTATTTTATAGTATTTTTCCGCTGTAAATATCTCTTATTAAAAAGAAAAAAATACAAATTAGAAAAGTAAACAAAAATTGTACATGTTGTATGTATTTATTTGTAAATTCACCACTTTTTTTTCCCTCTTTATTTTTGTTGTATTTAAAGTAGCATACTTTATATCATTATTTATGTATTTATTTTTTCCCATTCTCTACAATAACTTCTCTACCACCAACTTCTATTCAACTCCATCATTTTTAATAACTCCCATTCCACTCCATATTCTTCCACCAACCTCCCATTCAACTCCACCAATAATACAACTTCCCATTCAACACCACCACCATTCTAACCTCTCTTTCTCATCTCTTTATAATCATCTCCACATCCACATTTTTTCCCCATCCACCATTCTTATAGAATAAGGAGAGAGCTTGGAGTGTTTTGTTGGTGACAGCGGCGAAGCATCGTCCTCAAGCGACGACCTCCTTCAGGTGAGATCCGCGGAGCTCCGCTTCGCGTCACGAGTTCCCCGTCGAGCTCGCGTAGCCTCTCCAATTTTTGTTTCGCCAATTGGATCGAGGCGACGACAGGAGTCCAGCGTAGCTGCTCCGCCAATCCGGCGAAGAATCAGGTAAGTATTCCTTCTCTTTTCTCTCGTTATTTTTTTAATATCTTGTTTCCTTATTGTTTGGATCACCATCATTTTTATTTTTATTTTTTTTAGCACACCACATCCAATCCACCATCATTTTATTCATCATCACCACCTTCATCATATCACCACCTAAAAATCCTCCATTTGTTTAGTTCATCATCACCACCACCACCAACTCATCATCTACCATTTTGTTGTCTATTTTTTTTGTGTACATATTTTGTGTTAAAGAAAATCATAAAAAAAATTAAAAGAAAACTAAAACAAAAAAAAAGTTTCTATTGCAGTAAAAGAGAACATCAGAAAATTAAAAAAAGAAAAAAAAGAAAATTAAAAAAAAAATTGCAGGAGGCAGCAGGCGCGGGTGCCGCCCGCCGCCCCCCTCCATCGCCAGCGGCGCCGCACGGCCGCCTCCTCCTCCTCACTGCGGCAGGCTGCGCCGCCCTTTCCCGTCGCGCGCCGCGCGCCGGCGCCAACTCCGCTCACCTCCAAGTGCTGCCGCAACCCCCTCCAGCGGCGCCGCCTAGACCGGCCCTCCTCCGCGCCGCCGTCACCATCACCCCCCGCGCCCACCGCGCGGCCCTCCTCGTCGTCGCCGCGCGCGGGCGGAGCCACCGCCCTCCTAGCGGCCGCGCGCGGCCGTACCGCCGCCGCCGACCTCCTCCAACCATTTGGGTTCATCCCCAACGCCTGTACGAAGAAGAAGGTCCTCTTCCTTTTTTTTATTTTATTTGTAAAAATTGCATACTTTATTTCTCATGTTTTTGTAATTACAATTACGTCCCTGTACATAAGTTGCTTTGTAATTTCAATTTCCAGTTTGCACAAACACCCCTGTGTTTCCTTATTAATTTGGATCTTGTTTATGCATCATTTTGTTCAATGAAAAATGCCTTTGTGAAGAGCAACTAATTGTCTACAATTTGAGTATTTATTTGGATTTTTATGTTACATGGATAATTAATTAAAAATGATGAACTGAAACTTTGCATATTTTACACACTCAGTGCCCTTAAATTTATATCTAACACACGATTGCTCTAAAAATTCCACAAAAAATATATGTGATGCCTTGATATGTGATTAATATTCTGTCCAAATTTCATCTAAAATGGAGTTGTCTTGTGCCTGAAATAAATCATAGAGTGAATTTAGTAATCGATTTTTAATTAAATCCATAAATATCTTTTTTGCAAAATTCCACCTCTACTGGATTGCTCATGAAAATATCTTTTTGGGATAATTCGCACTCGGATTAATTTGATAATGTGGATTTATCAGAAATTATTTACTCGCTGTCACTCTGATTTCACTAAAAAATCCATAAAAAATTCATATTTTATCAAAAAATTCCAAAAAAATTACTGTAGCTTCCTTGCATCATGTTTTCATTCCAGTAATTTTTTCTTTTTTTTCTTTCTGTTTGTCTGATAAATTGCGAAAAAACCCATAAAAAGTGTGTATTTTTATTTATTGCATTTTAACCCTTAAAATTCTAAAAAAAATGTGTTTTGTGTTCATCACTGGATTAGGATTCTAGGAAAAATATATTTTGGTTGAATTGGACTAATTTTCCATTAAAATTAATTTGGCCAATTGTGTGATTTCTTAGAAGCTTAATTCATTTGCATTTGCATTCTATTTGCATAAAAAAATCTAAAAAACCGCATTGGATATCTAGATCTTAAATTTGCAAATTAAACCCAAGTTGTTCCTTTGCCTCCCTGAGTTCGACCCCGGACTTGCCCGGGATATAAATTAAGCAGAGACACTCTTCACGGAGATCTTCTCTCGGTTCTGATCGAATCGCTAAGTACACGTGCTACAACGAAACCGGATAAAAAATCGTATCTAGCGACTCGTCAGATGGCGCCGTTGCCGGGTAGGCAAACGTCTTAGGGACTAATTTAAAATTTTGGATTTAGTTTTCCATTTACTCAGGTAGTCTGACCCCCGAGCCCACTTGTAATTAATCCATTTCCTTTCAATTATTTGTCTTCATATTCTTGTATATATTTTTTTATTTATCTCTAACATACATCTTTGTTTCCTTGCGAGGGCCCGGTGGACTTGGAGTGCATCGGAGTTCGACGGACGCGACGCGAGTTGACTGCTGAAGTGCGAGGAGAACTATTTATTTTTTAGAGAACTTTTTGTAATTATTGTGTTGTAATAACTTAGGTAATTCGCTCTTTCCAGCGGCTCTTGTTTGAGAGCTCGCGTTTGTATCCGGACTGAACTTTGGACCCGCTCGTGGTCGTGTGGTTGCTTGACGTAGAATAGGACCTGCACTTGCGGCTCTTAGAGCATATTTTTATTAGAATATTTTATTGCTTGTGCTCGTAAATTTTTGGACCACACATCACATTTAACGAGACGCACTTAGACCGCTGGGCTATTAGTCAAATTAAACTTGTTCATCACTCGCTAATAGAACTGCTTGTCTAGGAACGGTTTCTCGTTTGCATTCATATTAGTATAAAATTTCAATTCTGCCTTGCATCCCGCATGTAGAGCGCGAGGATCACTGTAAGTCTTCTGAACTGGGCATGCATCATTGATTTCATCATTTGCATCGGTTTTTCTCGACTCCCTCCCCTTGGTTTTTGAAACTTAGGTTAAAAGGAAATCGGGACTGATCGTTAGGCGTGCTTTGTTTGGTGGACTAATCAAGTGATAACCAAACCTAAAACCGAGACTGCTAATCAGAGTTGACAAAAAAAACTGATTAAAACTAACACTTGTTTTGGGAGAGCAAAACCCTCATTGTATGCTTGGCTAATTGTGATTGTTGAGAGGTGAGGACGCATCCCTAGGATAGTGCCCAAAACCTACTTTGAGCCTTGCGTAATTGGATTGATATCTTGATTTATCACCTAATTAAAATTGAAAAGATAAACGGTCGGACTTTTGCGACCATCACTGTGTTGAGTAGGTGAACTCAGGGTTTGCTCTTGTGTTTGTTTGTTTTGTGTGTTATTCGGTGCACTTGCACGCTTTCTTCCTCGATCCGCTTCATTCTCCCATCTCCCTTCCAAGATGTCAGATATTTGGTCATCATATCCAAGTCATCCTTCTTCGACCATCTTCCGATCATCTCCACCCACTTATTCCTCTTCATACCCACACCACAACCGCGAAGTCAGAACTCCGACTGACTTCTCCACTTCTTCGTCCTTCTCACCTACACCACATTCTTGCACCCCTGACCCACAACCATCTTGGATTGAATCACTTTATTCTCGTCCGCTTGCTGGAATCAAGGAACAAATCAAAGAGCAAGCGACTGCTGAGATGAATGATTGGCATAATCAGTTGACCCCACATACCTCACTTTCACCTCGAGTTGGGACAGAACAACAATTGCCATACACACATCCCGACTTAACCTTAGGGTACAACATGGTCAACCAGACAAACCGAATGGAGAGGCCTGCACCGTACGATCTTCCTGACTTGATTGACCTGAGTGATAGAGACCACATTGACCAACCTTTATATCACCCATTCGGAGAGCCGACATATACAGGGGATTGGATTCATGCGACTGATTTACAGACCCCCTGTCTACTAACTCCGCCTGATGAGGCTCCGACCAACAACTGCCATACATATGGGTCATACTCAACCCAGTATTACACACCCGAGTCAAGGTGTGTTGAGTATAAGAGCCCGAGTTCTCAGCAGTACCCTCCAATTGCGTCGACTTCTTTCATGATGTGTCATGAGAACTTATTGGAGGATGACATTTGTAGACCGATCAAGAGTCCAGGTAGGAATGTGGATCATGGATCTTGCGGATTGAATCTTGAAAACCTGGAAGACACCGGATTGACCACAAGTCATGTACAGCTGGAGTCCCTTCTACCTCCCTCTTCTACTAACCACTTTCCCTCCAAACCAGAGTCTGTACATTCTCCTAGTCCTCCTTCACATACCAAAAAGACCAAAAAAATTGAAAACTCGGAAAATACCATAAAAATTGAAAAAGGAAAAGATCTAAAAAGTTTG
The DNA here is from genome assembly GCA_037367405.1 of Ottelia alismoides. Classification (NCBI taxonomy): domain Eukaryota; kingdom Viridiplantae; phylum Streptophyta; class Magnoliopsida; order Alismatales; family Hydrocharitaceae; genus Ottelia; species Ottelia alismoides. Next base: position 343,681 of record JAZKJV010009919.1, read on the forward strand.
GATCCTGCAGTTAGGGAAGCATTGGATAGAAAGTTGATTTTTGAGCTTCCCTTAATAATGGCCATTGAACACTTTCCCGACCTTAAAAGATTTGTGAGAAGTAAATTGATGCCTAAAAGGTCGGGCAATAAGAGAACAAGGACTGAGATACATATAGTGTCTATAGCCACATCTTTGATGATAGGGAGAAAAACCAAGAGCCGCAGAGTAAAGCGGTTGCCTAGGTTTGATTGTGAAATCAAAGATACCACATTCACCCATGCAAGAATCGATGATGACTTACCAATTAATATCCTCCCGACCTCCGTGTTTGCCAAGCTCAAACTCGGATCTGCCAAGAAGTCAAGAGATATCATTCAGTTGGCAGATCGGACCATTAAACGGTCGAGAGGAACCATTTCAGTCATCGTCACTTTCCAAGGTGCTCTACTGGAGATAGACTTCACGATCATTGACATTGAGCACCGAGGAGAGTTCACCCAGTCTCCGATCATTCTTGGGAAGCCGTTCTTAGCTTTGGCTAAGGCAACTATAGATTGTGAGACTCGGGAGATCGATTTCTCTGCATTGGGAGCACTCCGACCTCACCCGATCTTTGAGGACACACGATATTCCAAGGTAACCCGTAAAGTTGTAGACAGTCGCGACCTTCGAGAGACAGTTGAGTCCCATCTCTCTACTACACCTGAGATACCGACTGTCCAGACAACCATTGGTTTAGACACTTCCTACAACCACACACCGTCTACTGCTTGCACCACCACCACGACAGCTTCTAGAGAGGACTCAAGAGCAGAAGCTATCAGTGAGTCGGACATGACCTTTGTGGATTGCCTTGATCATTTCGATGATCCGACACAAGAACCCAACAATGTCAAGCCAACTGAGAACACTGTGCCTTATCAGAGACGTGTGCTGACCTTGCAGGAGTATTACAATGCATATGGTGACTCATCTGATGATGAACCTCTGGTCAGAACCTCACACACACCACATCCAAGACATACACCAAAGGAGACAACTGGGACCAAATTGACCAATCTTGATAAATCTGTTGCTCCATCCTCTAGTCGGTTATCTGGTAAGAAGAAGACGGGTGTTGATTCCTTGAGGTGTTCCCCCGAACTCCTTAAGACGTATCAATCTCCTCTTCCTCTTGATGCTTCAGGTTCTAGAAAACCGACTAAGAAGGTTACCTTCGATGTTTCAGAGAAAGAACTTTCTGAGGAGTCCTCATCAGGTCCGGATGAGGTGATCTATATGAGTGAGCTCAGTTCGGCTGTTCTGAAGCCATACTTAAGCAAGCAGCCGTGTGTCGACCCCCGTTGGACGTTCCCCACACCTCACTATTATTCTTCGGAGGACGATTCTGACAGCGACACATGTGTATACTTCCCACCCCATCTCTCCCGCAAGAAGGTCCGTCACAAACCTTCTTGATCCATGTATATTCTTCCTCCTCCTTGTACATATTTTCCTTCCTTTATTCACCTCCCTCCCTCATGATTCGCATCACTCGCCCCAGTTCCGTATCGTTTTCATTTTGTGGCTATACTTAGGATGACTAGATCCTAAGTATAGGGGGTGAGTGACCCGATTTGCTCCTTCTCTTCTTTTTATTTTCTTTTTGTATATTCTTTCCCATTCTCATCGATCTTCCATTCTTGTATTCTTTCCAATACTTAGGCTGACCAAAGCCTAAGTATAGGGGGGACCGATGCCCGTCATGTGTATTTACTCATCATTTCTCCTCTTGACCTCGTCCGCCCCATTTTTGCTCTTCTTCTACACTTAGGCTGTCCAGAGCCTAAGTATAGGGGGGCGGATCGACTTCTATACTCTCTATTATTTTAGCTTTCCTACGCTTAGTACGAGCTATGTCTTTTTTGTCACCTAGTTCCATGAGGACATAGCACAAGCTAAGTATAGGGGGGCGTGTATATATTACATATATACTTTACCCATACCTCGTACTTTCACGTATTTTTGTATATATTATACAATAATTATGGGGTGGGTTAAAAAAAACAAAAACAAAAACAAAACAAAACTTTTTCTAAAAAAAAGTCTTTTTCTTATTTACCTATCTTTTTCAAAAAAAAACTCTTTAAAACTCTTGAAAAAAAAACTTTTTCTAAAACTTAAAAAAAAAACAAAAACAAAAACTAAAAAAAAACTAACTAATAAGTTGGTTTAATCCCTGACACAATTCACTTTCACACAAGACTAGTGATGTTTAAGAACACTTGGTTTATGAGGTCTTGAGATTTTGAGTTAACCAGCCTTAGTCATTAGGGTCCTTGACTTAATTATTCACATTTCCCTAGTTTGAAAGATGTGTGTGCTATATTGCATGCTTAGTCTCTACCTTAAGAATATGATCAGCACCTCACATGCACGACTGCAGTTATGATGAGATGAGTTGTAATTTCACTTGAGGAACTGGGATGAGGGATTTGAGTTTGGACTTGATTTAATGATTCTCGAGGATGGGATAAAATCAATGAAGGCTTCATGAAACCTGAGTGTCAGCACATTTAGCCAGTATGAGAACATGGTTCTTGTACTATCTCTTGATATTTACCTATGTGCCAGGGTGTGATAAAATAAAAAAAATGTTGATCAGTGTGCGCCAACTCTTGGTAAAAGCAGTGGAGCTAGCCACAAATACTACAAAGCAATGAAATGTCAAATAAAAGCTCTCATTCCACAAAGTCAATTATCAAAAGAGCTTCCACCAAAGGCGAGCGCTCCCAACCATTTCAAAGTGTCCACTTGGACCACCGCTATTAGGACCAGGAGTCGGGCTTGCACCAAAAAAGGGCTCTGCATCGTAAATGCTACAAGTCTGGGTGTAGAAGGTACGATAGGTACTCAAAAAAGGCACACCCCGGTGTACTCCCAGGAAAACAAGTGCAGACGGCTCCAACTTCTCTTGACGGACGCACTGATCAACACCAAAAAAATGTGTTGCGTAATAAGGCACTTGAGAGGATCCTTGTTCCAATGAGAGGGAGAGAAGAAATGACACAATCCTATGCCCTCCATCGACTGGCCTTCCATCTACACTTTCAAGTCTGACAACTAAAGAGACGGTGGATTGGATGCAAGAAATGATTTATTCCCTAGTGTTGAGGATTGGGTCCATAGGAGAGTCTCTTGGACTGGAACCTTGGGTGACATTGTGACTCTACTCTTGTAGCTGCAGTCAAGACTTAAAATCATATCCCTTATATATACGTATACAAAGAGAGTCTGATGATTAGGGAAATTGGGTACCTTTTGACTAGAGCTTGGTTCAGCTTAGAATTTTAGGATCTCTAAAATCGAGAGTTCTTGAACGGATCAAGTCTTGTATTCACATGCACAGTCAGGGATTAACCCAACTTATTCATTCTTTATATGCTCGAGGACTAGCAAAGTTTAAGTATAGGGGGGTGATGAATCCACAATTCATCATCTTAATATCTTGATCTTAGCAAAATCCATGAGTAAATTCCCAAATAAATGTCCATAAAATCAATAAATTAACAAAATAACTCTTGTGAATAAAATACACTAATTACTGTATATAAGATTGTACAAAATGAATTAACATAAAAAGCCGCAAAAATAAAGGAGTTTTATACATGTAAATAGCCCAAAACTTCATGTATTTTTAATAAATTCATTTCAACTCCTTTTTGCCTAATTCTTTCTCTAACTTGTTTATAATAATGTATATAAAAATACAAAAATACAAAACAAATTTTACCTTAAATAAATGCTCCTAGATCCCAATGGGAAAAAGCCGTAAAGACCAACTTCCAAGCTAAATTCCCGCTCCGTATGAACTCCAAATTCACCAAACTCACTTTTAAAGTTCAAGTTAGAAAATTATCTATCCAACGGAAGTGGTTTCATTAAAATCGGAGCTCGTTTGCAAAAGTTGGGTTTTGGGACCTAGATGTACATTGTATACCTTGTATATATTCATTCTTTCTTTAATTTTTATTGTATCTTTCATAATTGCTAAAAATACAAAAATATCATGATTGTGTTGTATTTTAATTATATCATTTTATAGTATTTTTCCGCTGTAAATATCTCTTATTAAAAAGAAAAAAAATACAAATTAGAAAAGTAAACAAAAATTGTACATGTTGTATGTATTTATTTGTAAATTCACCACTATTTTTTTTCCCTCTTTATTTTTGTTGTATTTAAAGTAGCATACTTTATATCATTATTTATGTATTTATTTTTTCCCATTCTCTACAATAACTTCTCTACCACCAACTTCTATTCAACTCCATCATTTTTAATAACTCCCATTCCACTCCATATTCTTCCACCAACCTCCCATTCAACTCCACCAATAATACAACTTCCCATTCAACACCACCACCATTCTAACCTCTCTTTCTCATCTCTTTGTAATCATCTCCACATCCACATTTTTTCCCCATCCACCATTCTTATAGAATAAGGAGAGAGCTTGGAGTGTTTTGTTGGTGACAGCGGCGAAGCATCGTCCTCAAGCGACGACCTCCTTCAGGTGAGATCCGCGGAGCTCCGCTTCGCGTCACGAGTTCCCCGTCGAGCTCGCGTAGCCTCTCCAATTTTTGTTTCGCCAATTGGATCGAGGCGACGACAGGAGTCCAGCGTAGCTGCTCCGCCAATCCGGCGAAGAATCAGGTAAGTATTCCTTCTCTTTTCTCTCGTTATTTTTTTAATATCTTGTTTCCTTATTGTTTGGATCACCATCATTTTTATTTTTATTTTTTTTAGCACACCACATCCAATCCACCATCATTTTATTCATCATCACCACCTTCATCATATCACCACCTAAAAATCCTCCATTTGTTTAGTTCATCATCACCACCACCACCAACTCATCATCTACCATTTTGTTGTCTATATTTTTTGTGTACATATTTTGTGTTAAAGAAAATCATAAAAAAATTAAAAGAAAACTAAAACAAAAAAAAAAGTTTCTATTGCAGTAAAAGAGAACATCAGAAAATTAAAAAAAGAAAAAAAAAGAAAATTAAAAAAAAATTGCAGGAGGCAGCAGGCGCGGGTGCCGCCCGCCGCCCCCCTCCATCGCCAGCGGCGCCGCACGGCCGCCTCCTCCTCCTCACTGCGGCAGGCCGCGCCGCCCTTTCCCGCCGCGCGCCGCGCGCCGGCGCCAACTCCGCTCACCTCCAGGTGCTGCCGCAACCCCCTCCAGCGGCGCCGCCTAGACCGGCCCTCCTCCGCACCGCCGTCACCATCACCCCCCGCGCCCACCGCGCGGCCCTCCTCGCCGTCGCCGCGCGCGGGCGGAGCCGCCGCCCTCCTAGCAGCCGCGCGCGGCCGTACCGCCGCCGCCGACCTCCTCCAACCATTGGGTTCATCCCCAACGCCTGTACGAAGAAGAAGGTCCTCTTCCTTTTTTTTATTTTATTTGTAAAAATTGCATACTTTATTTCTCATGTTTTTGTAATTACAATTACGTCCCTGTACATAAGTTGCTTTGTAATTTCAATTTCCAGTTTGCACAAACACCCCTGTGTTTCCTTATTAATTTGGATCTTGTTTATGCATCATTTTGTTCAATGAAAAATGCCTTTGTGAAGAGCAACTAATTGTCTACAATTTGAGTATTTATTTGGATTTTTATGTTACATGGGTAATTAATTAAAAATGATGAACTGAAACTTTGCATATTTTACCCACTCAGTGCCCTTAAATTCATATCTAACACACGGTTGCTCTAAAAATTCCACAAAAAATATATGTGATGCCTTGATATGTGATTAATATTCTATCCAAATTTCATCTAAAATGGAGTTGTCTTGTGCCTGAAATAAATCATAGAGTGAATTTAGTAATCGATTTTTAATTAAATCCATAAATATCTTTTTTGCAAAATTCCACCTCTACTGGATTGCTCATGAAAATATCTTTTTGGGATAATTCGCACTCAGATTAATTTGATAATGTGGATTTATTAGAAATTATTTACTCGCTGTCACTCTGATTTCACTAAAAAATCCATAAAAAATTCATATTTTATCAAAAAATTCCAAAAAAATTACTGTAGCTTCCTTGCATCATGTTTTCATTCCAGTAATTTTTTTCATTATTTTTGCTTTCTGTTTGTCTGATAAATTGCGAAAAAACCCATAAAAAGTGTGTATTTTTATTTATTGCATTTTAACTCTTAAAATTCTAAAAAAAATGTGTTTTGTGTTCATCACTGGATTAGGATTCTAGGAAAAATATATTTTGGTTGAATTGGACTAATTTTCCATTAAAATTAATTTGGCCAATTGTGTGATTTCTTAGAAGCTTAATTCATTTGCATTTGCATTCTATTTGCATAAAAAAATCTAAAAAACCGCATTGGATATCTAGATCTTAAATTTGCAAATTAAACCCAAGTTGTTCCTTTGCCTCCCTGAGTTCGACCCCGGACTTGCCCGGGATATAAATTAAGCCGAGACACTCTTCACGGAGATCTTCTCTCGGTTCTGACCGAATCGCTAAGTACACGTGCTACAACGAAACCGGATAAAAAATCGTATCTAGCGACTCGTCACCCCCCTCCTCACCAATTCTCACAAGATTATCAGTCGCAATCTCAACCGCCATATCAGCATTCTAGACCCCAGCAGGGGGACTCCTATGAGATTGTGCCGGTCAATCCGGCCCTGACCTGTTTAGAGCAGCTAATAAAGAATATGGCTGAGATGAACCAGAAGATCGACGACCTGACGGCAGCCAAGACCGCCATACCAGCCCAGGTCGAAACCAACCTGAACAACTTCCGACACAAGGAGCAGGTAGCCGGCAGTGTCCAACCCGAATCAGGTGAATTAATTTTTTTTATCTAATGTTGTTACTCTCAGGAGCGGTAGGACACTCCAGAAATCGGCGACGGCAAAGGGAAAGCATCTTGCATCTGACGGGGAATCGTCAGTCCAGCCAATACCAGGGCCAGGAAGCATTTTGGGAGCAGCATCAGCATTCAGAAAATCACAGAAAAATGAAGAAAATAGCAAAATACAAAAAAATAGCAGCAACCTCGGTGGAGATCAGCCAGCATTGGAGACGCCTGCACCTGCCTCACAGCCAGTTCCTGATAGAAGGAGCACTACACCTGCAACGAGTCCAACGCCGGAATCAGAAGCCGAGCCTGTCATTTTTGGTCCACAAATTGTAGATGAATCCATTCCTTTTTGCCATCTACCTGTACACAACAATATGGACACTGTTTGAATGAAATTGGTGAAGATTTTGTAAATATTCCTTTTCCTGAAGCAATAAAAAAACACAAAAAAATGAAAATTTTGAAAAATGCTTTGTCTGATCCTGCCAGCATAGAAATCATTCAGATTTTGGTGTTGAATATGCCATTGATGAAAGCTCTTGAGTACATGCCAGCCGTGAAGAAAGGATTAAAAGAGGCATGCACGACCAAGCGCAGGCCGCACCCGCACAATTCCAGAAGCAAGGGCGGCAAGTCCGAAAAGCATATCCTCACAATGGCCACCGTGAACGCCATCAGCAACCTCCCGGATAAAAAGCCAGATATGGGAGCACCTCTTGTACATTGCCAGATGTTCAATCAGGAGTTTGAACGAACACTTCTCGACAGTGGGTCTTCTGTCAATTTGATGCCAGCTTCGCTACTCACGGAGTTCAGGCTAGGACCGCTCAAGCCTACAAAGATGATTCTGTAGTTCGCAGACAAGTCAGTCAAGCGGCCTAGGGGCCTGTTGGAGGACGTGATCGTCACGGTTCAGGGAAAATCATTCCCGGCCGATTTTGTGGTCTTAGATATGGACGTCCCCTCTCCATTGCTCCTTACCCCGATCATACTAGGAAGACCATTTCTGCGGACATCAAACGCAGTAGTGAATTATAGGACGGGAGAAATCACTTTTGGCGCTGGCAATGAAATAATCAGAGTAGAGACCATGTCTGAGGGAACCCCAGCCGAACAGACATCTACATCATGTGCAAGGGTGATTGAATATGCTGACGACTGCGACTATCTAGCAGAAATTCAAGATACCAATTTATTTCTGGATAACAATGAGATCCATGAACTCCTCTGTCCCGAGGAGGAAGTGGAGTGCGCAGTCAAATTTCCCCTTATCGATCAGGATGAGGGACTCGCTGATGTGCTGCAAGAGACTGCCGTTGGAGTGATGTGCCTCCATAACCAAGAGCTGAAGTCTGAAGAATCCTTGAATGAAGAAGACATTATTGAGGAATTTTGTCAGGATCTAAGAGAAGAAGCAGAACAGATTATGGTGGACACCGAACAGTTGAAAGAATCACCACCTGCACTAATAGCTGAGGTCACCACTGAAGCAACTCAAACTCCGCCAGAGTTAAAACCCTTGCCCTCCAACATGAAGTATGCCTTCCTTGCGGGAGAACCTAATATGCACCCGGTCATCATCAATGCCCATCTGATCGAAGACCAAGAATCTCGTCTGATGGAGGTTCTTGAACGTAACCGCAAGGCGATAGGCTGGCGAACATCCGATCTCCATGGGATCAATCCGTCATTGTGCTCGCACCGCATCTTTCTGGAAGAAGATTGCCGTCCCTCTCGAGAACTGCAGAGAAGATTAAATCCGAATCTGCGGGAGGTTGTTATGAAAGAGATCCAAAAATGGTATGATGCGGGATTTATCTACCCCATCTCCGACAGCAAATGGGTGAGTCCTCTGCATGTTGTGCCCAAGAAATCCGGGATCACCATTGTGAAGAATGACAAAGGAAGGGAGATCGCCGCCAGAGTACCCACTTCTTGGCGAGTGTGCGTGGACTACAGAAGACTTAATCTCGCTACCAAGAAGGATCACTTTCCGTTACCCTTCATTGACCAGATCCTGGAGAGATTGGCTGCGAAGGAATATTTCTGCTTCTTAGATGGCTACTCTGGGTATAATCAAGTTGCTATAGCTCCTGAAGATCAAGAGAAAACCACGTTCACCTGTCCTTTTGGCACATATGCCTTCAGACGGATGCCGTTCGGGCTTTGCAATTTTCCAGCCACATTTCAGAGATGTATGCTTGCAGTCTTTACTGATATGGTGGGCAACTTTCTCGAGGTCTTTATGGACGATTTTTCGGTCTACGGGGATTCATTTGATCAATGTTAGACCGAGTCCTACGGAGGTGATGCGAAGTCAATCTTGTGCTCTTGTGGGAGAAGAGCAACTTCATGGTGACCGAAGGAATTGTGCTGGGCCACGTTGTTTCTAGGCGTGGAATGGAGGTTGACCCAGCCAAGGTGGATGTGATTTCCAAACTTGAGCCACCAACAAACATCAAGCAAGTCCGGTCATTCTTGGGCCATGTCGGTTTTTACCGACGTTTCATCAAAGATTTCAGCAAACCGGCCAGACCGTTGACTGAGTTGCTCGGCAAGGACAATGAATTCATTGTAGATGACCGTGTGCTCCTTGCCTTTAATCAGTTGAAAGAGCTCATCACGCAGGCCCCTGTCTTACAGCCACCGATTTGGACTCAGCCTTTCGAGATCATGACCGACGCGTCAGATTATGCCATCGGAGCTGTACTGGGACAAAGGAAAGATAATGTACCATTTGCGATTCACTACGCTAGCCGAACACTCGATGAAGCCCAGAAAAACTACACTGTCACTGAAAAGGAGCTGCTAGCGGTAGTCTTTGCCTTGGAAAAGTTCAGATCATACCTCCTTGGGTCCAAAGTAATCATTTACACTGATCATTCAGCCATTCGGTACTTACAGCAGAAGAAGGACGCCAAACCACGTCTCATTCGGTGGATCCTTCTCCTCCAGGAATTTGACTTGGAAATCAAAGATAAACCTGGGGTAAAGAATGTAGTGGCCGATCATCTGTCAAGGCTTCCTGAACCAGAGTCTCCTGAGCTGAACCTGCAGCCGATCACCGAGACCTTTCCAGATGAGGCAATTCTGTCTGTCGCCTCACTTGGTATGCGGACATCGTGAACTACCTGGTTGCCAAGAAAATCTCACAGGATTGGCCTAAATTGAAAATAGACAGGTTCTTGTCTAAAATCCATTTCTACCAGTGGGAAGACCCGTATTTGTTTCGTGAGGGAGCAGATTGTATCTGGAGAAGGTGCATTCCTCAGGAGGAAGTTCCAAGTGTCCTCGCTTTATGTCACGACCAAGATTCTGGAGGACATCATTCAAGCAAAATAACGGCAGCAAAAGTTCTTCAAAGTGGCCTCTGGTGGCCTTCATTATTCAAGGATGCAGATGAGTATGTCAAATGCTACAATGACTGTCAGAAGATGGGCGGAACCATAGGAATGAGAGACACGATGCCTCTGAAGTACATTCAGATCTCAGACGTCTTTGATGCATGGGGCATTGACTTTATGGGCCTGTTTCCCAACAGTCAGGGTTATGAATATATTCTGCTTGCTGTCGATTATGTAAGTCGATGGGTGGAGGCTATTCCCGCCCGAGCTGCCGACAGTAGGACTGTGTGTCGATTCTTGAGAGATCACATCATAGCACGGTTCGGGATTCCCAAGATTCTCATATATGACAGGGGTAGTCATTTCATAAACAGAGAGGTGAAGAAGCTGACCCAAGAATTCTGCATCGAGCATCGTGTTGCTTCACCCTACCACCCGCAGTCCAATGGCTTAGCTGAATGTTCAAACAGGGAGAACAAGACGATCTTACAGAAGCTTGTGCGTCCAGATTGCAAGAACTGGTCTCAGCTGCTTGACTCTGTTCTTTGGGCTTATAGAACAGCGTAGAAGTCACCCTTGGGAATGTCTCCCTACCGCCTTGTATATGGCAAGCCATGTCATTTGCCCGTCGAACTAATTCACAAATCCTTATGGGCCATTAACATCTGTAATTTGGACTCCAAGCAAGCAGGAAAGAACAGAAAACTGGATCTGAACAGATTACTGGAATTCAGAGATTATGCATATGTCAACAGCCTGATGTACAAGGAGAAGGTCAAAACATGGCATGACAAGCATATCCGTCGCAAGTCTTTTGATCCAGGTCAGAAGGTGTGGTTGTTCGATGCGAAATTGAAGACCTTTCCAGGCAAATTGAAGAGTAAATGGACTGGGTCGTTTATGGTTAGGCAGGTGCGTGACAACGGAAGTGTATTGATATCCAATCTGTCAGCTGACGCACAACCGTTTGTGGTCAATAGACAGCTTCTGAAGCCATACCTTGAACATGATACATTCATGGCTGTCGTTGACTCGGTTCAAGTAATCTATGAGGATGAGCTGAATATTTCCAAAGAAGCAGAGGAAGGCCAAGCACAACAAAACATTTTTGAATGAGTTTTCTTCTGTTCTTCTTTTCTTCTTTTCATTTTCTTTTATCCTCTTCTACCGAATTGATGTCATCCCTTTCATCATTGCTACACTTAGGATGTACTTTATCCTAAGTATAGGGGGGATGCGCATCCCGAGTTGTTCATACCCAATTTCATCTCTTTCCTTCTTTTCGTCTTTTCCTTTCCTATCTTCCGTATCTATCCAAAAAGTGTCGCCCCTTGTAGACAGTCTTCTATACTTAGGACGTATTTTTTCCTAAGTATAGGGGGGTGTACACCCTGAGTTTCTTCTATTTTTCGATCCTCTCCCTTGTCTCCTCTTCTCGTCTATACTTAGGGATATCTTACCCTAAGTATAGGGGGAGACAATCTGAGTACGATCTGTTCATTCCCACCCTTGACCCTCCCTGCTTTGTGTACAGTCTGCTATACTTAGGATCATTTGATCCTAAGTATAGGGGGACGTCAACTTCTCATTCGGTCATTCATTCCTTCATTTATTCATTTATTCTTTAGACTTATCTATACTCAGTGCGAGTTATGTCTTCTCCTTTCTCTCTGATCTATGAGGACATAGCTCAAGCTAAGTATAGGGGGGTCGTATATACTACGTATATACTTTAGCCATAACTCGTACTTTCGTATTTTCCTAATAATATGGCTAATAATTCTTTAAAATTCATGAAAATTCTTTAGTAAAAAGGTGTTCTGTTCCTCAAATTCTTTTGTGGATTTACTGAATAATAAATCAGGTGAAAATATTTTTTGCAAAATGTTTGAAAAATAGTTTGAAAATCTTCATGAACATTTATTGAAAACTATTTTGAAAATATTTTGTTACATGTTTTCAACCTTTGTAAAAATGTGTGGTTTGTAAAATTTATTTTCTTTGTGTGAAATAAAATGTTTGAAAAATGATTTGCAAATGGTTTGAAAAATGGTTGCAAAAATATTTTGAAAAATCTATATATACTGTTTTGAAAGCCTTTGCAAAATGATTTTCAAATGTGTGTACATGTTTGTAAAATGTGTGTAAAAATTATGTTGGACTATAGTTTTCAAAAATTGTGTGAAATGCTTGTGTCAAATCTGTTTGAGGAATACTGACATCACACCAAAAATCCACTATCTGTATGTATAAAATTGATCACTTACCCTTGTAAATTCTTAATCCACTTCTTGTGTATATAAAGAAGCACTCCCGTGTACATATTTTTCACCTAGTTTTTAGCCAAAACTTTTTGTTTTCAAAAATCCCAAAAAACATTTGCAAAAGTAAAATCCAAAAACATTTGAAAATTTTCTTTGAAAAATACAAAAAATGCATCTGCATATGCATCATTATCATCTTTCCAAAAATCCATAAAAAGTTCAAAATTTTTGAAAATTGCACCACAAAAATATTTTCTGCATTGCATTGCATAGCATTCGCACTTCTCGGATTGAGTTTGATAGTTGAACGAGTCTAAGTAAAATCTGAAGATTGGAGCTTGATTGGACCTTAAAATCTACCTAATAACAGGAACCTTATAGGAATTGGGTTTGAGGTACTTCAGGTCTAGTTGACTTAATTCTTTGAGGATCACGGGACTTAGTTCAGTGGATTCTTGACTGCCTAAGTAGAATATTTCGGAGCACACGCACGACTCTTGTTGATAATGACCTAACTTGGACACCTACACATTTCACATGGCTCAACTCAGTTGGAGTGGTGAGGGGATTGGATTTGCCGGTATGAGATGCACACAAGTGTGGAAACATTTGTCCTCCTCTAGGGAGGGAAGTGCACCCCAACCCGTCCAATGATTAGGAAGTCTAAAGACAGGAGGCTGTGGGTTGCGATAAAGCTTCAAAAGAGGGATAGTCTACTGGCTCAAGAGGAAAAACTCCTTATGTAAATGTGTGTTAAGGCATGTACAAAAATAAAAAGCCTGCAAGTATGTACAAAGTCAATAAGCAAGCTTGAATTCCGAAGTCAAATATGTGAGCCTGCAGCAGAATGACTGATGAGAGGGGAAAATCAAGGGTCTAGATATCTCACAAGGTGAGAAATCAAGTCGCTGAATCGACCTCTTAAAGATCCCCAGATCAATCAACAATTAACCCACAATAATATATGCAATGAATATCCAAAAATGTGGAGTTAAAATTTATTATAACTCTACATGCAAATGTGTATAGGTGTAAGTACAGGTAGAGGTCGAACACTGGGAGGCGAAGGGTTGTATGTGTGTTGTGTAATTATTCAATCAATTGTTCATGTCCTTTTATTGTTTTTGTGGGTTTTAGATTTTATATATTTTTTTATATTTTTGTTTTTATAATTTTTATTTTGTTTTTATATTTTTTTGTTTTTTATATTTTTAATTATAGAATATAGATATGTATAAGTTTATATGTATATATATATATATATATATAAAGATATATATATATATATATAAGAAGAGAGAGAGAGAGAGGTGATATGGTATATAGATATATAGACATAAATACTTGAAATATATATAGATATAATTTTTAGCCTTTTAATATTTTTCTAATTTTTTTATTTTTCTGGAATATTTCTAATTTTTATGTATTTTTAATTTAAAAAATGTCCACAATATAAGACTAATTAAATAGCCGAATATAATTTGGGTTTTAAAAATATAAAATAAACTCCAAAAATTCCCAAATTAATTTTAATATATTAATAATAATATATAGATAATTATAGAAGATAAAAATATATTTTTGAGGTTTTTGAAGGATTTTTCTATTTTTTTGTTGGATTTTGGAGCTTTCTGATTTTTATATTTTTCTTTTTCATATTTTTAGGGGTTTTCATCTTCTGGACTCCATATATATATAAATTACCATATATAATTTTTTTGTAATTTTTCAAAAAAGATTTTATAATTTTTTTGTATTTTATAATTTAGATAGTACAAAAAGGGGCTTCTTTTCATTTTTAATAATTAGGAAAATGCGAAAAAATGAAAATAAAATATGAGCGTGAACATACAAGGCATGAAGCATTTACCCTAATTCTTTTGGATTTTTAGAAGCCACCTAGATATTTTTAATAAATACATAAAGGGTACAAAAATCAAACAGCCTGGCAGGGGCATTTTTGCAAATAAAATAAGCGACAAGGGCATCAGTGCAAAAATACAACAGAAATAAACATTTATTTATATTTTCGGGACTAATTTCCAATATACAATACCGCCAGGGGTATTAATGCAAAATTCACGTGCCTCACGTGGGACTGCACGTGTGGCGCGGAGGGACCTAAATGCAATTCCAAGAAACTCAGGGGTCCTACTACAAAATTTACAATTATTTTATAACGTGCTATATTATTTACAGAATTAAAAACTAAATACAAAAAAGGCGGGGGCTAAATGTACAAATTACCCCCAAAGTGGGCGTTGATGGACGGTTGGATGTGGGTCACTTGACACGCGTCACTCCCTCTGCGCCCGATACCGCTTCGCCGATGAAGCGCTAGGATTAGATCTCCGGGCTGAGATCTACGGTGGTTGCTCGCTTCATCGGACGGTTGTGGTTCGACCTGGGACCTGCTCTCCATCCAACGGTGGAGACGACGGCTGGAAGAACGGGGAAGAACGCTCGCCTGGGCGAGCTTCCTCCGGTGAGAACTCGTTGCTCCGCCGACCTTTGCTACTCCGAGGTGTCCCAAAAGCTTCCTGGAGGTTGGCTCTCTCCGCTGGAGGTGGTAAATCGGCCGGAGATGCCCTGGAGCGGCGCCACGAGATCGGTGAAGAAACGCGGCTCCAGGTACCTCCGCTGGCCTTAGGAACGTCTCCTGGTGCTCCTCAACGCACCTAACCTGCTCAGGAAGAAAACTCAGCTCGAGGCGATGCTCCTCGGCCCAAGAATGAAGCTGTTAGCTCAAAAATGGGTGAGGGCGGCGATGCTCCGGCGATGCGGAGGAGATGAGCACCAATTCGCGGATCCAAGTTCGAATCCGGTTGGACAGGGTGGCTGGGAGGTGGAGAAGGCGTAGGGGAACGAAATGACAGTGAAAGGGTGGTCGGAAAACGTCGGGGTTACAGTGAACAGTTTGCCGGAGCTCCGAATCGGCCATTCTACGATACAACTAAGTGCTAATGATTAATCTAAAGACAGAAATGAAATGCTGAAATCAAATCCTAACTAAAATAAGTGAAAACGCAGCTCCTATACCTGGGGGCCTCCAGGGAGCAGGGTGGCCGCCGGAGCGCCACCGCGACAAAATTTCCCGTCATCTCCGGCCGAACCGAGGTGCTGGGAAGCACCTCCTGTCACGAGGGCTCCACCAGGAGCTGATTCAAGCTCAAAGAAGGGGATGAAATTGGCCAAATTCGGCCAAGGAGGAGGAAGACTTTATTTATACACATTCCTGAGAACCCCCAGTAACCGGCGATTATTAAAGAATCGGGCCTATGTACAATGGATCTAAATGATCGGCGGGGATCATGGATGAAGGGAGAGCAAATCTCGTGAAGTGATTGTTGTCGATGGAGCGATCAATCGAGCGGGAAAAAGGCATGAAATCGGGGGAATGGACAGGTCTGACGGGCCAGTCAGAGGCGCAGGGGGAGTTGACCGGAGGTCAACTTTCCCTGGCCCCTGATTGGTCCACATCAAACCGACCTTGACCTAATTATTTAACATATTAAATGAATTAATTAGGCTTTATTTATAAAATAAAAAATGTTTATAAATTAATGTAGTATTTATTTATGATTTTTATTTATTTTTTTTGAAATATTTTATTACGGTTTTATTAAAATAATGTATTTATAAGTATATTTATATATATTTATTTTTATTTTGTTTATTTTTATTTAATTATTTTATTTTCTTATTTTATAAATTTATAACTTATTTTTATGAGTCTAAATATATTTTTATTTAATTTTTATAAGTTTAATTTACATTTTTAAATAAATGTGTTTATGTATATGTAGGTATACTTATAGGTATTTTACCTATATATTATATACATTTTATTTATTTAATAAATTTTATTTATTTTTATTTTGGATTTGTATTTTTAATAAGTTATATATAATATATACATAAAAATATAAATGAATAAAGAATAAAAGAATAAAAATCCCTTTTATTTATTTACATATAGGTAGCATAGGTACTTTTGTCTATGATTTTTATAGACTTATTTTATTTATCAAATTCTTTTTGGTTTTCTTTTAATTTCAATATGTACATGTATTCTATACATTATTTACAAAATTCTAAAAATATAAATTTATAAAAATAGTGAATATTATAAAAAAGGAATATTTTAATCAGGTATTATGTACAAGGTGGACCAAAAACCTAACTTCTACAGATGGACTCCAAAAATTATGAAACCAATTTTATAAAATATTTCTTGAAATGCTATATACAATTAAAGGTGAGTTTGGGTGATTTGGAGTTTTTATTTGCAAGATACGGGTCTGTGAAGTTGAGATTTTGGCTTTTTTATTTTGTGTATAAAATGTATACTGAATATTATTTTTACACAAACTCAATTTTGTAATTTTATTTACATTATTATCTACAACTTTTATGAAAAAAGTTTCTTTATTTGATGAATAAATAATTATGTACAAAATAGGTGTCAAAAATGCATAGATAAATGAAGAAATAAATGAGGTGTTTATTGTATCATTGGCCCTTATCTCCCCCTACTTTATTCCTTGTCGACCAATTCCATGCTGGCCTTGGTCTCGGGGTTAGGGTCATAAAATATTTGCAATATTTTATTCCTTTTTCTTTTCTTCTCTTTATTCTATAATTTTAGCATTAAAAACCTTATTTAATGTACAATAAATACAAGAAACAATGAATGCTATTATATACAAATTGATGCTATTTACATGCATTTGCTGGGGTTTTTAAGGCCAAAATGATAGAATAAAGGTGATGAAATGGAGATTCATCAATGACTTGACTACACTGGTCTTGCATCCCAGGATAGGTAGCTACACTGGCTACCGTCCATTCTTCTCTTCACCCCCTCCTCTTGAGCTGGTTGCCACTTGAACTTAGAAGGGAATACCCCGCTCCTCGAGGATGGAGTTATTGGATTGGGGAATCATTGGGTTGTCGTACTGGAGAAGTCAGTCTCTTTGTCTAACTAGTTGGGGAAAGCCACTATCACTTACACTGTACGAGTCAGATTCATAGTCGTAAGAGTTTACGTATGAGTTGAAGTATTTCTGACCTGGCGATTGAGGAGACTTGGACAGAGTTTCGGGATTCTCAAGGACTGTTGGATTTCAAATTCGGTTCTCATTAAGGTTCTGCCCGCACTAAAATTCCAAAGGTCCGACTTAAGCTCCAAACTTCGATTTTGTGAAGACAAGTTTGATGATCGAATAAAATCCAAGTTCTTCTTTTTCTTTTCTTTCTTTTTCTTTTGCACTTATTGCATAAGTGTTTGCTAGGGACTAGAAAAGGTAAAGTATAGGGGGATGATGAATCCACATTTCATCATCTCTATTCTATCATTTTGGCCTCAAAAACCCTAGCACATGCCTGAAAACAACATTAATAAGAGTAATTTAGCATTCATGTATCTGTGTGTAAAAAGTGTATAAAATATTGTTTTTAATGCCAAAATTATAGAATAGAAAAAAAGAAAAGAAAAAGAATAAAATATTGAAAATATTTTATGACCCGAAACCCCGAGACCGGGGCATCTTGATGAATAGGTCGACAAGGAATAAAGTAGGAGGAGATAAGGGTTAAAATACAATAAAAATACCTTCTATTTCATTCCTTCTTTATTCATTTTAGGACCTATTTTTGGTTCCACTTTTTGTGCATCAAATAAAGAAACTTCAAACATGAAAGTTGTAGATATTTTTATATAGAAAAATACAAAATTGATTTCACTGAAAAATAATGTACAGATAAAAAGTTGTGGTCTGAATAAAAATCCAGAATCCCAACTTCCCAGACTTGTATTTCACAAAAGAAAACTCCAAATGCAGAAAACTCACCTTTAATTGCATATAAAATAAAATAAGCTATTTAATGGTGGTAGTTTTGCATTTGGCGGAGCTACGGTTAAAAGTTGAGTTTTGGACCCACATTGTATACCGGTACAGCTTAAAATATTCAATTTATTCTTTAATCATGATTTTTGTGTTTTTATAATTTTATAATTTTGTGAATATTATTTATAATAATTATGTGTATTAAAATAGGAGTAAAAACCCAAATAAAACTCAAAGTAAAAATAAATGTAAATAACATACACAGGTATTATACCTATTTACATACCTATACAATATCTACTTATATTTTATTTAATATACAAAACACCTCAGAAAAATAGAATAAAAATATATTTGTGTATATAAAAGTATGTTATAATTTTAGAAAATAATATATAAAAATTAATAAAATTAAAATACACAAAATAAAAATTAAAGACTAAAATATATAGGTATTATATCTATATAGGGTGTAAAAAGCAACTTGCAAAAATATAGCTCATAAAAATAAATAAAAATCACCATAAAATACTTCATAAAATTACAAACATTTTTTATTTTATAGTCAAAATTTAATTAATTCATCTGCTATTTTTAATTCATTTTATAAGGTTTTTTTGCCAAGGAATTTTCTGGTTGGTCCACGTGGACCAACCAGAGAACTCCATTGGTTGACCTCGGTCAACTCCCTGACCGAGGTCTGAACCTTGTCAGAAGCGGGTTGACCCTGGTTTCATCCTTTTTTCGAGGAGGCCTCGATCACCATTTGGTGATGGCCTCTTCATGGAATCTCTTCCTCGATCAATGGTGATTCAAGCCCAAGTGATTCCTTGGGTTGTGGATCACTGACCGAGGCGTTTGGCCCTCGGTCTTCCATGCCACCCGTCAACCCTACAAAAGACGACCCCCGACTTCAATTCAAATTTTGATCCTTCTTCCGCCATTTTCACCTGAAAACCCCTACCTCCTCGTGCTCCTGGTGACAGTAGGAGTCGAATCGACCCGGGGTTCGAGTCATCTGGTGTAGAATCGAAGTGATCCGTCCCTCGCCGGAGCTCCGCCGCGAAGTTCTTCTCGACGTCCCCGATGAGCCTCTTCCCCTTCTACTTCCATTTTCTTGTAGCTGTAGCTTAGGATAGGTTAGATCTATAGCAGTTTTGCGTTTGATTGGGTTAATCGTCGTGAATCCCCGATTGAAGCTCACGGCGGAGCTGAGCTCCGCCTCCATTTTCTGGCCATCCCCGTTATTGACCGCCGCCAAAATCACCTCCATTCTCTTCCCCTTCACTCCGTCGCTCCGCTCCACCCTTCCATCCACCTCGATCTCGCCCAGATTGAGCTATCGAGCTCCTCTCTCCGCCGCTCACCGGAGCTCTTCGCCCGAACCACCTTCAACCTCCATCGACCCATCAGAACCTCCCTTTTTGCTCGACTGGATTTTGCGCATTAACCATGCAGGTCTGAGCCCAAGAGAAGGCTCCTTCGACCCTAGAAAGCCCCAGGAACAGTCCCCCAGGTCGTCTCCGCCGTCCGAGCTCCCCACGCCGTCGCAGCCTCGCCTGAGACCACCATCAGACGCGGAGAGGCCCCATGATCATTTTGCCCTTGATCCTAGGGCCGGAGCGGCCGTGTGTCGGCCGCAATCGCTAGCCAAAGCTCACCGGGGGAGGTGTTCTTCGTGACCCTCTCCCCGCCGTTGGATCAGGAGCCCGCCTCCAGGCGCACAGGAGACGTCGGATCGCCCAGTGCTCCCCGTCGTTGGATCAGCCGCCCACGATTTAATCTCAGCCATCCAGGACGAAGGGGTACCAGCCGTTCGATGCTTGCCACGTGTCCAAGTGAAGCTCCATCGGCCGCACGATCCGCCTCGTGGGTATTTTGCATCTCCAACCCACGCATTTTTGTATTTAAGTTTTAGTCCTCAAACTTTTGTTTCCAGTTTAAAAGTTTTTGTAATAATTGCACTTAGGCCCCCGCACTTTTTATATTTGCACTTTGGTCTGCACCACGTCATCTCGCGTGACTGGGGCGCGTGCTTTTTGGGCATTTTGCATGTTTGAACCCGGACTTTTAGGTATTTGCAGTTATACCCCTGTGCGTAGTCAATTAAATATGTTTTTGGGAAAATTGCATGGTTGCCCTGTCGGTTTCTTTTATTTGCAAATATACCCCTGTGAATGATAGAACACATGCCTCGTGCATGTCTTTTGGTGAAATTTGCACCTAAGCCCCTGTATGTTTCTATAATTGCATATATACCCCTGCTAGGCTTAGGATTTTTGTGTGATGGATCCATTTATTTCACACATCAATTTAATTCCAAAAATTCTCAAAAATTAAACTTAAGCTTCTGTGTGCTTGTTCTTTAACGCCATATTTTTAGTTTTTAATTTTATTGCATTTTTATATTTATTAAAAATCAAAAATATGTTGTTTCAGCACTATCTAGCTTAGAAAAGACCAAAAAAATATTAAAATGCCTTAAAAAATTCCAAAAATATTTATTATTGTGTAGTTTGATCTACTTTATTTTCAGTCCAAAACCCACTAAAAATTTCAAAAGAAAAACCTTAAAAATTTAAAAATACTTAAAAACCTCAAAAAAATTATATAAAATCATAGAAAACTCAGAAAAATATAAACTCAGTTCATGTTTCTTCTATATTTTATCCTCTTTATTTTAAAATTAGTTTGGAAAATTTTAGTGGATGTTTACTATTTTTAATTCCCATTTTATCTCCGCCAGCAGCTTATTCACTATTTTGCTTTATTTTATTATTTAAAAATATCAAAAACATAATGAAAAATACCCAAAAATCATAAAACAGTAAAAAATTATAAAAAGACCAAAAAGATTTCATTTCTGAATTTTTGATTATTTTTGCATATTTTTATAAATTTTTTATCTTGTCTTTTATTATATTGCCTTCTTATTCCAATATTGAAAAAGAACAAAAAAAATATATAACATAAAATTATAAAAATTGGAAAATTAAAAATCAAAATACAAAATTAAAAATTAAAAAAATATAAAAAATAAAAATTAAAAACCCACAATAAAAGTTAGATTGGCTAAGTGGTTTATTAGACCTAGGTTTTGACTATTGTCCATACTATGCACCGTTGTTTCCTGTGTTCGACCCCTACTTGCTTGCCATTGTACATTTCCTAATAGGGTATAATAAATTTTAATCCTTGCTATTGATTGCTTGATTGATTGTGTGGGTTAATTTTTGACGAACGAGGAGGCTTGAGTAGTCGCATCAGCGACAGTGAGTCTGATTTGTCAGACCAGTATTTAGCGGCTCTCGCCTTTCCGTTTTTCAATACAACACAAGCATTTTTGCAAAATAGGTAAATAATTTGTAAATAACATACAATTTTAATGTTTGTTTTAGTAAAAAATACAATGTGTAGTTTTTTATTTTACAATGTACAGTTTTGCATCACAATGTGCACTTATAATACAAAATGTTTACTTACTTTGCAAAATTGTAGATGTTTTATTCAAAATAAAGGCGTCCTAGGGCACCTTTCCTGAACTGAGGAAGGACCATGTTCCATTGGAGGGACCTCATACACACACACACACACACACACACACACACACACACACACACATATATATATATGGTTGATCCCGTGAAAGTCAAAAATTGTGAGAGCATGAGAGAAATGATTCTTGACCACTAGATTCTGTCACATCTCTCCTCATTGATTGCAGGAGGAGAGAGAAGATCAGAATCCAGTGGTCCATATTCATTGCTCTCATGCTCTCACATTTTTTGGCTCTCATAGAACTAGCTTTATATATATAGGGTAAAATGGGGCTGCCCCTTGGGAGTAGCCAACTTGGCTACTCCCACCCCTATTTCCCCTCATTTTTTTATTTCTTTGGAAAATAAAAATTTATATATTCATCACTACATCCCTCTAACATTCTATTAAATTTTCGTCAGAAACAGAGACTTCTAGGCCCTCCATCCAGACGTCATTGTTTTAACGGTCGTAGGATTTTTTAAATCGACCCTGTTTGGATGGAGGTCGTAGGAGTCTCTGTTTCTGACGAAATTTTAACAGAATGTTAGAGGGATATATTGATGAATTTACACATTTTTATTTTCCAAAGAAATAAAAAAATGAGGGGTGGGAGTAGCCAAGTTGGCTACTCCCAGGGGGTAGCCCCATTTAACCCATATATATATATATATATATGTGGGAAAAAGGAGTATGCTTGTAGCTAACTTACATGCTCCCACCTCTTTTCCCTTATATTTTTTTATTTTTCTGAAATGAAACCTATTGGAATTTAGATCACAATATGTCACTATGGTGTCATTAAAAATTCGACTTAATTCGAGACTTCTATCCCCTCCATCAATATTGTCAAATTTTAATGATCTCAGAATTGTTGAAATTGACCCCCTTCCGATGGAGGGCATAGGAGTCTCCATTTCTGACGAAATTGAATGACATGCTAGGGGATATAGTGATGAATATACATATTTTCATGTTAAAAAAATAGTGGAAAATGAGGGTGGGAGTAGCCATTTGGTGTGTGTGTGTGTGTGTGTGTGTGTGTGTGTGTGTATAGGGCTTATCCACTGCGCACAGGGCTCATTAGCGTTTCAATGAGCACTCATTTTAGGCCATACACGTGTATTAACAATAATTATATTTCTAATTATAGGCTACGACGTGTTTAAAAAAATCATATATTTCCTATTATACAACGTCCTTAAAAATTGGAAGACGGTTTTGGAAAGAAACAATTCAAAAAAATGATTCCACGCGGATGATAAGGATCCAAACGCTATGATAGTAATAAATATAATTCGGTCTAGTAAATGCGTATTGTGAGATCAGTAATATCAAAAAAATGATCAGTAATTTACATCCAAATAGTTACACTGTACAGAATCTAGTAATATGTATAAAATGGTCAGGTAAATGTGTGTTGTGCGATCAGTAATAACATAACAAATGGTTAGTAATACCAGTGTCTATGTAATGTGCATTGCATTGACAAATAGTTACTTTCTTACTTGAGCAATGCCCATGACTTACTGACCATTACTTTGTTGTTACTGATCTCATAGTAGCTATTACTTGAGAATCGTACACATATTACTGAACATGTGATATAAGACAAGCACTTACTGACCGTTGTTTGGATATTACTGACTTCACAACAAGCACTTACTTGTCCATTGTGTATATATTACTGAATTATGCACCATGTAATAAAATGAATGTAAATTACTGACCGTTGTTTGGATATTACTGATCTCACAACAACCATTTACGTGCGTATTGTGTCGAAATTACTGAGTTCTATTCAAAGTAGTAATACATATAGAAATTACTGACCATTTGTTATGGTTTTAATGACATCACAACAAGCACTTACTTGTCCATTGTGTATATGTTACTGAATTCTGCAACATGTAATACAATGAATGTAAATTACTGACCGTTGTTTTGGATATTACTGATCTCGCAACAACCATTTACTTGACTATTATATATATATTACTGACATGAGCATTTGGATCTCGAATTTCTGTAAGAAATCATCTATTCGATTGTTTTCTTTCCAAACGATCTTCCTATTTTATAGGACGAGATATAATTGGAAAACACTTATTGTTAAATCGCTTTGCATATTAATCTCCCTCCAAAAACAACATCCTTTGAAATAGGTAACCACTCAATTGTTAATACATGTGTATGGCCAATAAATGGTGCGCACCGAAATGCTATTGCGCCCTGTGCGCATTGGATAAAAATCCTATATATATATATATATATATATGGAAATGGGAAGCTGAACCGAGTGGTGTGGCCAATTTGCGGCACTCAAGCTCGCCACTGTTGGATCGAACACATTCCGCCATTGGATTGACTCGCTGAAACCAAGCACAAGCTCTGCGGTTCCTCTCCCAAATCCCTTGTCCCGCAACCTCACCCCCCCTTTCGTATGCTCCCTACCGTCGCCCCTCTACTCTATGAAGGTTCTCGATTCTGGTGAGGAGGAGACACCAACTCCTCTCTCGTGAGCCCTATCCCCGCACACGCCTCTCCCAAATCCCTCTCTTGTTCGCAGCCCTCGTTCCCCTCCCAACTCCTCTCGCCCATGCATGCTCCACGGCATGCTCCCTTCTGCCCCCTGGCACCGGCTTCTCTCAGATATTCTCTTTGGTAAATAGATCCTCCACCTCTCATCATCAGGTATCTATTCAAATTTCTACCTTTTCATTTTGTTTCAGCACCGACACAGCTATTGGATGTCGGATTCATGCTTTTGTTGTTCTATGGATGGGATTGCAAGAAAATAGTTTTTCAAAGTCGAGTAATAATCTAATTTTGATACTATTTTGAGAGGATCCATGACGGGCCCGCAAAAGCCGCGTTAAGAAATCGTTTTTATCGTTCGTGCGTGAAAAGAAATATGTCGTTCGTTGTAGGCGGCGATTCGGAAACAGTCAAGAAATAACCACAAAATGATGATTCAATTTTAATCTCGTGGTTTATGTTTATTTTACTTGGGCAAGTCCCAAGGTCGATCACAAGGAGGCAAAGGAACAACCTAGATCAATGTCTATCCAATTTTTGAGTTCGGTTTTCAAGGCGGTATTTTTTTGGAATTTTTCAATGCAAGATGAGATGCAAAATGCAAATTCGGCCGATTTTAGGGACTAAAATGTAAAATACGTTCAAATGGTGTCCGAAAAAATACGAAACTTGGCCGAGATGTAAAAAATGATGAAATAAGTGCACTGTAATTTTTTTTGGAATTTTTAGATGCTATATGAATTTTTTATGAATTTTTAAATGCAAACAGAATGATTTTCAATATTTAATTTTAATAAATATTAAACCTACTTATTTTCGAGAACTAAAATTATCTAAGATCTATCACTAGGTGATGGATCCCAGAAAAATCCTAAACCTCAAAAATGTGGGGTTTTATACCTATTAAAAATCAAACATTGAAATGTGCAAAATGATTTTTACAGGGCAAATGATGCATGAAAATGCAATGATTTTTGGGCACAATGTTAATCAAATTAATCTCTACGATATGTGATTTTTGGGGAATTTTTAAATCAACGGTTAATTAACTAAGAATTTCCGAGCACAGATTGGGCAAAATATTCCAATTTCTACAAAATAATTATTTATTAATCAACCGTAAATCACAAAAATATCCATAGCATGTCAAAATGTAGAGCATTAAGCAATGAACAAAGTGCTATTTTTAAATAAATAAAATGATGCCTAGAATAGGTCCGAAACAGAGGGGGAACACAGGGGTGTGAATGCAAATAGCAATAAATAAAGTAATAAAAAAATGAACTGCGGGGGCCTAAATGAAATTACCTATGAAACTGGGGGCGAATATGCAATTTTCCCAAGGAAGCACGTGCTGCGCACGTGCCCTCTTGGACTGGAGGGCTGGAACGTGAATAGGTAATCCCCCGGGGGTCTTCTCGCAATTTGCCCAAGGGCACGTGCGTAGCACGTGACCCCCTGGGGAGGCTCTGTCGTTCCCCCACGATGCACGTGCCTCGCACGTGCGTGGGGGGGCCTCGGGCTGGACCCGGCGGTGGCGAGTGCGGTGGAGAAGGCGGAGTGGCGGAGCGTCGACCGGCAGCAGGGGAGGCGGTCCGGCCGAGCCTCCGGCTGGTGGTGGAGAACGTCGGCGAGGGCCTGCGGCGGATGGCGATGCTGCGGAGCAGCTGTGGAGGTTCTCCGGCGGATGGGCTGATTTGGTGAGGCGGAGGCGATCGCCCAGGTGTTGTCGTTGTCGTCGCCGGAGACGTCAGGCGAGGAGCGGAGTCGTTGTGGCGATGAAGCTCGGAGCGATGGCGAGGAGGAGGCGTTGGAGACGAAGAGCTCGGAGCGGCTGAGTCGATGAAGACAGGCGATCGGTGGTCGGTGGCTCGACGCCAAGGGGGCGGAGCGGGGCAGAGGTGACGGCGACGCACCTTGGGCTGCAACGACGTCGGGAGGACGTCGGATCTCGCTGATGACGGAGGGCGGGTTGTCACCACCGCCCTCTTGAAGCTCCAATCGGCGGATAATCGGATCTGAGGCGAAGCGTTCCTTAAATAGACGAGGTCGGCGATGGAGGCACTTGGGTTGTTGGCTGTCGCGGAGTATGTGGGCGACTGTTGCGGAGAAGGGGGCGCGGTTGGTGATTGCGAGGTTGACCGGCGAAGAAGGGGGAGGTTGGCGAGATCTGCGGAGGTTAATCGCGGGGATGCAGCCGGTTGAGAAGGGGAAGGCGGACGTTACGGAGGGGAGCGCGGGAGGTAGACGAAAGTCCTCGGCCGTTCGATCGGCCGAGATCGAATGGCCGAGGACGTGACACGTGGTGACAGTAGAGAGAGGGCCTGGGAGCGCACGTGCAGTGCGCGTGCGGGGGTGCACGTGCGCTGCACGTGCTCGGTTTTATTATTTTTTTTATTTTATTTTTTTTAATAAAAACGAGATTATAAAAAGGCCAAAAACCACTGACACGTGGCGGCCTCTGAGGCGGCCACGTGTCAGCTCCAGAAAATTCGAAGAAAAATCATTTTGTAAAATTAAAAAGAAATAGCAAATGACCTCGGATCGAAAAAGTTTTTTCACGAAAAATGCTCGTCTCGACGAGATCTACAACTTTTATGAAGACATCAAAGCCAAATTCGGTCAAATGTGAAAAGTGAATTTTTGGGGTATCCCATGTACATAGAATACCTTGATTTTTGGTTTTCTAATTTTTTTGTCATTTTTAAACAAGATAAAAATCCGAAAAAATAAGGAAAACTCAAAGATAAATAAAAGAGACCTTAATCTAATTTTTTTTTGGATTTTTATTAATAAAGAAAATATACACATAAAATACAGTTCAAAGAGCCGCGAAAATACAATGTACAAAAGAGGCCCAAAACCCAACTTTCACATACGAGCTCCGATTCACTTGAACTTGGTCTTGTTTTGAAGGTAATTGAATGTGCATTAGTTCAAAAGTGAGTAGGATCAAATCGGACACTGGATGGGGAAGATATGTGGCTTTTAGTCCGAAAATCCTGAAACTAGGGTTTGGGTTTCGGTCCACTTAACAGGGTTAGTGATTTTTTTGTATTTTTTATTTATTCTTGTTAGTGATGTGTACACAGTGGAAGTGAGTTTGTGGTATGCGGTGTCAGCATGAAGGAGTTAAAAATAGGGGAAGTTAGGCTATTTACAGGTCAATTTTTGGCTTGGATTTTTGGCTTCTTATTTTATGCAGATATTAATGCTAAAATGCAATTCTTATGAAATCATGTATGAATGCTAATTATGCAGAATAAATGCAGAAATGCAGTTGATTTTGAGGGACTTGAGCTTTAATTAATGAGACTTAGAATGGTGAATCTGAGATTCATCATCCCCCTATACTTAAACCATGCTCGTCCCTGAGCATCAAAAAGAAATGTCATGAAGTGAAATGAGACTGGGTTCCATACCAAGATCATGAACTGAAGGTGAAAGTGAAACTAAACTCGACCTTTGGATTAATAGTGTGGCGGAACTTCTGTGAGAATTAGAATTTCAAAATCAACAGCCCTCAAGTTCTACACATCATTGACACAGTTTTAACTCAGAAGTCATCTTAGATCAATCCTCTTCCCAAAGTATACCCTATGAACATTGAATAACCGACTCATGTGTGTGAAGGGTTTTAGCTCTTCCCATTCAGAATGCCGGACTACCATGCTCCTCTCCTCTCCAGTAACTCGTCCTCGGGGAGTCAGGTATTTCCTTCTAAGGTCTGTCGTGCTGTGTTCACAATCGAATGAGGGAGAAGATAGAAGAAAGAGAAAAGAACTGGAGGGTGGCCAGTGTAGTCACCTCTCCTTGTGGAGATGGCCAGTGTAGCCGAGTCTCCACCAAGATCTGCAGGTTTCTGAAGCTTGGACCTTTTTGGTCGGATTTTTATTTGGTAGAATGCTTCTATGTATTTGGATTTTTTGGTGGTTCTACTTGGATCTTGTTGTGCCCCTACAGATATAGAATCTTTTGTTCCGTACATTTTTTGGGGTCTTAGAAAAAATTGTGCCCAGCCGTCCATCCCTTTTCCGAAGCTTTATTTCAACCCGTATTCCGGTCTTTAGATTTCCACGCTACCAGAAAAGAGACTCACACAGTCTTCCAACATCCCGTTTGGGTTGAGCTAAGTGCATAGTGCGAGAGTGCGAATTAATTCCCTATTCCAGAGTTGTACCCAGAATGAAGAGACCAGGTTAGACACTAAGAGTCAAACACTGTACATTGTCATGTGGAACTTAAGGAATTAAGTCACAAAGACCTGAAGCTCTTAAAATTCTATTTCTCGGTGAAGTTCCTCTGAAAATTAGGTGGATTAAAGTCAAGCCCAGACCACTCTCGGTTTCGGCTCATAACTCGGTTCAGAACCCAATGACTTTTCACAGATGCAAATGCATGCGGTGATGGATGAAGTGCAGGTGCGTGAAATGCAGACATTTTTTTTTTGACATTTTATGCAAGGGATTTTTTTATGCAGAAAATGGAATAAGAAGCCTCTTTTTCATTCAAATTTTTTTTTTCAGATAATTAGGGCAAGTCAGTGTTTTTCTTTATTTATTTATTTTTTTTTCAAGTTAGTACCCACCCCGTAAATACATATAGACTTACGCGAAAGTACGAGATATGGGTAAAATATATACAAAGTATATATACAGACCCCCTATACTTAGCGAGTGCTGTGTCCTCAGAGCACAAGAAGCGTAAAGAAGACATAGCTCGGGCTAAGCGTAAGAGAGTGAGAGAAAAAAAGAAAAGAAGAAAAAGAATGAAAAGAAAAGCGGTCAGGAAATGAGGCGAGTATATACGGGTGGATGTCGGTTCCCCCTATATGGAGCGAATGGGAGTTAGGAGAAGAATGATATAAACAGATGGCATCGGTCCCCCCTATACTTAGGCCTTGGCCTAAGTATAGGAAGAAGCTGTACAAGGGAACCGATGTGGTCGGGAGGGAGGGTGGGTAGCCGATGATTAAGGCGGTTTTCGGCTGATCTTTTTGTGAGCCTGCGGTGGGAGATCATAATGATGAGTCGGAGATGAGGCATATGATTCTCCACTACAATCAGTGTCATCCTCAGAAAAATCTTGATGGATAATAGATGAAGTGTTTGAGTCAGATGAAAGATATCCATCATCAGAGTTATCCTCAGAGGAGTAGTATTTGAAAGTGGGCATACTCCAAGTGTTTTGGTCTTTTTTTTTCTTCAGTTGTTTCCTCAGAATTCGCTCCTTCTTGGGGTCAATCGGTTTGTCCTCAGATGAATACTCAGAAGCACCGGTCTCAGTCAGCTCATACGAAAGAATTCCAGTGTACTTGAAGAATGCAGGAGCATCAGCTTTGGATGAGTAGTAGTTAGGAACGGGAGTTGTCCAACGCGGATTGAATTTTGGATCCTTACGAAGATATGGCTTTAGGGCTGCCGAACAGACTTCACTCATGTAAACCATCTTTTCTGGACCTGATGAGGGATCATCAACTGATTCCTCTTCCGAAAGGTTAAAGGTGACTCTCTTTTTATTTTGTCGTGAAGGTGTCGGTTCACTTGAGTATCAAGATGAATAGCCATTTGAATTCTCCTTGGTCGGTGCTTGGTCTGCGTGCTTTCTCTTAGTCTTTTGAATGTTTGAGCACTCTCGATTTGGGATGATTTGGTCAAGGTATTCAGAGAATGTTGCTCCAGGGTGTGACCATGCATATGTCTCTGGATCGTAGTAAAAAGATTTGTCTATTTTGAGATCCTTGGGGATTTGAATATTGGGGAGATTTTCTAAACCAATAGTCTCATCAACAACTGCTATCTCAGGTGTGGTTGCGGGGTAGGGCTCTTCTACCGCTTCATGGTTACGGTTGTTGGGGACTTCGTGGGTTGCCTCAGAAGATCGTGGTTCCTCAAAGATAGGGTCAGATTTAAGTGCTTCCAATGCTGTGAAATTGATTTCCCGAGTCTCACAATCGATACTCGCCTTGGCCAATGCCAAGAATGGCTTTCCGAGAATGATTGGAGACTGGGTAAATTCTCCTTGATGCTCAATATCAATGATCGTGAATTCTACCTTGAGCGGAGCACCTTGGAATTTCATGATGACAGAAATAATTCCTCTCGGCCGCTTTATTGATCGGTCCGCCAATTGAATGATCTCTCGTATCTTCTGAATCGGTCCGAGTTGGAGTTCGTGAAAGACAGAGGTCGGGAGGATATTAATCGGTGAATCGTCATCAATCCGAGCATGGGTGAAAATTGTGTCTTTGATTTTACAATCGAATCTGGGCAACCGCTTCACTATGCGGCTCTTGGTTTTTCTCCTCAACACCAAGGAGGAGGCCATTGACAAGATATGTCTTTCAGTCTTTGTTCGTATCCTGCCCGACTTTTTGTTCATTAATTTATCTGTTATAAATCTTTTAAGGTCGGGGAAGTGTTCAATGGCCTGTATAAAGGGAAGTTCAAATATCAAGCGTTTTTCCAGTGCTTCCCGTACAGTCGGATCCAAATTCCTCAGATCATCTTTAGTTTTAATTTTTATATAATTTTCTAAATTTTCAATTTTTTTGTGATTTTCAAATATTTCCATTTTTGGTATTTTCTGGGTGGTGTGGGGGTGTGGGGTGTTCTTCAGATGAAGAGGGGCTCTGGTGTTCAGGGTGGTGGTCAGCAGCATAATCATTTTCAGAATTGTCCATAGGTCCCTGAATATCCTCAGAATTTTCAATCTCAGATCCAGTTATTTCCTCATTCATTGTACTGTCCGAGCCACCATAGAATGCGATGAATCGATCGGTAAATTTTTGAAATCTCTCCTCTATTGAATTGAATTTCTTATTTATCCTCGAAATATTGTCCTCAAGATTCGGTTCATGATTAATTATGAGAGCGGTAGGTGTATATTCGATAATTTCAGCTTCCATTTTTCTCTTTGTGCTGAGAGGAGAGCTTCTTGGAATATCCGAAATATGCTCAGTATTTTCTGAAAATTTCTCCTCAAAAATAATGGAAGGAGGCTGCTCATATAGTCTAGTCATGTGGAGTTGATCCGAGTAAAATTTATTTCTTTGATCATGAGTGGTCGGATCTTGGCATGGTGGAGCATGTCTGAAGAAGAGGTTGTCGTTCATGAAGCCTATCGAATTGGTGAAAAGAGATGGTGGTTGGGAATTTCTTGGAGGAGGTGTTTTGGGTCTAACCGACACGAATTCATTTTCATAGTATAATTTCGATGGGTGTTCCGTCATTTTTGAGAGGAATGGGGGGTTGGATCTGTGAGAGTATTTTGACAAGAATTCCATTATGAGGTTCGAATCAAGATAGGGAAGAGATGTTTGCACGGGATAGTCAAGAGAAATTTTATCGAATGTGCGGCTCTTGATCTTGAAATCAGTTCACGCACACCAATGCAAACACAATTCAAACCCGGGTTCACCAACTCACACAATGAAGCCGTAAGAGTTCGGCTATTATCTTTTCAATTTTAGTTGGTGATAAATTCAATCTTGCAAGCCGTTTAAACGAGATGTTAGGTTTGGAGCTGGGGCTCTATCCTAGTGTGCGTCTCTCTCCTCGCTGCAAGATTAAATCAGACAATGTCGGGGTTGCTCTCCCGCAGAAATTCTTGATTTTATGGATTTTTAGATCGGCTATATTTAGCAGTCCCAGTTTTATTAAGGCGATCACTGTAGAATTTAGGTGAACACAAATTCATGTCTACCGTCCAGTCCCAATTTCCTTTAGATTTATGTGATAAAACAAGAGAGAGGAATTCGAGAAAAGCCGATGTACGCGGAAAACTTATGATGAATGCTCAGTTCGAAGACTTACAGTGCTCCTTGCAATCTCCATGTGGGATGCAATACAGAATTGAAAATTTATACTAAATGCGTGCAAGCCGATGAAAACCGCACCTAAGCAGAAAGTTCTATTAGCGGGAAGAATTGAGTTAAATTTTTGGCTAAGTTGAACGATCTAAGGTGCGTCTCAGTTAAAGTGCAGTGTGGCTTAAGATCCTACGAGCACAATCAGAAATAAAAATTGCTCTAAGAGCCGTATGTGCAGGTCTATCCTAATCGCCACTCAAGTCGGGCCCCACCCTCTCCGGAGAGTGAAACAGGCCACGACACACCACAAATAAAGTTCAATGTCTTTGTACACACGCGAGAGTCCAAACGGACACCGCTATAAATGAGCAGAAAATAAAAATGCAGAAATTAAAAACCTAGACTCTACTCTCTCTCACGACTCGACTCGATCTTAATTTAATTGTGGTTTCTTCGGTTGTCAGTGAAGATGCGTCGGATCCTTGAAAAACCGCTCCACGTGCGCCGGGTACCTCGCAAGAAAAATAAGAGAGAGAATGTAAGAGAGTGACTCAGAAAATAATCAAAAATAAAATAAATGAAAGAAATGCTGAAAAATAAATACAAGAAATAAAATGGGATTTACAATGACAAATTCGGGGGTCAGACTACCCGAATTCGGAAAACCGAACAAAAATTTTCAAAACAAAAACTAAGCCGTTTGCCTCCCCGGCAGCGGCGCCATCTGACGGGCCCGCAAAAGCCGCGTTAAGAAATCGTTTTTATCGTTCGTGCGTGAAAAGAAATATGTCGTTCGTTGTAGGCGGCGATTCGGAAACAGTCAAGAAATAACCACAAAATGATGATTCAATTTTAATCTCGTGGTTTATGTTTATTTTACTTGGGCAAGTCCCAAGGTCGATCACAAGGAGGCAAAGGAACAACCTAGATCAATGTCTATCCAATTTTTGAGTTCGGTTTTCAAGGCGGTATTTTTTTGGAATTTTTCAATGCAAGATGAGATGCAAAATGCAAATTCGGCCGATTTTAGGGACTAAAATGTAAAATACGTTCAAATGGTGTCCGAAAAAATACGAAACTTGGCCGAGATGTAAAAAATGATGAAATAAGTGCACTGTAATTTTTTTTAGAATTTTTAGATGCTATATGAATTTTTTATGAATTTTTAAATGCAAACAGAATGATTTTCAATATTTAATTTTAATAAATATTAAACCTACTTATTTTCGAGAACTAAAATTATCTAAGATCTATCACTAGGTGATGGATCCCAGAAAAATCCTAAATCTCAAAAATGTAGGGTTTTATACCTATTAAAAATCAAACATTGAAATGTGCAAAATGATTTTTACAGGGCAAATGATGCATGAAAATGCAATGATTTTTGGGCACAATGTTAATCAAATTAATCTCTACGATATGTGATTTTTGGGGAATTTTTAAATCAACGGTTAATTAACTAAGAATTTCCGAGCACAGATTGGGCAAAATATTCCAATTTCTACAAAATAATTATTTATTAATCAACCGTAAATCACAAAAATATCCATAGCATGTCAAAATGTAGAGCATTAAGCAATGAACAAAGTGCTATTTTTAAATAAATAAAATGATGTCTAGAATAGGTCCGAAACAGAGGGGGAACACAGGGGTGTGAATGCAAATAGCAATAAATAAAATAATAAAAAAAATGAACTGCGGGGGCCTAAATGCAATTACCTATGAAACTGGGGGCGAATATGCAATTTTCCCAAGGAAGCACGTGCTGCGCACGTGCCCTCTTGGACTGGAGGGCTGGAACGTGAATAGGCAATCCCCCGGGGGTCTTCTCGCAATTTGCCCAAGGGGCACGTGCGTAGCACGTGACCCCCTGGGGAGGCTCTGTCGTTCCCCCACGACGCACGTGCCTCGCACGTGCGTGGGGGGGCCTCGGGCTGGACCCGGCGGTGGCGAGTGCGGTGGAGAAGGCGGAGTGGCGGAGGCGTCGACCGGCAGCAGGGGAGGCGGTCCGGCCGAGCCTCCGGCTGGTGGTGGAGAACGTCGGCGAGGACCTGCGGCGGATGGCGATGCTGCGGAGCAGCTGTGGAGGTTCTCCGGCGGATGGGCTGATTTGGTGAGGCGGAGGCGATCGCCCAGGTGTTGTCGTTGTCGTCGCCGGAGACGTCAGGCGAGGAGCGGAGTCGTTGTGGCGATGAAGCTCGGAGCGATGGCGAGGCGGAGGCGTTGGAGACGAAGAGCTTGGAGCGGCTGAGTCGATGAAGACAGGCGATCGGTGGTCGGTGGCTCGACGCCAAGGGGGCGGAGCGGGGCAGAGGTGACGGCGACGCACCTTGGGCTGCAACGACGTCGGGAGGACGTCGGATCTCGCTGATGACGGAGGGCGGGCTGTCACCACCGCCCTCTTGAAGCTCCAATCGGTGGATAATCGGATCTGAGGCGAAGCGTTCCTTAAATAGACGAGGTCGGCGATGGAGGCACTTGGGTTGTTGGCTGTCGCGGAGTATGTGGGCGACTGTTGCGGAGAAGGGGGCGCGGTTGGTGATTGCGAGGTTGACCGGCGAAGAAGGGGGAGGTTGGCGAGATCTGCGGAGGTCAATCGCGGGGATGCAGCCGGTTGAGAAGGGGAAGGCGGACGTTACGGAGGGGAGCGCGGGAGGTAGACGAAAGTCCTCGGCCGTTCGATCGGCCGAGATCGAATGGCCGAGGACGTGACACGTGGTGACAGTAGAGAGAGGGCCTGGGAGCGCACGTGCAGTGCGCGTGCGGGGGTGCACGTGCGCTGCACGTGCTCGGTTTTATTATTTTTTTTTATTTTATTTTTTTTTATAAAAACGAGATTATAAAAAGGCCAAAAACCACTGACACGTGGCGGCCTCTGAGGCTGCCACGTGTCAGCTCCAGAAAATTCGAAGAAAAATCATTTTGTAAAATCAAAAAGAAATAGCAAATGACCTCGGATCGAAAAAGTTTCTTCACAAAAAATGCTCGTCTCGACGAGATCTACAACTTTCATGAATCAAAGCCAAATTCGGTCAAATGTGAAAAGTGAATTTTTGGGGTATCCCATGTACATAGAATACCTTGATTTTTGGTTTTCTAATTTTTTTGTCATTTTTAAACAAGATAAAAATCCAGAAAAATAAGAAAAACTCAAAGATAAATAAAAGAGACCTTAATCTAATTTTTTTTGGATTTTTATTAATAAAGAAAATATACACATAAAATACAGGTCAAAGAGCCGCGAAAATACAATGTACAAAAGAGGCCCAAAACCCAACTTTCACATACGAGCTCCGATTCACTTGAACTTGGTCTTGTTTTGAAGGTAATTGAATGTGCATTAGTTCAAAAGTGAGTAGGATCAAATCGGACACTGGATGGGGAAGATATGTGGCTTTTAGTCCGAAAATCCTGAAACTAGGGTTTGGGTTTTTGGTCCACTTAACAGGGTTAGTGATTTTTTTGTATTTTTTATTTATTCTTGTTAGTGATGTGTACACAGTGGAAGTGAGTTTGTGGTATGCGGTGTCAGCATGAAGGAGTTAAAAATAGGGGAAGTTAGGCTATTTACAGGTCAATTTTTGGCTTGGATTTTTGGCTTCTTATTTTATGCAGAAATTAATGCTAAAATGCAATTCTTATGAAATCATGTATGAATGCTAATTATGCAGAATAAATGCAGAAATGCAGTTGATTTTGAGGGACTTGAGCTTTAATTAATGAGACTTAGAATGGTGAATCTGAGATTCATCAATCCAACAACCTATAAAGATAGACATTGGGAGGACAGTTGTACCTCCCTTAGTTTCCCTCCAATTACAAACTAATTTTCCTCCCTATCGCCACTCAATTGATCGAGTTCAAAGCTTGAAGATCTTGATTGCTCCTTATGATTTTTGGATTGCTTGATATGGTAGACATCTCCTAAAATAGTACAATTTTATTTTAACAGTGTGGAAAGTTTGAATCGTTATTGAGCTTTTAGACATTTTATATCAAATCAAACTGAAAGAAAGCATAATACAGAAACTGCTCTAGATATAATGTTATTCTTATTCAAGTTTAATTAGACATCTTCACTGCTTCACATTGGAGACCCTACATTTGGCATGTTCTTCATTTTCTTTAGGCAAGTAATTTGGCACTTCTGTTCACTAAACTCTACATTGTGAGAGCTGCCAGCATACATGAACAAGCCATCGCTCACAGAAACACTGCCAACATGCAGCAACCCGCTTAAAGTAGATAAAGGATTTTATCGTTGTTGAGATATCAAAAGAGAATCATGTCTATGTCTAATGATGTAAACTAATTGCATATTTTCATGCCTTATTAGTTCCCATGGTGACATTTAAATGTTAGTAGTTGACATAATGTAAAGAGTTAAGCACACTATTTGGTATGGAATTCTCAATGAATGGCAATCTCTACAAATCGATCGTGAATTTCCTGCTAGGAAGTAATGTGCTCGCATTGGAGATGGGTATGATGACCCATGTCAAAATCCAGAAAAAAATAATCGGTATTGAATTATAAGGATGAGTTGATTCATAACAACTTCAATTGCTGAAGTTGTGGCCGTGAAATCATGTTCGGTTATAATCAGGTTTATTAGAATTCCTGAACTTATTTCAAGGATGGCTTGTGAAATTCAAGTAAATATTAGAAAAGCTGGATCACGAGTACATATTTATCCTGGGTAAAAATGGACTCAGAACAATCTTCTTGAAGTATTATAGTCCAAGTAGATAATGGCTAACTTTTCTCTGAATCACATGAATGCTATGAATCTCATGTTGCCATCTTTCATTGATTGGTTACTCATTTACCATTTTTTATGCTATTGCATATTCTTTAGACATGAAAAAATCTAAGGAGGAAATTATTGTGGGGAGCATATAGAATTTCACTCACATTCTATCAAATTCATTTATAGAATCATCACTATTGTGACCTAATTCTTCTCTTCATTAGCAATTTTCACTATATCTTGTCAGTCGAGTTGTAAATTGAGTTAATACCGCAGTGGGGTAGAAATGGGAATCATGGCATAATTTGGTGTCTTTGATTGTGAAATATAAATGTAAGTCATATTAGTCCTCATCATTTTTTCGGGTTTTATGGGCCTTCTAATGCGAGAACAATAGTGATGATTTTCAGAGTGCAGGTTATGTGCATAATTTGAGGAAGCGCCATACTTGTAATATTAAGAGATGAGAAGTATTTAGGAGATGACAAATACGAGGCTTCAATCATTAATTTCACAACATATTGTGTTGCAAACTGATTCTAGTCTAGCGAGGAGATCATTGATCCAGTGCGGTTTGCTATTGAAGACAAATTCAGGAGACTTCTCTTCCTCGTGCCCTGCTCCACTTCCCAGCGAGCCAGTCGTTGAGAGGCCCTCCTTGGCATTCTATTTATATCATGCGAGATCTCGTCGTCTCAACTCTGACTCCTCTCACGCCATGTTCTTGTCGCACGAGCCCTCATTGCTGCAACTCTAAGTGGTTGCCGGCCTGCTCCTTCCTCCGTCATCCTCCCTCTCTTAAGCTCCCGATGAGATCGTTGATCATGAATTATGTGTATTACATCTTGTATGTTTCAATGTTTCAGGTAATTAGAATGTTCTCCTTCAATGATGTGGAAAAAACACATAAAGTTGGAGCTCGATTATAAGGCATCAAATATCTTTAATCTGTGTAATCTAAATGTTTATTGTACTCCTTGCAGTGGAAGAATTGTATATAATGTTGTAATGAATTTTTTATAAGTCCCGCTAAGAAGAGATTATTCTATGAACATGCATTGTCTGCACAATTCTTTGAAGTTGAAGTGCGGGATTATTTGGGGATAAGAGGTAGACTATATGTTTATGAGTTGATGGTTGTTTTTTTGGAAACCTGCCAATATAATTTTTGATCTCATTGCAAAAAATGGTAAAAGAACCACAACTTATTTCGTAAAAATACAATGATATCCAACTTTATAAATCATTTAATAAATCAAATATTTTTTGATGATCGATCTAAAATGAATGGATATCTAATAGGACAAACTTGACTCTATATCAATGTTCCAATCACATTTCCTCTCATTTTTTATAGTCAGAGACTATAATTAGGAATGCATATATGGTCGAGAAAAAAATGAAATTGAAGAGATTTGTGTAATTACTTCAAAATGGGCCATTGTTGGGTGTATGTTTCTGTCAAACCCTTGCTTGAGTAGTTAGCTCGTATATAAACATGTATTCGATGCAATTTTAATGCAGTATGAGTATCAAGCAACGTTATTAATGGAAAAAGAATGTAGTTCTTGTCATTTTAATTTGTATAAAATTTGCAATTGGAAGGGAACAGTGTGCGATGATGTCGACCTTAGGGTTAAGCTCGGATAGAGTCTTCACTGTTTATCAATTCGATTTAGATGTTTCTATACTAATCTGAACAGAGCATGGTGAACTCAATGAAATAGCAGAATGCAAGTCTTTTGGTGGTATTAATATAAAATTTGCTTGATTTGTTCGGTTGATTTTGGTTTTGGTATCTAATGGATTCAGACAATAATTTCACTTAGATAATAAGTTTGATTCTTTAGTTCTCCATTATTATTGTGATGCTTCATCATTATCATATTCTAATAAATTCATAACATGATCATTCTTCCCATAATTTTTTTGACAACTAAAGATATTTGGAATAGTTTTGTTGTTGCCTACTAAAATTTGGCA
Source organism: Ottelia alismoides (assembly GCA_037367405.1). Taxonomy (NCBI): domain Eukaryota; kingdom Viridiplantae; phylum Streptophyta; class Magnoliopsida; order Alismatales; family Hydrocharitaceae; genus Ottelia; species Ottelia alismoides. Next base: position 382,618 of record JAZKJV010009919.1, read on the forward strand.
AATCGCTAACTAATACATCTATCCAACTTATTCTATATCTGAGTGATCACCACGAATAAACGAGGTTAATTTATTTTTCAGGCCAAACCATACAAAAGGTAGTTTCATCATCCACAACTTGTGACTTGTTTGCATTTTGTTATGTAAAGGGGTGACATACATAACTCGAGTACAAGGTTTTGATTTCGGTTCAACAAACTTTGCAGGTGGATAAATGATACAAACAACACTCCCGCCAGTCACCAAATGCATATCATCATCCGAGCTCCCATTGTTCGATCAAGCCCACGATCGACAGTGGATACCCCATTGCCATATCAAGCAAACCAAGAATCATAGGGAGCAATCAAGATCTTCAAGCTTCGGACTCGATCAATTGAGTGTTGATGAGGAGAACAACATTGGAAGGAAACTAAGGAAGGTACTACTGTCCTCCCAATGGCTATCTTTAGAGGACACTTGACCCTCTCAAAATGACGTCAAACTTAGATTATTACTCGACTTTGCAAACTATTTTCCTGCAATTCCATCGATAGAATAACAAAAGCATGAATTCAACGTCTAATAGTTGCTTTGGTGCCGGATACAAAACGAAAAGGTAGAAATTTGAATCGATACCTACTGATGAGAGGTGGAGGAACTATGTACCATATAGAACATCTAGGAGAGGCCGACGCATGGGGGTGAAAGGAAGCACGTCGTGGAGCATGCACGGGCAAGAGGAGTTAGGAGGGGAGCGAGGGCAGTAGGCAAGAGAGGGATTTGGGAGAGGCCCGTCCGAGGATAGGGCTCACGAGGGAAGAGTTGGTGTCTCCTCCTCGTCAAAATCAAGCCCCTTCAAGGAAGAGAAGAGCGACAGTGGAGAGCATACAACAGGGGGAGCGATGGCTGCAGAGAGTGAGTGTTGCGAGAGAAGGCATTTGTGAGAGGAACAAGGGGAGTAAGAGCCGAGAGCGAGGGTTGCGAGAGAAGGCATTTGGGAGAGGCACAACAGGGGTTTGGGCTAGGTTTCGAGCAGTCAATCCAACGGTGTAGTATGGGTTCCATCTGATGGTGGGGAGGTCGAGTGGTTGCACCAAGATTTATGTAACTTAAATGCATCGGTCCCACAAGCGCCCATTTTACATGCACGAAAGCAGATATTCTTTTAATCCACAGACCATTTTCATCCCTAAGCTTCTTGTCCTCTCCTCTAGAGAGGTCATTTTACAAATGCGTGTGCTACAACTGACCACTTATTATTATATAATATCTTTTAATTCTATCGCATAGACATAATTGTAAACTAATCATCTTCTCAAATCCACAAAAGTCGAAGTATTACAAAGCATACCATACGGGCAAAAAAAACCCTCGTCCAACTCCAAACACCCAAACAAACCTAACCACGGAAAAGGGTTATATGACTTTGTTTTTAAGCACATGATTGATGTGAGTAATGGGGTTGATTACGAGAGCATTAGTATGGAAAAAGTTGGATCACAAGTGTTGCAGTTTTGCAATGTAAAAACTGAAAAAAAAAACATTTCCTTATATCTGTGTAAGATCGCGGTGTAAATATCAAAACCTAGCAAAATTGTTATTGTGATAGAGAGTACGAATGTTAAAATCAAAAAACATTGCGATACTAACCATGGTGGTGCTGGAAAGAATCAATTGCAGGCTAACAATCCGGCAATGAAGTTGTTTCTTTTGCAGCCTAAAAAGGACGTATTCAAGATGGTGTGTTTGTTTAAGATGAAGAGGAGTTTGATTTGATGAAATAAAAAACCTAAGACATTTTAAGAGACAAATCGAATGCACAGTTACGAAATACGCACAAGCCCTACCAAAGACCAGAACCAATCAGAAGCCTATTATCTCTCCCCATCGAATTCCACAACCTCAAACCCCTACCAATTTCTGATCCGGTCACCGCCGGGAGCACTTCCATTGGCGACCACCTCCCTTATCAGATACGAACGATCTTCGCGGCCTTCATGACGGGGTTCTCCCTCGCTATCGCCTCCCTCCCCACCGCCTTATAGTCGAACCCGCACTCGTGCCGATCTGAGTACCGGTGTTCCCAGCAGAACAGCTCCCCGCACCGGCATCGGAACCCGGTCAGACCCACCTTCCTCTGGCACCCGTGGCACCTGTTGATGACAATTGTTGACGAGGAAGCGGCCGCCTCCCTTGTCTCTGGAGATTCCGCTGACTCGGAGGCCCTGCGGGGCCGCGTCGGGGCGGATCGGTGCTTGTCGTGGTTGGAGGTGTTGCCGGCGGCAGCGGGAAGGGCGCGATTGGTGGCGCAGAGGGTGAGGTTACCGGGAGAGAGCTTGAGCTCCGTCTCGTCCTTGTCGTGCTGCGCCATGAGGTGAGAAGCAAGGGGATACGGAGGTTAGGTTTTAAAGGTGGGAGGGGGTGAGGTGAGGTGGGGGTGATGGGGGGAAGCTGTCGTGCCGCGTTGGAACGCGTATGGCAGAAACTTTCGTCTACTGGAATGACCGTTTTGGCCTTTGAGCTCGTAGAGGCCACGTGGGCAATGCCACGTGTCACTTTCCACATGGGTGTGCTATGCAGAAGAATATTTTGGTCTTGATTTTTGTTCATAAGTTTGATTGTATGGGTATGTTGGTAAAATATTTTCCTTATGAAAATTTTAGTTGAGTGCAATGTTTTTAAATCTAGTTGGAAATCGAATCATAAATCCTATCGAAATGGTCTTCGATCGTAGAATTAAAACGAATTCGACAGGATGATGATATCATTATTTTCTAAAGTCAGATAAATCAATTCGATGAGAAAAAAAGTAGTCGAATCATAAACAAAAACATAATAAATAAAGAAATATGTAAAATGCACATGTAAATATGTTTGAAACAGTTGATGGTGGGATCAATAAAGATCAGTAAATAGATAGCAAAGTTATAAACTTATAAAATATTATGTATTTATATGTATAAACATTTGTATCTATGTATGTTGCCAATACATAAATTTACATATATAATTACATAGATATAAACAAACTCATCTGAATAAACAAAAAATAAGAGATAGGCACATAATACATGCAAATATCTATACGAAGACATCTATGATATACACACTTTTACACATAGCTAATGCAATAATAATGTATATATCTTACATTAGGTATATTATATTGTACATATATGATATTTAAACTGGATACTGTTTAGTTTTGTAATACAATAATAATATTTGAGATTAGTTCATGGCAAGAAGTGCTTGTGGTTGAGTTGATCAGTAAGTGATGTAATGTGATCCAAAGGTTATTGGTTTAACTCCCACAAGACTAGTATTTTTGAATAAATCAAATTTGAGTTTGATTCAAATTCAGTTGAACATGGTTGAATCAAAATCTAGAAAGCCAATTTCAGCGGCGGTCAGAACCATGTCTGATTCGCCAGTTGAACCGATTGGATCGATTGGTCCGATGGCAGGTTTAGTCAGGTAACATTGGTTGCGTATGAGGTATATATGAAAAGTTATGTTATTTATCTCCAGGACACAATTAAAACCCTTGAACCACTGTTTTTGGATGTTCTATATAATAGTTCTTTTAAGTAAAGTGCGTAAGTATGATAGATGGATGTCAAATCAGGCACATTTCATATTTCAAAAATCTAACCATAATATGAGGATATTAAATATACATTAACATTGGAAAATTTAATAATTTTCAATAAGGCATACAACAACTAACTTTTGAAGTACAATATTAAGTTCAAATTATACAATGGCACATGTTATATAACTAATAAAAATTAAAGCAGAACATAATAACACTCTCTCCTCACCTCAGGATAACTATCAGCAAAATAAAAAGTATTTCCCTTCACATGATTGAAAATCAAGCATTATATCTTGCAATCGAGAATGCTTGAACATTTTCAAAAATGCCAACTGCGGATAATTCTAAAGAATTTTAATAAGATTGCTCATAAACATTATTTCAACATTGTTGTGCTTCAAATAAAAACTTGCAATTTTCAGACCTTTCCAACTTTTAAACTTCCTATGCCTAGGAAAAGTATAATCTTGTAAAATATTCTTGTACTATATAATATAATGCCAAGTGCAGATAGTTCACACAAATTTTAATAAGCTTGCTAAAAAAGTGGTTACTTGGTGTATATATACTCTATTTAATATTTGGAATTAGAATTTCAATGTTTGTTTGCATTTAAAGTCCTCAAATCAAATTTTTGCCACATGGAAGGAGAGTGGTTATTTAACATCTATCCACAACATACCTTACGCAATATAGGTAAAAGCAATATTGCATAGAAAATCTATAATCCAAAATTTTTCATGTTAAATGAACCTTTACTCACTTGCGTGAAGCATTCTATTTTTTAACTTGAGTCACAGCAAATCTTGACATGATTTTGCAAATAAAAAGATTGAACCAAATTCCAACCTCAAAGATGTTGAATCAAGCTAATAAAATGCAGGCGGGCTTGCTCAGTTTCAATTCTTTTACTCTTGTAATAATTTGCAAAGAGAATGTTATACTTTATTAGTCATAATAGGAGTGAAAGTAAGACAATTCAGATCTAGATGATACTTGGAGAATCACGTACATGAATAATCCACTGTGGTGCTAATATATTTGGGGACTTCCATTTTCTTTCCTTTAAATCATGTCCGTTCTAGAACTTTCTCTTTATCTGTCTTATTTAATACATATTTACTCTCCAATCCCGTAAATATGGTCCATTCAGTAATCTCCCATCTTTATATCAACCTAAAGCCAATACTTACGTAATCATTCAACTCTCCTAATCTCCCATTTACTAGAGCTTCCTCTTTACTTATTTTCAGTTGTTTCCATTTGGGTACTTGAGAAAAAAAACGTTTCTAATTAAATTGCCCATAAACAGAAAAATCTATTTTTTTCTGAAGTATAATTGTATATAAAAAACACTTAATTGATTGGATTAGGTTGGGATATCCTCTTGTGAATAGTAGTTGTTTGGAGGCTGGGATGGTTGGAATGATAATTGTGATGTGATGTGATATTTATTATGTATTATATTAACTTTTTTTTATGATTAGAATATATATTTTTTATGTTAATAAATGTATTTGAACAAGGTTAAAAATAATTATACCTGAAAAATTATAGAATCCATACAAGTATTTCCGATAGAAGAAGGCAGAGTTAAAGTTACGGATATACCAAAGTACTCGAGATAGCCCGACAATCAAACAAACCTAAGAACGAGGAAAAAAAGATGGAATGCAGATGAGTGGTTGGGACCAGGTAAGTTACAGGCGAGCGGGACGGAGGAGAGGGGGTAATTTGGGGATTTAGAAGGTTGGGATGGGATGGGACCCTGCGCACGGCCGCCCAAGTCTGACCGCGGCCGCAGTCTGCTTGCGCCGCGGGGTTCAAAGGGGGCATCATTGATCCGTCTCCCAAAGTTTCTTTCTTCCCGGTAAGCGCACCGCCCATGTCCGCTTTTCTTTCTATTTGTTAATTAATGTTTTAATTGGGAATCGATACAAATATAAGACATAAGTTGTCAAAACTGCGAGAGGCGGAACCTTTAAATATAAATAATAATTCATTGATTTGTTTAATATAAAAAAGATTCCATCTGCTAGCAAATAATGCCCCAAAATACACTGTATCGTCATGTTCTCCCCCATCGCGGGAATTACACAACCACTTTCAATTCTACGTCAATTTGTTGGACATGTTATTTAGCGTGAGGTAGTGAGTAAGTTATTGGCTGAGGGTGTTTCTTAAAATCAGGGTAATAGTTGATTTGACATTTCAAGCCCACTTCCTGTTTTCCACGAATGAAACTTTATTTCCCTAAAATATCATGTCAACACCAAAAAAGAAAGAATCGGTTTTTTGTCGGTTATTTTGAGATATTGCGATATCAATTATGTCCTTTCTCTTTTTTGAAATATCAGTTCTTCCTTCGAGTTCTTATTGTTTTATCACTTATGCCTTTCCATTACTTTAGTTGTCAATAACTTTAACTTAACCATGATTTTTTTCAAATCATGGTGAGGTCAAGAGGGACAAACACTCCACTCACCCATCCTACTTCAGTCTATCCTCCTCTGCCATCCTCCTTTGTCATCCTCATCTGTGTACGGACTTTGTCGACTTCGGCTGCAGATGAGGGTCAAGGTTCTCGCTGATGGGTCGGGTGCATGCGGTGGACAAGCGAGTAGTCTTTGTGGCTTCAGTGCTGAGAGGGAGTGGTCGTGGAGTGATGGCTATGATGGAGCAGAGGGCGAGACCGTAGGGGGGGTAAATGTGATGGAGGAGCATGGGTGGAGGATGAGGAGGGGACGAAGAAGGAGGGAGGCAGAGGAGGAGGAGCAGAGGAGGAGCAGGGGGCAGTGGAGCAGTAGGGGCAGAGGAGGAGGAGGAGAGGCGCTTGAGAGGCGATGACGAGGTCTGATTTATCTGCTTCTCCGATGGACCTTATACCGTGCTCCCTTGACTGGGACTTGGGAATGAGATTAGGGCTCTCCGTGATCTTCATCATCCACCTCTTAGAGCTTCACAAGTCCTTTAGGGGCCTTTAGGTAATCCTCCCTTCCTTCTTCTTCTTCTCTCTAGATATTCTTCTTCTTCCACTTGTCTTTACTACCTTCATTCTTTCCCCCAACCATGCGTTTGGATTTGAAACCCCCTAACGAACATATCCCGACCACCAAGATCTTCATCAATACGCGCTCTTTCTACTCACGGTCCCTTCTTCCTATATATCTTCTCACCTTCGATGTTGATCAACCAGAGCAAGAACTCCTTCCTCTGCTCACCCTTCTCCACGTACCCTCTAGCTCCTCCCTCTCTTCTTCTTTTTCGATGGTGGACTATTCACAGACGCATCCCCCTAACCATCACTACTCTAAGATGTTGTGAAAAGTGAGCCTTCAGTGCGAACGTGCATCGTCAGAATAGGATGACCTGATAACAGCATAGGGTGGTGGTGGTCCAGTTCTTCTCGATGTTGATGGTGTTTGGAAGATTTTCAGTGCTCATGATGCCAGTCTATGCTCAAAGATGATTGGTCGAGAAGGATTGGGGTAGAGGATTTAAGATCTCAGCTCATATAATGAAGGGATCGGTTATGATCGAGCATTTCTTGATGATAGAGGTTGACCCCAACTATGCTAATTTGAATGATGAGGCTCCACATACTCCTTCAGGTGTTCTTGAATCGAAGATGGTGGAGGTTATTTAAGGTGGTTAGTAGTCAATGTTGCACCGACTCGTGTTTGCTCCTAAAAAAGGTGGTCTTGTGTTGTCCCTATTTCAATAGGGTCAATAATGGGCAGGGGGAGGAGGGGGCTGGGGTGGAAGAGGGTGAGGGGGAGCAGTGGGAGGAAGACATTTCAACTCTCTTTTTTTTTTATAAAAATCAATTCTCCTTTTGTCCCCAAAGTTCACGTCTGTTTAAGTTAGGGATGGACGTCAACTAAATCAAGGGGCACAAATGATCATTGTGGAAGAAGTCATGGATTGAACTGATATTCTAAAAATGGGAAGGGTATAACTGAAGTTACAATATCTCAGAGAAGCACAACTGATAAATTTCCAAAAGGAATTTAAGGTAAAGATGATAGAAAAAGAGTTTACAACCTGAACCGCAATGATGCATAATTTCTAATCTTATGTTATCTTAAGATATTGAGAAAAGATAATATGATATATACAAGAACAAAGATTCAATAAGAGCTAAGCTTAGAAAAGAATTCAAAGTAATCGAAAAGGTAGGGATTAAAAGCAGTTAGTTAACTATAATACAATGCATGAGTGAACTATATTTCATAACAATCTACATTTTAATCAAAATCTCTCCATTTAATAATTATTTTCTCAATGCTTGTCATACATTTGCAATATCACTAATAAAAGTAGACATTATATACAAAAAGACTTAAGGAAAAAATATTTTTGAGTTTTTTTAGTGAGTGGCAAATTTAGATTACTCCGTCATTGTAACAACCATAAGAGACTACTTCTTATGGAGTTGATCAAAACAAAAGTCTAAAATACAATATCATCAAGAAAAGGTAATTATAAACATAATAGTAACATTGATATTATGCAATTATAATGGATAACTGATTAGTCCAATGAACCTTTAGTTAATTTGTAGGAACTAAATGTTTGAATACATGAATGTGATTTCGCTGTAGGCGGGTAATCAGAATCAATCAAGAGAATAACCACTTAAAGTTGTTTTATGTTTATTTACCCGGAAAAGTTCCAAGGTCGAACTTGAGGAAGCAAAGGAACAACGTAGATTAATGTCTATCGAATTTCGTATGTGATTTTCGAGACGTATATTTTTTATAATTTTTAATGTAATTTTTGAAATGCAAATGAAATGAGGGCCAATTTTAAGGACTAGAAAAATTATCATTGATCAAACGATGTCCAAAAATTATGAAACTTGGCTAAGAGGTAAATAATGATGAAATGAATGCATTATAATTTTTTTTAGAATTTTTAGATGCAAGATGAGTATTTAATGAATTAATGAATGCAAACAAGGTGAATTTTAATAATTAATTATAATAAACATCAATCCTGCTTATTTTTAGAAAATAAAATTATCCCAGATAGATCAATAAATGACTATCCTAAAACAATCCTAAACCATAAAAATGTGGAGTTTTAAATCTATTATAACTGAAATATTGAAATAAACAGAATGAATTTTATAGAGAAAAATATACATGCAAATGCTATTCTTTTTGGGCACATAATTAATTCTATTATCAATGATTTTTGGTAATTTTTAGAGCTATAGTTAATTAACTATGAGTTTTAGAGCGTAGATTGGGCAAAATATGATATTCCACAAGATTAATAATTATTAATCAACCATAGATAATAAAAATATAAAGGGATGCCACTGTGTAGAGAATTAATCAAAGAACAAAATGCCTATTTTTAATAAATAAAATGATGCAATATGCATGTTCAAAATACAGAGGGAATTCAAGGGTCTGTTTGCAAAATTACAAACCTAAAATATATCAAAGAAACTTGCAGTAGGGACTAAAGATAAATTAGCTAAACCCCTCCGAGGGTAGTTGCATAATTTCTCGCAAGTAACCTCTAGGTAGGGGACTTTTTCTGTAATCTACAGAACTTGGAGGGCCTATTCGCAATATGCCCCCGCACACACACGTGCAGATCACGTGGTGGAGGGGTTCTATGCAGACGTTCCCCCGACGCACATGTTACGCACACGAGCAAGGGTCTCGGGCTTCACGCCCGGTGGCTAGAGGCGAAGAGGGTGGAGCTCGACGACTAGTGGGCGAAGATGAGGGCGGCCAGACCTATGCAAACGGGGATCCTATTGTGTAAGGCGGAGCACCAGGTGGAGTGGGATGGATCTGAAGATGCTGGTTGGTGTTGATGCAGACCTACGGTGGTGATGCGAGGCTTGCGCTCCGGGAGAGGAAGTCGATGAAGGTCGATGGCGATGTCGAGGGCACGATGGACTAGTGGAGCAAGTAGCGTCAATGGGGAATTTGCTGACGTGGGATAGGTGATGATGGATGCGAAGGTGTTGCGAAGGCCTAGTGTATGGTGGAAATGTGATGGTAGAGGTAGATGATCGAACGAGGTGGCGAGAGTACGTGTCGGAGATGGGGATGAAGGAGGTGTACCTAAGAGGTTCGAAGGCTCGATGACATTGAGCCGGAGCAAGGCAGGCATTGAGGGAGATCTGCAACGAGGTGCTACACACCTTGGATCACGCCAAGCAGGAGTGATGCGGACGTCGACGGGTTTCCTCGAAGCTATCACCTTCGATCGGTGACGGCGTGGCCTTGCTTCTTGAGTATCGACAGATACTAGCTCGGATGGAGGAGCTGGCGTTAAATAGGGGAGAAGCATGCCCTGGTGCATGATGATTTGGAAGGAAATTGCTGATGAGATCAGAAGGGAATTGAGGAGCCGATCGGTGATGGGTTTGATTGGGAAGATGAGAGGCGGCTAGTGATATTTGGAAGGTGTAGCGATCATGATGAGGGGTTGATTTAGGAAGGTTGTAGCCGACTCATATGGAAAGGGTGCGGGAAGTCAGGAGTGACGAAGGCGGTCGTCAGCCGAAGATGGAAAGGGTGGCGGCTGATTAGAAGGGAGATCAGGGATGGAGATCAGATTGGAGAAGGACAGGGGTGGTGTCAATTTTGGAAGGGGGTCGACGGCCCAAGAAGGAAGGTGGCTGGAGAAGAGATATGATGGCAGCGGCCTGAAGGGGAAAGAGGAGAAATTGGGGGGAGGGAGATGATGAGCCTCGACCGTCCGATCGACCGAGATCGGGCGGCTAAGAAATTTCCATGTGGAATTTTTTAAATAAATAAACAAAAAAATAAATGTGAAAAATGAGTGACACGTGGCGGCTTCAGGAGCGGCCACGTGTTAGCTCCAAAAAATTCGAAAAATAAAAGATAAAGATAAATATGAAAGAAATAACAAATAACCTTAGATATAAAAATTTTCTTTATGAAAGTTTCTCGTCTCGATGAGATCTAAAACTTTTATGAAGAGACCAAAACCAAAGTCAGTCAATTGCATAAAGTGATATTTTTGGGGTACTTTATGTGTATAAAATACCAAACTTTTAGGGTTTTGTAAATTTTTTGTTACTTTTAAATAAGATAAAAGTTGAGAAAATACAATAAAATACAAGATAATTATTTACACATTAATCTATTTTTTGTATTTTTATTAATTAAGAAAAGAAAGAAATAAAATAAAGTGTGAAAAAGACAACTTTTGTACATATTGTTAGTGAACAATCAGACTTGGTCAGTTTCTTTGATTTTGTTTTATTTTAGATTTGGATTTTTATGGTTTTAATAAAACTTTTATCAAAGAAAATAAATGAAAAAGAAATAAAATAAAAAGAGTCAAAAATACACAATGTACAAAAGAGGCCCGAAACCTAACATTCACATATGAGTTATGATTCACTTGAACTTGGTCTTATTTTGAAGGTATTTGAATGTACATTAGTTCAAAAGTGAGTTGGATCAAATCAGACACTGTATTATGAAGATATCAACGTTTTAGTCCGATCATTCTAAAATTAGGGTTTGGGTTTCTGGTCCACTTATTTTTTGTCAGTGATTTTTTTTGTATTTTTCCTTTATTCTTGTTGGTTATATATACACAATGGAGGTAGTTTTATCATGAATTAATAAAAAAAATTGGGGAAGTTAGCTTATTTTACAGGTCAATTGGGCTGAGATTTTTTGTCTTCTTATTTTATATAATTATGCATGATAAAATGCAATTATTATTTCTGCATGAATGCTAATTATGTAGATAATGGATAAAATGCATATGAATTTTAAGAACCGAGCTCAATTAATCACTTTTAGAGTGATGAATCACTGATTCATCACTAACTTTTAGAAATAAAACGAAAAAGAAAATACCATAAGGGTGTGTCATTTGGGGGAATAGCCCCAAGAATAAAGGGTCTATTCCCCACCTCTCCCCTCTCCGAACTCGTATAATAGTTCCCCTTACGCTTCTCCCTCAACCCTCATTGAGTGAAAAAAAGAAGGGGCCATATTCCTCCCCACCCTTCAATGGCCACCACCCTCCTGCCATCTCCCTTTCCACTCTCGCTCTATGCCCCCCTCCAATAGGCCCATCCCTTCTCCACTTCTCTTGTGTGGTCTACTTTCTCATCACCCTTTGCAGGTCGTCCCTGCATCCTGTGAATGATGAATCTTGTAGTGATTGTCTTTACTATATCTTAATTAGGTTGGTGTGGCATGAATGGCTATTTAGCGTTTCCCACATTCTTCTGCAATAGAGGCGTGGTTGGTAAGGCATCGACTTGTCTTGTCCAACATGTGGACATGGAATCTAGGGTTTCTAAGACCCATTGATTCCCTATAAAAGCGCCTGGAGATTGACATTTGATCGCAAGCTGCGACCCCTTGCTGAACTTTTCATCCTTTGCTTGTGCATTCACATTTCATCTCACTGTGGGATTTATGGATTGCGAGGTAACGACTACAACTTTGCTCTTGCACATGAATCCTTAGCAAGCTTTGATCGGTTGCTGTGATTTGGCTATTTTTTTTATTCGTGAATGAAGCTTCTTCTTGTGTGTTTGATTTGCCTATCCTTTACTGATCTGGTCCTTTTAATGGAGGATATGTGATTTTTATGGCTTGTTTTGGTTGTCTTCTGTGGTTCTTGTTATTCTGTTGTAGTTCACCCTAATTCGACATATGTGCCTTTTATGGCCGTTGTGTTCTCCCATTCCTTAATTTGACATATGTAGTTGTATTCTGATGTAATTCTTTTGATATACTCATGTTAGGATTGTTGCTATTGGAGGTTGATAGTAGCTGTTATAAGCCTTACATTCTGATGATGCTTTTTATGCTATATGTGTTATGTTCAATGGAGATGGGAGTAGCTTCTCTATGTTCAGCGGAGTTCTATGGTCTATGTCCTCTATTATCATAATATATAAGTGGTTTTATGTTGTTTTATTATGAGAGATTTGTCACTTTAGAAATCATTTTATATGTCTTTACAATGCTTTATTATGCTACTCTATGTTCACTCTTTCCTCTGTTCATGGGAGTTCTATGTTAATTATGGATTTGCATCTATTCTATGCTGGAACTAACAACTATTTGGTTGCTATTTAGTTGCATACCTACATAGTTGCACCTCTGCTCCTTTGTATTAATTTTGTTAGTTAATTGTTTAGTTGCAGATCTATTTAGTTGTATCTCTATTTGTCGGCATCTCTATTTAGTTGCATCTAGTCTCTATTTAGTTGTCATTTTGTTGCATATCTATTTAGTCGCTATTGATTTTGTGGATTTCATTCAACATATCTTCAGTTATATGCTATGTGCATATTGTGTTGAGATGATATGCATTTTACTATGCTATTATGTCAACATTGAACTCTGAAATGTTTGGAATTGCAATACGATAAATTAAGTTAACTTGAGTTGTCGGTTATATGCATCTTGTATTGAGTTGTATACTATGTGCATCTTGTGTTGAACTGATATACCATTTTACTATGCTATTATGTCAATATTGGACTCTAAGATGTTTGGAATTGCAATACACGATATTGGATTTTTATATACCATTTTACTATGCTATTATGTCAACATCATACTCTGAAAGTGCTAATTGTGCTATGATAGATTAAGTTACAATGCTAATTTGTTAAACCTTCAATAAATTAAGTTACTGTGCTAATTTCATAACCTTCACCTAGACTTTCATGATATTCTTTGAACAAATGATGTTATGGGAATCCATGGGGTTATTAGGGTTTCTCTAATATGTTGAGTTTATTCATTCTTTGGGGTATTGAATTCGAGAATGGTACACATTACAATACCATGACTACTCAATAACTTTGACAACCATTACCCCCCATTTATACATGATGAGAAGGGGAGGTGACAACTCTTCAGGTGTACACGTCGTGAACGACAAGTCTGCCAAACTGTGAGTGAAGTGGAAACCTGCAATGGATGAGTGCCTTCTGCAATTGTTCAAGCACCACTTCTACATAGGCGACCGGGTCAGAGGGTACTTTACACTCCCTGATGAATCTCCATTTCATCACCTTTATTTTATTATTTTGGCCTTAAAAGCCCTAGTAAATGCATGTAAATACCTCTCATTTACCGAAGTTAGCATCCATGCAATGTTGTGTAAATATTGTATAGAATATTTGTTTTTTATGTCAAAATTATTAAACAAAGAAAAGAAAAAGAATAAAATATTGAAGATATTTTATGACCCTAAACCTCAAGATCTAGTCATCTCGATGACTAGATCGACAAGGAATAAAGTAGGGGGAGATAAGGGCCATTTATACAATAAAATTCCCTTTTATTATTTCATTCTATATTCATTTTGGGACCCATTTTATTTTGCACTTTTTATACTTCAAATTAAGAAACTTTGTACATGAAATTTGTAGATAATAAAATATAGAGAAAATGCAAAATTTATTTCATACAAAAATAATATACGGAATAAAAGTTACACTCTAAATAAAATTCCAAAATCCCAACTTCCCATATCCATATCTCTCAAATAAAAGCTCAAAATATATCAAAATCACCCTTTTAATTGTATATAACTTTTAATAAGCTATTTAATGGGTTTCATATTTTTTAGAGTTAAGGTGTAAAAGTTAGGTTTTGGACCCCTAATATATAATATAACAGATTAGAATATTCATCTTTATTTATTCTTTATTATTTTCATAATTTTATACTTTTATAATTTGTAAAATATTATTCAGAATACATGTACACATTAAAACTTGAATAAAACACTAAATAAAATATTAAAATAAAATAATGTATATAATACATAGTTGAAATACCGATAAGTATACCTATATAATATGCACCCCTATTTATTTTAGTATACAAATGACATCATAAAAATATAATAAAAATATATTTATGTACCTAAAAATAAGATATAGATATATAAAATAAGAGAATAAAATAATAAAATAAATTATACAAAATAAAAATAAAATAGTCGAAATATAGATGAATATACCAACGAATAAACCCCTAAAAATTAACTACTAATAAATAATCACAAAAAATAAATAAAAATAATCACAAAATACTACAAAAATAATAAAAAATTTTATTTCATAATAAAAATTAATAAAATAAATTACTATTTTTAAATAATTATTTTTAAATAAAGAGATAGTTTTGTCCTGTAGTGCGCCTACATGGACCAATCACAACGCTCCTTTTGTTGACTTCGGCCAACTCAACTTCTTTCAGCTCCGATTCTTGTCAGGACTTCGAGACCCTCTTCTTCTATGATTTTTCGACGCCTCCCTGATGGTCCTTCCACCGTGAGCGCTTCACGAAAATCTCTCACCTCACATCTGTCTATCTCGCGGGATCATTAGATCCTCTCAATCTGCCTCGAGCACGTCAATAATTGCCTCCCAAGATCACTCGAACTCACTATCTAAAACTTCACCTTCCACCTTCTTCTTTTGGTCCCCCTTGGAGCTCCTAATACAGCCTCGTGTGTATACGTGAATCACCGGTGATAGTGGTGGCTTCCCCTGCGATTGGAAGCAAAGGAGCAAGGAGAAGGGGAGATCCATGGCGGCGCTCCGGCATGCCCTGCTCCCTACCAACCACAACAGGTATAAGAGCTGCGAATCTTAATTTCTAGTTAGATTTTTATATCATCTTTTCATTCCGGTATTTAGTTTAATGCTTAATCAAGTAGGTTAGATTAAATACCAAACTTTAGGTTCACCGGAGCCACTGGGTCTCCAATCGATTCATCGTGATTTCACCATGTTCCAACCCATTTTTCTCATAACTTCGTTCCCCGTCGCTTTCTTTGTCTAATCAATCCATTCCGACCCCCTGATCCTTCTAGATCGACAAATCGGGGCCCTTCTGCCATCGTACACCGTAGCCCCATCGCCCACCTCATTCTTTGTGCTTTCTAGCTTCACGTCTGGTCGAGGAGCATCCCTTTGAGCCACACGTCTTCTCCGTGCAGGTTACGCGATCAAAAGTGCCCGTCTGGTCTCAATTCGACTCGTCTTGAGGTTCCCCAGGTAGCCTATCCTACTCGAGCTCGCCAGGCCTCTCCTCTGAGTCCTAGACCTTCAAGAGACCATCATCCATTGCGGACAACTCCCCCGGAGGTGTAGAGCCAATCACCATTGTATGAGACCGTCGGAGGGAGGAGGAATCATAGATCGAAGGCAAGGAAGCCATCTATTCTTCCCTATTCTTCGTGGACAGCAACAACCGTTGGATGGAGGCACCCCCTCCAGTTCTAATCCTGTCTGTTCGATCACGCCACACTCCAACCGTCTGATGAAGTCCAAGATTGAATCCACATCGCAGATCGGCGAAGGGGTATCACACTTCCAGGTGACGCCACGTATCTAAGTAAAAGGAGGAGGACCATTCGATCGAGCGTATAAAGGGGTAATTTGCAAACCATGCCCCTTTCTTTTTGTATTTATTATTTAATCCTGTAAATAAAACATGAAGTTTAAAATAAAATGGAGAAATTGCCAATAGACCCCTATACTTCCTGGATATTTTATATAGGTCCATGCAAGTCACCTCACGTGTCGTCCCACGTGAGGTGACCATTTTGCACATATATCCCTAGAACTTTTTGTATTTATGTTTGGTCTAGAAAAATGTAAAGGACGTTATATATTTTTGGTTAAATTGCATAGAGGCCCCTGGATATTTTTTTATTTATATGTACGCCCCTACCAACTTATGTATTTTTTGCGCTTGGATTTCATTTATTAAAAATAGCACCCTAGCTCATAAAATCATGTAAAAATAGGATTAGATGCATGGTAGCATGTTCTTTCACGTCATATATTTGTTTTGCATTTTTGAGCATTTTAATCATTTATTAGAAATCAAAAGGAGCCCATTTTTGTACCGACTAACTTATAAATTACCAAAACATATAAAAAAACATTTTGAAAAATTCTAAAAAAAATATTGCTTATTTTACTATATTTTGACTATATACCAAAAATCACTAAAAATGGAAAAAGAAAAAAGCTTAAAAATTAAAAAAACACATAGTCCTTAATAAAAATCTAAAAAATCATTAAAAAATCCCGAAATATGTTTTCTATTATATAATTTTCTTTATATAAATATTTATATATTAAAATTGATTTGGATAATTTTGGACCTTATTTACTATTTTTAAAATCCAAATCAATTTTAGATATTTATAAAATTCCTACTTTGAGATATTTATGACTTTAAAAATCTATAAAAATTTAAAAAAAACCATAAAAATTACAAAAACAGAAGAAAAATGTAAAATCAAAAAATATTTTATTTCCTATATTTTGACTCTTTTTATGCATATTTATAATTATATTTGCTTAGGTTGTGTATATAGCCCTATATGTAGTTATATTATATATAATATATAAAAATCAAAAAATATAAAAAGAAAGTAAAAAATTAAAAACCAAAAAAAATAAAAAATTATAAAAACGAAAATCCATAAAAAATAAAAAAATCAATAAAAACCCACAAAAATATATATATGTGTATACATGATAAATGACATGGTTGTATATAAACATTTTGTTCATAAATAACTATAAGCTACCGTACTTTCTCTCTGTGGTTCAACCTCTATATACGTGCTTGCTATACATCTAGTTGTAGAGAGTAATAAATTTTAACTCATTTTGTGTGATTCATTGCTTTTATTTATTTCGTGGGTTGTTTGTTGATTAATCAGCGTCTTTTGAGTGGTCAACACATCAACTGCGGTTTTGCTTTGTGAAACTGTATGACCCTCGAATATCCCTGGTTATCAGATGACACTGTTGCCGAAGAGCAATGGGCGTAGCCTATTTTCGTCATTTAGTTTGTATAGTCATTTGTTCTTATTCATTGATTTATTGATGTGAATAATAATTGATTTATTTTGCCTGTAATCATTCAATTATTCTTTGTACATAGCTTATTTTGATTATCTGTGCTAATATGAACTTCTTTATGACTTTGTTGCGAGGGTCCGCAAAAGGACAATTTCTTAGGAGGCCGATGCAGCCAAGTTTGGTGGAGGCTGGTCTTCATCCCATTACTAGTTGGAGAGGCTGCAAATGAAGCAAAGAAAAGGAATTTAGCATAGAGATAGCTTAATTTTATTAATGTATTTATTGGTGAGAGAGAGTCACTTAGTAATTTGTAATAATTAAAGACTTGGACTCTACTCTCCACAATGAGGTCCAGTGCCTGGGTGTCTATTCATCTGGGGGCCTCATAACAGTTTTACATGTTTTATCGCCTTCTTTTCTTTTGATTTCCGTTGTTTTGAGTTTTTCACCTTGTTTTATTTTGTTTTGTATGCATAGAGACCCTAGCTTTAGGTTGCTTGCCTCGATAATTAGGTCCAGACCCTAATAATAATGCATGTTCCTATAGACTCTTACGTTTGGATCTAGTTAAATTAATAATTGTTAGTTGTTTGGATTTAAGACCACGTGCCGAGAGAGGTTGTATACAGCTTGCAGGACCCGTTGTTGCGGGCACCGACCGACATTGAAGAACAGACCTTGGTCTCATTTCTAAATAACTAACAATTGGTTCTTTACGATTAGTAGCAGCTACTATTTAGTGCGATTTTATCGATTGCACACCACTATGTAGATAGGTTTAAAAATTCTGTTTTGCATACCGTATGGAGAGAGCTTGGAAGCACTATAAGTCCTCTAACTCAACATGCATCATTAGATTCAATGGTGAGATTTCCACCATAGAATCCACTTGCATGACTTTTTCACTATCTCCCTCTGATTTTGAGCACCTAGGACTTAAATGGAAATCTACACAAACGATAGACGCTTGTATGCAAACAGATCCAAAAAAGTGAAAACCCAAAACTTAAAATAAGGGGACTGCTAAATAAACTTTGACCTTAATTAAAATGCGTAATGGACTTTCATTGTCTTGGGTTCATAAAGCCCTCATTGATTTCAGGTACATTAGGAGGGGACCAAAACCCCTCCCTTGGGCGAGGCACGTCCCGCTAAGGATCAGAGCCCAAAACCCAATCTGTAACTGCCTTGTGTATCGCTTGGATTTCCGAAGTAATGGTGCTTCTATCGTACGTGACCGAGTAGTGCCTTGTCAACGATGGTGTTCCCACCTTGTGTGGAGCATCGACACAGTTTGAAGTACTGAGCTTATGCCACACCTTCACGGGGTATCTGTCTCACTGGCTTGCATCTGAGTAGGTTCTTCCACACTCATGGGTGATTCCATTGTGAGCGAGGACCAAAGTAGCAGCTTTGCCTATCGCCTTCCCCTCTCTATATATTTGGCTGAGTAGGGATCTAGAAAGGCTTATAAGGACCTCAAAAAGTGCAGACTACAGGTTATAAACGAGGAGGACAAGTACGTGATACTTTTCTTGCAGTACTCTCTCTCTTATAGGGTTAGTGTGCTAAGGACTTATTACAAGATATGCCTGAAATAACAACTCTAAAACTGAAAAGATAATAAAAAGCCGAACCTTTACGGCTTCATATGGTGTGAGTTGGTGAATCCAATTTTTGTATTGTGTTTATATGGATTTAAATTAAGGTTCAAAGATCAAGTCACTCGCATTTGCGCAAAATTTTATCGTATGTGTCTTCCTTTTGATCCCGCTCAGTTTGAGCATTTCTACTGTTTTACACTCCATTTTATTCCTTGTTGACCACCGTATCTTTCCTCCTACATCGATCTCCTTTTTTATTCACGATAGCGATATCGATGGCTTAGTCGAGACTCCGCCGACACCCACATCGATTCCATAAACTCGACATCATCAATAATTCAAGGCGATTCCCGAGAACCCGGTCCTGACTTTGCAGGCCGATCTCCAGACTCCTTGTCTTCTTTCTACCCACCCAATTAGTTGGGATCACCTTGTCCCACCTTTACTGTTGTGAATGAGAGTCGATTACCGTCTACATCTTTTTCATTCACAACACTCTAGGATTGATCCTAATTCCATATTCATCTTGGTATCTAAATTCAATTGCAATTGGTCTGGTTGGGAATTTTTCGTATTTCGAATTGAAGCCAGCCCCAGTCCTGGATAATAATACATAATTCCTCTCTTCAGACTCAGACCACAAAATGGATCCCCAAGGAAAGGGCAAGGGTCAGCAGCCACCTTCCCTTCTTGAGAAAGGACAGATGCCGTATCAGAATTAGGTGAACGCTCAGTTATTGGCATCTATCCAGGCCATCTAGCAACAACTGACAGAGCGGGCCCTAGCA
The DNA here is from genome assembly GCA_037367405.1 of Ottelia alismoides. NCBI lineage: Eukaryota > Viridiplantae > Streptophyta > Magnoliopsida > Alismatales > Hydrocharitaceae > Ottelia > Ottelia alismoides. Next base: position 402,469 of record JAZKJV010009919.1, read on the forward strand.
AAGACTGCGTTCTGGGACATGTTGATTGATGTCATGAACATACAAGCAGGATGAGGAGACAAACCAGTAGGAGGAGGTGGTGGACCCCGTAAGGATCCCGATGAGGAAGAGCCAGAACAAGGGAGGCAGAAACCCACGCTTAAGGTGACATATAATCCTAGAGACAACTAGATGACCGAGTGGATCCGCATTCCACCAGTGCATGCTCACTTTGAGCTCAAGCCTCAATTCTTGGCCCTTCTACCATCTTTCCATGGGAACACTAACGAAGAGCCTTATATTCACTTGTAGCAATTTTCACGCATCTGTCATACTACCCACTACCCCAATGTTCCTTTGAACATAGTGAAGATGATGGTGTTCTTCTTCAGTCTACAAGACAAGGCCCTCTATTAGGTCAATCATTTGGGAGAGGTTGTGACAACATGGGAGAAATTGAAATCTGCTTTTCTGCACAAATTCTACCCTCTCGGCCGGCACAAACAGATGCAATCCAGGATCAACAACCTCTCCCAGGGTGCCCACGAGACCATTCATGAAGCTTGGGAGAGATTGACAGACATGCAGGAAAAGTTCCCCCACCACAAGATACCGAGGACCAGCTTGGTCCAACACTTCTTCGAGGGGCTGAATATAGAGAGCCAAAGGCTCGTAGATGCAACCCGTGGGGGATTACATTTCAATAAGGATAAAGATGTTGTCTGGAAGATTTTCGAAGAAATGGCCGAAGGAGAGGCCACCTTCTCTTCATCCCGTGCACACCAAAAATAACCTCAGATCCTCTAGGAGCAATTCCATACGGCAGTGTCTCATGAGTCAGAGAGAGATGAGATCTCCAATCTCAGCATCATCGGGTGCGATCTCTCAAAGGTTGACATTCTTGAAAAGCAATCAAATGATCTTGAAAAGATCTCTGTGATCAAGAAGAGGACGCAACACCTAGATAAGCTGTACCAGATCACCAAGCAGTTGGAGTTGCTGGTGAGCACCATCAGTTCAGTCCAGTCGGCACCCCATCTACAGAGATTCCAGCTGAGAAGAAAGATGAGCCAGCACCGCAGCAATAACCTTAGCCGCATCAGCATCCACCGATAGTCTAGCACATATATTATGTATATGTGCCTGATCAGGGCCTGCAGCAGCATCATATGGTAGTCTACCAACCAGACTTCCTTCCATCTTCCAATCTAGCATTTCCACCACCACCTCTGATTCAAGAAGTCAATGGTGTATGGAGCAATGATGCACAACTAGCCCGTCCTACCGGACACTCCTAGGGCCAGTCACAAGACAACAAGGCCTACCACCAACCTCAGGGTGGTTGTTACCAGCAGTCCTCTCAACCTCCATCTCAGTATCACCAGCCTATGTAGTACCAAAACCAATAGAGGCAGAATCAACAGTATCAACAGCCACAGTACCGTCAGCCTCAGTCATACCACTAGTACGCTGCTGCATCATCTCAATAGTACCCTACTCCCTCCTACCATTAGTACCAGCTTCCTCCACCTCCTCAGCACCACCACCAGTCACAACCTCAGCTCCCAAACACTCAGCAACAGCGTGGTCTGCACGCTGAACTTTCTGAGGTGAATCCTGTGGACCCTACCCTTGATTGCTTGGCCCAACTTGTAAAATGCCTAGAAGATATGATGAAAAATCTAGATGACCTGACCTCCACCAAAACTTCCATTCCTACGCAGGTCGAAGCTAATCCTAATAGCTTCAAAAGAAAAGAGCGGGTAGAATGTGATGTCCACTTTGTGCCTGCAGAGTCAGATGATTATAATATTGCTTTATTTAATGATGTCACTCTCAAGAGTGGTAGGACTTTGCCTCCGTCTGCCATAAGCCACGGAAAGAATAAAGCTTCGACAGGTGAATCATCATCTTCTGCATCAATCGTGCCAACCACAGGGATGGGTGAGGAAGAAGAAGGAGTCATACCGGTTGTCATTCACCTCCACCACCATTAGCAAAAATACAAAAGAAATCAGAAAAACCAAAAAAATAAAAAAGATGTTAGCAGCCAAAGTGCAACCGAGCCAGACATGGAGGAGCTGCCAACCGCAACCAATCCTACACCAGCCGACGAAGCAGAGACACAACAATTTGTTTGTCCACCAGCATCTCAGTTTCCAGTTTGTACTCCTTTTTGCGAACCAGATGTAAGAATATTGTGGATAAAAATTTTCTTGTAAATAAGAACTCTATTTTCGATTTCAATTCTATAAATATTTCCTTTCCTGAAGCAATAGAAAGCTCCGAAAAAATCGCAAAAAAAGTGCATCATCTGATCCCGGATTTGTGGATATTATCAATAATTTGACTATTGAGATTCCTTTAATAAAGGCCATGGAATACATGCCTGCTGTGAAGAAAGGTTTGAAAGAGGCATGTACAAACCAACGTAGACCAGCATGCAACAACAAACGCTGTCTGGTAGAGAAGCACGTTCTCACCATGGCCACCATTGTAGCCATCAGCAATCTCCCACAGAAAAAGCAAGACAAAGGAGCACTTTGATCAGTTGCAAAATTTTTGATCAAGTCTTTGAGCGAACAGTACTTGATAGCAGATCTTCCATCAACCTCCTACCCTCTTCATTATTGCAAGAATTTGGGCCATGTCCTCTCAAGCAGACACGAATGATCCTTTAGTTCGTTGATAGATCCATTAAGAAACCTCGAGGTCTTTTGGAAGACGTTGTAGTAAAGGTGCGGGACATGCAGTTTCCAGTTGATTTTGTAGCCCTTGATATGGACTCCCTTGTACCCTTACTCCAGACTCCTATCATCCTAGGCCGGCCATTCCTGCGTACTTCAGAAGTTGTGGTTGATTATGGGTCTAGAAAGATCACCTTCAGCTCGGGCAACAATAGAATTACTATAGACATGATCAACGATCCTAAAGTCGTAATTGATAAGGGTCATGCAACACCGTCTGAAGCAGACTGTGACTTCATTGCAGAGATCAAAGATACAACACTCTCTTTGAATGATATATGGAAACAAGAAATCCTCTCTCTAGAGGAGGATCTGGAAAGCACAGTTGACGCAAGCTCCGTGGACATTTGGTAGATGGAGTCCAATTTGCTGATGCATCTTTTTGATTCCGATGATTCACTTCAGCCTGAACATAATGAGTCCATTGTAGATCTTTTCAGCACATTGTCAGAACATCAACAAAACACTGAGGTTTGCATTACCTCCAGAGTTCAGGCAGAGCATCCTCCAACCAGCACCATTTCAGAAGTGACCAAGAAGCCAGTCAGATCAGAACCAGAACTAATGCCACTTCCAGCAGACCTTAAGTATACTTTCCTTGCAAGTGTAGAAAATGTGTATCTAGTCATCATCAATAACAGGCTGACCCCAGAGCAAGAATATCAACTCCTTGAGGTTCTAGAGAAGAACTGTAAGGCACTTGGTTGGCATGTTTCAGATCTTCGCGGGATAAATCATCCGATGTGCTCACATCACATTTACCTAGAAGAAGATGCCAAGCTGTCCTGCGAGTTTCAGAGGAGACTGACCCAAATCTGAGGGATGTCTTCATGAAAGAAAACATGAAATGATGTGACACGAGCTTCATTTATCCCATCTCCAAATGGGTAAGCCCCATGCACGTAGTTCCAAAGAAGTTAGGGCTTACTATGGTAACAAATGACAAAGGAGAGGAGATATCTACTCGAGTATCAACATCCTGGCGTGTATGTGTCGACTACCACCGCCTTAATGCAGCAACTAAGAAGGACCACTTCCCCTTGCTGTTCATTGATCATGTTTTAGAAAGACTGACATGCAAGGAATTCTTCTGCTTTCTGGATGGGTACTCTGGGTACAATCAAGTGGCAATCACCCTTGAAGACCAAGAGAAAACAACCTTCACTTGCCCGTTCAACACCTATGCTTTCAGAAGAATGCCCTTTGGACTGTGCAATGCACCATTGATATTCCATAGATTCATGCTTGCAGTTTTCGCCAAGATGGTAGGCAGTTTTCTTGAGGTGTTTATCGACGACTTCTCCGTCTATGGTGACAGCTTAGATTCTTGTCTCGAGCACCTAGGTAGAGTACTTCATAAATGCCGTAAAGTCAATATGGTATTATCATGGGAAAAGATCCACTTCATGGTCACTGAGGAGATTGTGCTGGGTCACATCGTTTCCAAACGTGGCCTGGAAGTCGACTTGGCAAAGGTGGATGTGATTGCCTATCTTAGGCCACCTTAGACACTCAAGAATGTAAGGTCATTTCTGGGGCATGTAGGATTCTATAGAAGATCCATCCGTTATTTCAGTCGCATCGCCCAACCTCTTACGAAATTATTGTGTAAGGAGACAGAGTTCAATGTTGATCAGCAAGTTCTCCTTTCATTCAATCAACTAAAAGAGCTAATCACTAAAGCCCTAGTCCTACAACCGTCAGATTGGTCTCTTCCCTTTGAGATAATGACATATGCGCTAGATTTTACAGTTGGGGATGTTCTAGGATAGAGGAAAAACATGGTGCTCTATGACATTATTTATGCCAACAAAACATTATATGAAGCTCAAAGAAACTACACTATGATAGAAAAAGAATTGTTGGATGTCGTATTCTCCCTTGAGAAGTTCAGATCCTTTTTGCTTGGATCAAAAGTCACAATTTACACTGACCACTCTGCTATCAGATACCTACAACAGAAAAAGGATGCCAAGCCCAGACCAATCAGATGGATCCTTCTCCTCTAGAAGTTCAATTTGGAAATAAAGGACAAAAATGGAGTTCATAATGGGGTAGCAGATCACCTCTCCATAATAGAGCCACAAGATCCTCCACTAAGCAGTGCACCCATCACAGACACCTTTCTTGACGAGTCGATTTTGGCAGTGGATTCACTCCCTTGGTATGATGATATTGTCAACTACCACGTCGCAGGCGTAGTTCTATAAGAATGGATAAAGATCCTGAAGGACAAATTCTTATCAACGATCCATTTCTACCAATGGGAAGATCCTCTATTATTCAGGGAAGGAGCGGACTGTATTTGGTGTAGATACATTCCTCAGGTGGAGCAACATAGTGTCCTCGAGCATTGTCACTCGCTCGAATCTGGTGGATACCATTCTAGAGAAAAACAACAACAAAGATATTGCAGTGTGTCCTATGGAGGCCTACATTATTTAAGGATGCAACAACATTTGTCAAACGATGTGCTGACTGTCAATTATTGAAAGGCACCCTTATAGCTAAAGATTCCATGCCCCTGAAGATCATTCAGATTGCTGATGTATTCGACGCTTGGCGGATCGATTCCATGGGACCTTTCCCAAATAGTCAGGGATACGAGCACATCCTCCTTGCCGTTGATTATGTGAGTCACTGGGTTGAAGCTATCCAACCTCGCCACAAACAGTCGAATAGTGTGCCGCATTCTGAAAGAAAACATCATTTCACGGTTGGGATTCTGAAGATACTTATATCAGACAGGGGTAGTCACTTCATAAACAGAGAGGTCAAGAAACTAACGAAGGAGTAGAACATTGAGCATCATGTCGCATCTCCTTACCATCCTCAGACCAATGGTATGGCAAAATTATCTAACAGAGAAATAAAGACGATACTTCAGAAGCTTGTCAAGCCGGATAGCAAAAAGTGATCCCAGCTTTTGGACTCAGTCCTTTGGGCATATCGAAACGCTTACAAGTCTCCGTTGGGCATTGATAAATCTGTGATTCATCGCTCTAAAAGTTGAAAATAGAGCTTTGTTCCCAAGTAATTAGCTGCATATCTCCACTTATATTGCATAATTAGCACTCATGCATGTGTAAATAATATGTGCATTTTAGCATGCGTATTTGCATTAAATAAGGAGCCAAAAATCACTTGTACATATTCACCTGTATAGCTAATTTCACTTATTTGTATCTATTTTATACTAAAATCCAATAAAATCAACTCCATTGTGTACATATTACTAACACTAATAAAGGAAAAATATCAAAAAAACTAACTTGTAAAATTGTCCAATAAAACTCGAGCCCTAGTTTGAGACTAACGACATTAATATGTGAATATCTCTCTCTCATACAGTGTTCGATTTAGGTCTACCCACATTTAAAGTAATATACATTCAAAGACCTTCAAAACAAGATCAATTTCATAAAAATCGGAGTTCGTATGTGAAACATGGGTTTTGGGCCCCTATTGTATATTGTACAAATTGACCAATGTACCATTTATATTATTCTTTCATTTTATTAATTGTTAAAAATCCAAAAAAATATTAGATTAAGTTGTAAATATTCCTTTCATATTTATCTATTTTTATTTTGATTTTTATCTTATTTAAAATGATAAAAAATCAATAAATAAAAATAAAAATACGGTATTTTATATCTATAAGGTACCCCCAAAAATACTTTTTGTACATATGACTTGTTTAGATTTTCAGTCCTTCACGAAAGTTGTAGATCTCGTCGAGACGAGCAATTTTTGTTGACCACTTATTGATTTGACCCCTTTTTTATTTCTTTTTTACTTTTCTTTACATTTAATTTTTGATTTTTTTGGAGCGACACGTGGTAGCTCCTGGAGCTGCCACATGTCACCCACATTTTATTGATTTATTTATTTATTCTATTATTTATTACCTTAACTATTATTATTTATTTTAATTATTATATTTTAATTATTTACTTTTATTAATTTATTTTAATTAATATTTACTATTTATTATTTAATTTTTACTTAATTGTATTTAATTTTTATTATTTTCCGCCACGTGGACGACCCAGCACGTGCCATGTGGCACCACCACCCCTTTTCTCTCTTCTCTCTTCTCTCTCCTCCCTTATTCTCTCTCACCTCTTATATTTATCTCACTCCTCACGCACTCCCTCTTCTCCTTTTCTCTCTCTTCCGCTACCATGCAAAATCCCATGCACATTCTCCCTACTCGTTCATAACCAACCTCATGACCCACAGCCATCAACCCTCCTCCTCGCGCAGTACACGGAATGCAACTGCCTCTCTCCACCATCTCCACCTTCACGCCTGCGCACCTTCTACCCACCTCTTACGGTGATGGTTCCAACAGCTTCTGTCCGTGCAATGCCCTCGTCCACTTCCCCCGCTTCTTCCTGATCTTTCTCTCTCCTTGAGTGCAACCGATTCTCTCGCACTTGCACCCCCTTCCTATGCACTACCCACGCAATCACCAACCATCTCCATCACCCTCGGCCATCTCGGCCTCCACGCCAACTGCAACTGCCCATTTTGCATTTGCACCCATCTTTAAATACTCGATCGCCGCCCCACTTCCAATCTATCCGCTGATGGAAAGCTAGAGGCCAATAACCCCCTCGTACTGTAGGTGACAACTACCTCACCTCCAAGTTGAGCGACGACGACAGTTCTCCACTCGTAGGTGAGATCGAGATGACTGCAACTTCCCTTTGTTGCAACTTTAATCAAAGCTTACCGAGCTTCTAGAGGTCGCCGACTCCATTGAGGCAATGATACCCGGTCGACCCTCCATGCATCCACCATCTCCCCAGGCAACTCTTTCATCTCTACAGGTAAAACTCTTTCTTCCTTTCTCCTTCTTGTGTCCTCTCCTCTTCTTTCTTTGCCCTTGTTATACCCAACTTTCTTCCTCGATTTGATCTATACCAAAACCGACTCCGATCATAAATGTCACTTTCACCTTCGAACCTCCACGTTTCCCATCTAACTTAACATATCCCCCCAACTCATGTGAATCCATCACCAGAGATTAGTTCTCGTCCATCACGTCATAGGAGAACTCCACCCACCTTCTTTCCTTTGTTCTTAAAGGTCGACTGAGGATCCAATCCTCGAGTCCTTGTTCATCTTTGCAGGAAGGGATCGCCATATCACGATATATCGTCGATATATCGGCGATATATCGGTATCGACAGGTCACCGATATATCGCCGATGTGGATATATCGGGTATCGACATCTCAAAATAGAACAATGGATACAGGATGTCGGCGATATGCGTCGATATATCGCCGATATATCGGCGATATATCGGTATCGACATTTTATCGATATGATGTCGATATCGATATGTCCTTCCTTGTTTGCAGATTGACGATGATGATACCTGACGCTATGAGCATTAACATCGCCCTCCAACATCCCAGTTCGCCATCGTCACCGACTGCCTCGACACCTGCAGCCCTCGCCAATAGCATCGCCCTACCTCAGGAGTTGTGCCACTCGCCACTTTGACTTTGCCTTGGTGACGCCTTCACTCGCCACTGGTCGTGCTCATTGCCCCGCTGTGGAAGCTCCAGCGCTCTCCTGTAGTTCGACCTCAACTGACGTGTTGAGGATCAACCTTCGCCATCTTTGACAGATCCAGCCATAGCTGCCCTTCTAGCGTTCCTCCTCCTCCTTGGCCACGACCTTGCCGCCCACGCTTCCATATGTGCGGTCACAACTTGGTTGACTGCTTCCAGCCCAGGAAAGAAACCCCGCTTGCCACCGTCCGCCTACAGCTCCTCCGTCATCGACGAGATCCTCCAGTCCAGCTGCCAGCGACACCTTCGCCCTTCGTGACTCCACTAGCCAACGCGCTGCTTCACGCGACACCCATGGCCTCCGCCTTAGAGTCATCACCAGAATGAGAATGAGGGCACAACCCTCACTTGAGGAAGGGAAATTTGCTCCTGTACCCCTCCAACCATAGGAAATAATGAGGAGGTCTGAGCTTTAGCCCGCAAGTACAGAAAACGTGACTTCATGAAAAAATTGCATAAATACCCCTCGTCATCTAGGTATTTAAAGAAGCGCTTAGTGCGCTATTTTATTTATTTATTTATTTTTATTTTCTAAATTTGTAATTAGATCTCCGTATTTGGACTTTAATTTGAACATCATTTAGCATCATATTTTTATTCTAAAAATTGCTCATTGTAGAACAACATATTCTCTATCACAGTGGTCGTTAAATTTATTTTTTTGGAGCTGCAAATTATTTGATTTAAATATTTTGGTGAAAAATTCAATATTTTTCCCACTGCTTGTTCTTCCATTGCCATTTAATTATTTGCTACTCTAAAAAATCTAAAAACTTCACAGTAGGTAGATTTTAGTGTTTGCATTGTGCCTAAATTTCATATTTGCATGTATATCGAGGTCAAAATAAATGAAAAGATGAATTTAGTAATTGACTTTTAATTAATTCCTCACATATTACTTTTAGGAATTAAAAATTATTCTAGATACCACTCATATTGACCTATCTAGGATAATCTTAAATTCTGGAAAATACTGATGTTTGGTATATATTAAAATTAATCAACTCAAAATCACCTAGTCTGCATATTTTATTCATAGTTAATTCATCTTGCATCTAAAAACTACTTTCACATTATGGCTAAGTTTGAGATTTTTTGGACACTATTTGAACGCAATTTGCATTTTAGTCCCTGAACTTTGCCAAATTCGCACTTCACTCATTTATTGCATTTAAAAATAAAAAAATACCTCTTTGAAATCCTAGCATCTAGATCGTAAAACCAAACTAAGGAGACAATGGCCTCCCTGAGTTCAACCTTGGGCTTGTCCAAGTAAAAAAATTGACTGCTTACTTTAATTGGAAAATAATTGAATTTGAGATTTTTGATTAATTTGACTTTGCCCGACTGCAACGAATGGACATATTTTAATCGTTAATTTCAACAAATTAACGAGGGTATTCTATAGTTCGTTTGATGGCGCCATTGCCGGGGGTTACGACTTAGGTTAATTTTTAGAAAATCTAGATTTTAGGTTTTCCACCCCTGGGCAGTCTGACCCCTGGTTTTTCTTATAATTATTTCTCTATTTATTTTCCAGCATTTTTTATTTTCTTATTGAGTCTATCTCTCTGACCACCATCTTGTTTTTGTGCGAGGAACCCAACACAGCAGAGCAACTGCTTAGCTGAGCAACTAAGGAGCTTCGGAGATCGGTATTTTCTAGGAAAATAGCCGGCTGAAGGAATTGCATAAATTTAAGATCGAGTCGAGTCGTGAGAGAGTGTAGAGTCCTTAGGATTTTAATTTCTGCATTTTCTTTTATTGCAAAATTTCCAGTGAATTCCATTCGGAATCTCGCATGTGTAATCAGACTTGGACATTATTCTGTGGCGTATTGGGCCTGTTTCACTCTCTGGTGAGGGTGGGGCCCGACATGAGTGACGAAATTAGGATAGACACCCCGCTATTTAATTGCAATTTGTATGTGTCAATCGTAGTTTAGGCCACAAATCTTGGGAGAATCACATCTTCTGAGTTTTTTAATGACACACACATAGCAACGTACAACTTAGCCAAATCAAAATCATTTCTTCCCCGCTAATAATATATTGCTTAGGTGCAGTTTTCTCTATCTACATGCATTTAGTGTAAATTTTACAAATTCAGTTCTGCATAACGCATGAAGAGTGCTGGGAGTCACTGTAAGTATACCTTCTTCTGAGTATGCATCATTGTTCTATGTTTTCATTCTGACTTCCGACTCCTCACTTGTTTTATAACTTAGGACTTAAAAAGAAATTGGGACTGAACGATAGACGTGTTTGTGTGTTATGATTAAACTTCAAGTGATTACCTAATTTAAAATTGGGACTGAACTAAGCAGGTCAACTAAACAAAATTTGAATAAAAAGAACCTTGTTTTACGGGTGCATAAAGCCCTCATTGTATGATTTACTTGCAAGTGATAGAGCCAAAGCCAGGATTTTCATAGAGACTAATGGTTCAAAACGATTAGCCACTTTTTAATGAGGATCTACAGGCAGCCGGTAAACAGTCTAGATTTCCTTACCAGAGTGGGAGGTTTAGAGAATGCCTTATAAGGCTTTGTCCTCAAGAAAAGGGTAGCCATATTTATACAGTCCCCGCTGACTCCTATATTGGTTGAAAGTGGGTTTCATTAGAATCGGGAAAATCTATAGGGAAGTACAAGCACCTAACAACTCGTTAATCTTTCTAGACTTGCATTTATCACCAACTAAAACTGACAAGATAATTCAGTCGATCCTTTATGGCCATCACGTGTTGAGTTGATGAATTTGAGGGTTTTGTATTGTGTTTCTGTTGTGTGAGTTTACTCCATACATTTGCGTGCACCGTAGAATTAGTGCCTCATTGAATACCTTGCTCTCATCAATTCTTTTTGCCATTGAAGATGACTGACTGGGGGGATATTTATTCGAGCTTTGTGAATCTCTCATTGAACCCTTCAAGGAGTAAGTCTTCAATGGCCCAAAGCGCAACTTGGGCAAACATGGACTCATGACCCTCTTGAGTTTAGGATCTCTCTCTTGGGATGGTCACCCTCAAACCATTCCCTTCCTCTCTTCCCATCTCACCAAGGAAGACCTTCGCCTCGATGAGAGTATCTTCATTCCTAAATCTTCTTCTAATCTAGACCACATTGTTGACTCAAGTGAAGAAGCCAAACCCAAGACCAAGATGCCTCCTAAGAGAAACCCTGGCGAAGAGGAGCACAGAGATGACCCCATGCAACATATCCTTGCCCGTTTAGCTAGAGCTGAGCAGCTGAATGCAGATCGTATGGCTAGGATGGGGTATGTGATTGAGGTGGGTGGAATAGATAGACCAATGATATATTCCTATAACCCAACAGAGAATGAGATACACAATTGGCTCGTACCAGAGGTACCACCAGAGGCATTTGAGCTGAAGCCCTTCCTTGGGCTACTACTGAAGTTTAATGGAAGTACAACAAAAGAACCATATGTTTTCTTGAGAGACTTCGAGTTGGTATGTAACAACCTTAGGCATCCTAGGGTTGGATAAGATTACATCAGCTGAAGGCTACCCCATTTGCCTTAGGAGATAAGGTTGCCCATTGGTTGAAGAATCTCAGGGTTAGATGTACAACCAGGTTACAGTTCAAAATCCTATTTTTGAAGAAGTTCTACCCACTCAGTAGGACTAACCAGATGAGGAAAAATATCGCTAGTTTCTCCTAGGGACCCCACGAGCCATTTCATGAAGCTTGGGTTAGATTCAATGATTTGACGTAGGAATGCCCTTGCCATGGCATTAGCAAGGCGATCTTAGTCCAGACCTTCTTCTATGGAATGACCCTAGAAATGCGGAGGATAGTGAGTACAAATTGTGGAGATAGCTATTTGAATAAGAACGAAGATGTCATATGGAAGATCCTAGAGCAAATGACGGAAACATGCAGATCTCAGATCGCAAGGGCCTATCAGGTGTCTCCCTCAAGCCGATCTAATGAGACACCTAGAAGGACTGTAGCAGATCTGACAGATGACCTAATCCCTAACACATGGATAATAGCTGATAAGCTTACCATGGTAGAGCAAATCCACAAGAGGGTCACTGACCTTGAGGCACTTTCATGATTGCCGAAACAAGTGGAGGAATTATCTGAGAAGGTAGCCCAGATACGACTAACTGCCCCTTCTACACCACCTGTGCATGTGCATCGAGACCACCTTGTACAGGAGCAGGTTTAGGGGCCTCAGAGCAGCTGGGTTGAGGAACAACAGTACATTCATCAGGAGCAACATGCACCCATGCAGATGAAGTCAGTCTACGAGGAGCCTCCGCAGGTGTTTGAGATCAACGGGTTGCGGTACAACCTCAACCCCATCAATAGAAAATCGAGGATAGGGAATGGCCAGCCACACTGACCCCCCTTTGTGCAGTCCTGGCCAGGACAAGGATACCAACCTTAGCAGCACCAACAGCAACACACATTCCACTCGGGCCAACATGGCCCATCACCACCTTACACATCATAGTCCCACCCATAACAGTATCGACAGGGCCAACATGGACAATATAGATAGCAAAATCACCCATCCTCTAGTCAACAGCAACAGACCCCACCCACGAGTGATCTGGGGTCCCTCACCTTGGCCATCCAGTCTTTGACCGATAGGGTTCAACAGATGTAGAATGATTACCATGACATAAGGATAGATCTTAACTGTGTCTCACGCCACCAGGATCAACAGATGGCACCAAGGAATCCAATTCTCGCCCAGGTTCATGCTAACTCCAATAGCTTGAATCAGGGTCAACAACGACAATGAGATCAGGTATACTATTCAGATTATTCCCTGTCTGAACATGAGATACTTTCTTGTGATAATGTGAATCATATGTCCCTCAGGAGTAGAAGGACCATGACCATACCTAATCGGACACGAGAATATGAGGAGGACGACGCCAAGTCTCTACCTGAGGAGAACTTGAAGGCAGAGGAGCAACATCACCAACACTCTCAGCAGAATAAAAGGGATTCGAGATCCCCGAAATATCAAAAAAATCAGAAAAATAAAAAGAACAAAAAGATGAAGAAGATAAAACAGTGAATCAAGCGAGCCTGATGAAGATCTTGCACCTCAATCTGAGGAGGACACACACCCTATTTCCTTTAATGAATTTCTTTCCAAGCAGAGTTAGAGTCCCAGTCCTTTAGAGAACTCAGTTTCCCATTTGAATGAAATATTTCAATTTCAGAATTTGAATTGTCTTCAATAATCCCTTTCCCCCATGCTCTTAAGGGTAGAAAGAAGAAATCCAAACAAATTCTAAAAGATGACCCTGAGATGGAAAAGTTTTGCAACAAATATATCAAGGTCACAATGCCCTTTGATAAGTTTGTGGATATGACACCTCGGTTCCATAAGTACCTTAATGTTAGACGCACACGTACAAGGGTCAGCATGAAAACAAGAAGCCATGTTGAGAAGCACGTCTATCAGTAGCTACTACTTGCTCCATTAAGAATGCGTTTCCAAGGAAACGAAGGGACATGGGTGCCCATTATGTGGTGAGTCATTTCGATGACACTGCATTTGCACGCATTCTCTTGGATAATGGATCCTCAATTAACCTGATGCCAACAACCCTTTATGAGCAGTTGAATCTAGGACCTCTTAGAAAATCCAGAGCCCTACTTCAGTTTGCTGACAAATCCACTAAGAGGTCCAATGCAGAATTGAGGAACATTATCATCAATGTAGAGGGACGTGATTACATGGTGGACTTTACAGCCCTTGATATGGAGTCCCCTCGAAATTGGAGAGCTTCCCAGATCATTCTTGGAAGGCCCTTCCTGAGGACAGCAGGGGCCTTATTTGATTATAAGGTTGGGAAAATTCAGTTCCAAACTCCAGGCAGAGATGATGAACTAGAGATGAAACAAACAAGGTGGCAGAGGCCAGATTTCGAATCTAGTACTGAGTATACTTCATCAGAAGCATATTGTGTTCATGTAGATGCCGTTGGGCCATGGAGACATAACCCAGCCAGCACTGATGAGTCCCTCTCCGCTGGAGAGAATCTTTTACATGAGACATTTTGTGAGATCCTTACAAGGCACATATCACACAAAAAGTGCATCTCCCTACATATTCGATGACATAGAGTCCTAGCTGGGTCTGTCCATCCTTTCCTCTTTAGGATAATCAGAAGATGAGGATGATGCGTCGGATGTGGCTTTTGCCAATTGCTTGGATACTTTTGACGATCTGACTCTAGAGCTGAGTCAGTTGGTAGCAGTTACTTCAGAGACAGATCCAACCACTATCAACACAGAAACAGAATTGATTGAGCCAGACTTTCTCGATGACACACTTTACCTGATCTCAAAACATTACCCACAACCCTAAAATATGCCTTCGTTGCGAGACAAGAGAAGAAGTTTTCGGTCATCATCAATTCACGATTGATCGAGGAGCAGGAATCTCACTTGCTAGAGGTCCTGGAGAAAAACTACAAGGCGATAGGATGGAGCATCTCCGATCTCCACGGGATAAATTCCGCTATGTGTTCATATCATATCTACCTTGAGAATGAAGCCAAACCCTCTCGTGAATTCCGACGCATGTTGAATCCAAATTTACGAGATGTTGTGAAGAAAGGAAATGAAAAATGGTGAGACGTGGTTTTTATTTATCCCATCTCCGATTCCAAGTGGGTGTCACCTATCCATGTTGTCCCAAAAAAGTCAAGAATTCAGACAACCACCAACGAGGATGGAGAGGAGATTGTGACATGAGTACCCACATTGTGGAGTGTCTGTGTGGATTACAGACGCTTGAATGCCGTGGCGAAGAAGGATCATTTTCCCCTACCATTTATTGATCATATCTTAGAAAGATTTGCGGGAAAGGAATTCTTCTGTTTCTTAGATGGATTCTCGGGTACAACCAAGAAGCCATTGCTCCTGAGGACTAGGAGAAAACCACATTCACATGCTCCTTTGGTACCTATGCTTTCAGGCGCATGTCCTTTGGGTTATGCGACTCTCGCGGTACGTTTCAAAGGTGCATGATTGATGTATTTGCTGAGATGGTTGCTGAATTCCTGGAAGTTTTCATGGATGACTACTTCGTCTATAGAAATTCCTTCAATTCATGTCTTAGAAATTTGGACAGAGTCGTCAAACGATGTTGTGAGGTAAATCTGGTGCTCTCCTGGGAGAAAAGTTACTTCATGGTGAAGGAGGGCTTTGTGTTGGGGCATGTCATCTCAAAGAGAGGAATGGAAGTTGACCCTGCCAAGGTGGACGTGATCAGGCGACTCCAACCATCAACCAATTTAAAATAGTTGCGGCCATTCCTCAGGCATGTTGGATTTTACAGGAGATTTATAAAAGATTTTTCAAAGATCACCCGACTGCTAATTGAGCTTTTAGGCAAAGACGAGGAGTTTATTATCGATCACAAATGTCTTGATGCCTTTAAGTTACTTCAAGGGATGATCATGGCCGCCCCGATCTTACAAGCTCCATATTGGTCTCTTCCTTTTGAGATCATGACATACACCTCAGATTTTGTTATTGGGGCTGTGTTAGGATGGAGAAGGGACGGTATTCCGTTTTCTATACACTATGCATGCAAAGTGCTTGATCTTACTTAGCGTAACTATACAGTTACAAAAAAGGAGATGCTTTCTGTAGTGTTCTCCTTGGATAAATTCAGATCTCATCTCATTGGATCCAAGGTTATTGTGTTCACTGACCATATAGTACTGCGACATCTCATGGAAAAGAAGTACGCGAAGGTGCGTCTTCTTAGGTGGATTTTACTTATCAAGGAGTTTGACTTGGACATCAGAGATAAACCTTGAAAGATGAATGTAGTGGCTAATCACCTTTCCCGTCTCGAGATTCTGGATGCATTTGATGATACACCTATTCGAGACTTCTTCCCTGACGAGTAGGTTTTTGTTATCGACTCGCTCCCATCGACTCGCTCCCATGGTATGCCAATATAGTGAACTATCTTGTCTCCAAGAATGTTCCCGAAGATTGGCCCAAGAACAACATAGACCGACTCAACTCAGATTCAAGACACTACCATTGGGAAGATCCGATCCTTTTCTTTGAAGGACCGGATTGTGTCTGGAGGAGGTGTATTCCTCAGGAGGAATACCAAAGTGTCCTTACTTTTTTCCATAGTCTGGAGGTAGGAGGACACCACTCCGGGAAGAGGACCGCATGGAAGGTATTGCAGTGCGGCTTATACTGGTCGACTCTGTTTCGCGATGCTCTCACCTTTGTGAAGTCATGCCCAGTATGCCAGCGAATGGGAGGAACCATTGGTTCCAAAGATGAGATGTCGATGCAACCTGTCATCATTTGTGATGTATTTGATGCTTGGGGCATCGACTTTATGGGTCCATTCTCAGTTAGCCATGGTTTTGAGTATATCCTTCTTGCGGTAAATTACCTATAAAGGTGGGTGGAGGCTATCCCGACCCGAGCCGCAGACAACAGGACTATCTGGAAATTTATTAGAGATCATATCATTTCTAGGTTCGGGGTCCCCAAAGTATTGATATCCGATGGGGGTAGCCATTTTGTTAACAGAGATGTGAAGAAACTTGTGAAGGATTACGGCATCGAGCACCGTATTGCTAGTCCTTACCACCCACAGACCAATGGCATGGTAGAGGTGTCGAATAGGGAGGTTAAGACCATATTGCAGAAGCTTGTCTGCCCAGACAGGAAGGACTGGTCTCAGATCTTGGACCAAGTCCTTTGGGCCAACAGAACAGTTTATAAGACACCATTAGGAACCTCCCCATTCAAAATGGTATTTAAAAGCCGTGCCACTTGCCGGCAGAGTTAGTGCACAAATCAGCATGGGCAATTAATAAGTTCAATTGGAACATACACCTAGGGCAAAGATAGAGAGAGATGGATCTTAATGAAGTTGTGGACATCAGAAACCGAGCATATGACAATAGTTTGGTGTACAAGGACAAGGTAAAGCGTTGGCACGATAGATTTATCAAACGGAAGACCTTTGTTCTTGGATAGAAGGTATGGTTGTTCAATCCAAGGGAAGCTCAAATCCAAGTGGACGAGTCCGTTTATAGTCCGTGTTGTGCATGAAAGTGGATGTGTAGAGATCTCAGATCTTACAGATGTAGCACATACATCCCTATTGAATGGACAACTGCTGAAACACTTTGTCGAACCAAATGAACAGTTAGTCCATGTCGAGAAGATTGTTTTCATGCGTAAGGCAGATTCAGAAGACACACATAGAGCCGTGCATGAAGCCTTGCAACATTGATCTCTAGCTATCAACAACATCAAAAAAATTCAGATCATGATCTATTTGTATATTCTCTAGATCACATCGGTTCTCATACCCCTTCCTGTCCTATACTTAGGCTGACCTGAGCCTAAATAGGGGGGGGGGGGGTGACCGATGCCCGCTCTGTGTATACTCATCCATTTCCCCTCTTAACCTCGCACGCCCCATTTTTTATCTTCTTCCACATGTAGGTTGCCAGAGCCTAAGTATATGGGAGTGGAACGACTTCTATACTTTTTTTATTTTAGCTCTGCTACGCTTAGCATGAACAATGTCTTTTTCCTTGCTTCCCGTGCTCTGAGGACATAGAACACACTAAGTATAGGGGCGTGTATATATTACATATATATTTTACCCATAGCTCATACATTCATGTATTTTTGTATATATTGTGCAATAATTACGGGATGGGTAAAATTTGTAAAAAAAACTTTTTGAAAAATACATGTATACTTGTATGATATGTATATTGTATAACACTTGTATAATTGTATATAAACTTTGTAAATAATACTTTTATTAAATTTGTTGTAAAATGGGCGGTATGAAAAAAACGTGAAAAAAAATCTTGTAAAAAAACTTTTGAAAAAAAACTCTCTAAAAAAGAGGCTTCTTATTTACTCTGCACATCATCCTTGCATTAAAAAAATGTGTCTAGCATTTTTCATCTACATTGCATGTCATTTGCATCTCATCTGCACATCTTGCATATGCAAAGTGAAAAGTTAGTGGGTTCTGAACCAAGTTGTAAATAGATGTCGAGGATGGATTTTATTTGACCTTAATCTACCTAATTTCAGAGGAACCTTATAGGAACTAGAGTTAAGATTTTTCAGGTCGAGTGACTTAATTCTTTGAGTACGCAAGTCTATGTTTACATGTCATCTTGATTGGTCTAAATAGAATACTTCGTACACATGCACGATTCTTTTAGTCAATGACCTAACTTGGATAAGCATCATGCACATAGATCTTCATTAATGAGGTGGTGAGTAGGTGGAATCCTTTGGCTTGGTGTAGCACACGGGTGGAAACATCAATCCTCCTCTAGAGAGGGTAGTACATCTCAACCTAGTCGACTGGCATTGACATCTAACGATGGGATGCTGTGGGTTGCAATAATGCTTCAAAAGAAGGATAGTCTACTGTCTTAAGAAGAAAAAAAAACTCCAGATGTACATGTTGTACCTTGTATATAGTTCAAAAAAAGAGAAGAAGAAAAAAAAGAAAAAAAAAGAACTCCAGAAAAGTGGACAGGCCTTATTGAAAATAAAATGCCTGCCGGAGTATGTATATTTGCAAGGCATATGCTTCAAAGTCTCATACTAAGGAAGCCTGCTTCTGGAGACTTGGCTACACGGGTCAAGCTTCGCAGATATGTGACTACACTGGTCACAGTCTATTCTCTTCGCTACCCCCTCTTCTTGAGATGGTTGCACTTGAACTTAGAAGAGAATACCCTGCTCCTCGAGAAAAGAGTTGCTAGATCGGAGAATTAGAGTTACCTTGTTAGATGGGGCTTGTTTCTTTGTTATTTCTGATGTGGAGAGCTAAATTCCACTTACACAGTACACTAAGATTCATAGTCATCAGAATTTACGTATGAGGATCTATTCTGACCATACTGTTGAGGCAACTTGAACAAGAGACTTGTGGAACTTAAAGGCTGTTAGGTCTTCAATTCAATTCCCACTAAGGTCTGCCACAGTATTAATCCAAAGGTCGAGTCAAGCTCCATTTTCACATTTTGTTCATGACCTTGGTATGGACCCAAAATCATTTCACTTTTTCATTTCATTTTAGTTTCTCAGGGATGAGCAAGGTTTAATTATAGGGTAGTTGATGAATGTGTGATTCATCACTCTAGAAGTTGAAAATAGAGCTTTGTTCCCAAGTAATTAACTGCATATCTTCACTTATATTGCATAATTCATTCATGCATGTGTAAATAATATGTGCATTTTAGCATGCATATTTACATTAAATAAGGAGCCAAAATCACTTGTACATATTTACCTATACAGCTAATTTCACTTATTTGTATCTATTTTATACTAACTTTAAATCCAATAAAATCAAATCCATTGTATACATATTACTAATAAAGTAAAAATATCAAAAAAATACTAACTCATAAAATTTTCTAATAAAACTCGAGCCCTAGTTTGAGACTAAGGACTTTAAAGTGTGAATAACTCTCTCATACAGTGTCCGATTTAGGTCTACTCACTTTTAAAGTAATATACATTCAAAGAACTTCAAAACAAGATCAATTTCATAAAAATCGGAGTTCGTATGTGAAACTTGAGTTTTGAGCCCTTATTATATATTGTACATATTGACCAAATACCCTTTATATTATTCTTTCATTTTCTTAATTATTAAAATTCAATAAATATATTAGATTAAGTTGTAAATATTCCTTTCATATTTTCTATATTTTTATTTTGATTTCTATCTTATTTAAAAATGATAAAAAAATCTACAAAAAATAAAAATACGGTATTTTATATCTATAAGGTACCCCCCAAAATACTTTTTGTACAGATGACTTCTTTTGATTTTGGGTCCTTCACAAAAGTTGTAGATCTCATCGACACGAGCAATTTCGTAATGATCATTTTTTGATTTGAACCTTTTGTTATTTCTTTTTTTATTTTTCTTTACTTTATATTTTTTATTTTTCTAAGATCGACATGTGGCTGATCTTGGAGCTGCCACATGTCACCCATATTTTATTTATTTATTCGATTATTTATTAACTTAACTTTTACTATTTATTTTACCTATTATTATTTTAATTATGTACTTTAATTAATTTATTTTAATTATTATTTACTATTTAATATTTATTTCACTTAATTTTATTTATTTTTTATTATTTTTCCGCCATGTGGCCACCCCAATGCGCGCCACGTGGCGCCACCACCCCTTTTCTCCCTTCTCTCTCCTCCCTTATTCTCTCTCTCCTCTTATATTTATCTCACTCCTCAGACACTCCTCTTCTGTTTTTCTCTCTTCTGCCACCATGCAAAATCCCATGCACATTCCCCCTTCTCTCCCATAACCAACTGCATGACCCGCGACCATCATCCCTCCTCCTACTCACACAGTGCACGGAGCGCAACCGCCTCTCTCTCCATCATCTTCCCCTTCACACATGCGCACCTTCTGCCTGCCTCCTACGACTATGGTTCCAACGGCTTCTGCCTGCGCAATACCCTCGTCCACTTCCCCTGCTTCTTCCACACCACCATCTTTCTCTCTCCTTGAGTGTAACTGACTCCTCACGCACCTGCACCCCCTTCCTACATACTATCCTCACAATCGCCAATCATCTCCATCACCCCCGGCCATCTTAGCCTCCACTCCAATTGCAACCGCCCATCTCGCATTTGCACTTGTCTTTAAATACTCGACGGCTACCCTGCTTCCAATCTATGCGTCGATGGAGAGCTAGAGGCTAACATCCCCCTTGTGCCGTAGGTGACAGCTACCGTACCTCCAGGTTGAGCGATGACGGCAAGATCTATAGGACTACAACTGCCCTCTGTTGCAGCTTTGATTGAAGCTTGCCGAGCTTTTAGAGCTCGTCGGCTCCATTGAGGTGACGATACCCGGCCGACCCTCCGTACGTCGACCATCTCCCCTGGCGACTCTTTCATCTCTACAGGTAAAGCTCTTCCTTCCTTTCTCCTTCTCGCATCCTCTCCTCTTCTTTCTTTACCCCGGTTATTCCCAACTTTCTTCCTCAATTTGATCTGTACCAACCCCACTCCGATCACAAACGTCACTTCCACCTTCAAACATCCACGTTCCCATATAACTTAACATAACCCCCCAACTCCGGTGAATCCATCACCATAGATTAGTTCTCGTCCATCACATCGCAGGAGAACTCCGCCCACCTTCTTCCCTTTGTGCTTAAAGGTCGACGGAGGATCCAATCCTTGAGTCCTTGTTCATCTTTGCATGTTGACACCGAGGATACCCAATGCTATGAGCATCAACATCGCCCTCCGTCATCCCCGCTCGCCACCATCACCGACTTCCTCGAACCTGCAACCCTCACCGATAACATCCCCCCGCCTCAGGCGTTGTGCCACTCGCCACTTTGACTCTGCCTTGGCGACTCCTTCACTCGCCACTGGTCAAGCTCATTGCCCTGTTCCGAAAGCTCCAGCACTCGCCTGTAGTTCGACCTCGGCCGGTTTGCTGAGGACCAACCTTCACCACCTTCGACAGATCCAACCGCAGCTGTCCTTCTAGCGATCCTCCTCCTCCCAGGCCACCACCTTGCCGCCCGCACTGCCATACTTGTGGTCGCAGCTTGGCCAACCACTTCCAGCCCCAGTGAGAAACCCCGCTCGCCACCGTCCACTTGCAGCTCCTCCGCCATTGATGAGATCCTCTAGACCAACCGCCAGCGGCACCTTCTCCCTTCGCGACTCCACTAGCTGACGTGCTGGCTTCACACAACACCCACCGCCTCTGCCTTGAAGCCATCGCTAGATCGAGAATGAGGGCACAACGCTCACGTGAGGAAGGGCAATTTGTGCTCGTGCCCCTACGACCCTAGAAATAACAAGGAGGTCCGAGCTTCACCCCACACATGCAGAACACATGACTTCACGGAAAAATTGCATACATGCCCTTCGCCATCTACGTAATTAAAGAAGCGCTTCATGCAATAAATTTTTTATTTATTTTTATTTTCTAAATTTGCAATCAGATCCTGTGTTTGGACTTTAATTTGAACATCATTTAGCATCATATTTTTATTCTAAAAATTGCTCACCGTAGAACAACATATTCTCTATCTTGTGGATGTTAAATTTATTTTTTTGGACCTGCAAATTATGTAATTTAAATTTTGGTGAAAAATCAATATTTTCCCATTTCTTGTTCTTCCCTTTCCATTTAATTATTCAATGCTCTAAAAAATCTTAAAAATTCACAGTAGGTAGATTTTATTGTATTCTACATTGTGCCCAAATTTCATATCATTGACACGCATATCTAGGTCAAAATAAATGAAAAGTGAATTTAGTAATTAATTTTAATTAAGTTCACACATATTATTTTTAGAAACTAAAAATTGTTATGGATACCTCTCGTATAGACCTATCTAGGATAATTTAAATTATAGAAAATATTTACATTTGATATTTATTAAAAGTAATTAACACAAAATTACCTAGTATGCATATTTTATTCATAGTTAATTCATCTTGCATCCAAAAATTACAAAAAATTACAGTAGTGTAAATTCATCATTTTTCATACCTATTGAATCGTCTAAAAATAGACTACTATCGTTGTAATGACAGGTGGATTTTACCAGAAAAGATTAATTTTTAGTTAATATTTTATTTATTTTATTTATACTCCTAGACAAGATCTGTATAGCGTCAAGTATAGGAGTGTCGAACTTAAGGAGGAAAACCATTGAAAACTAGGGTTATTATAGAATATCTAAGGTTTAATGTTTCCTAATTTTTTTACTTTATTTTAGGATTTTTCTAGATTTTTATTTTGATGTTTAGGAATTTCATTTATTTTTTTGATTTTTAAGTATTTTGTAATTTTTATTATTTTTAAAAAAAGATTTGTAATTTTTATTTTATTTTTGTTATTTTTATGTTTAATTTGTTTCCTTATTTTTATGAATTTAGAAAGTTTTTTGGAATTTTCATGATTTTATTGTAATTTTTAAGGATGACAATTTAGATTTTTATAGAAAATAGAATTTTATTTTGTATTTTAAAATTAAAAATAATGCAAAAATATTTTTATTTTATTTTTGTTGTAAAGTAGGTGAAATTATCTTTAAAATGATAGTTGCACGTTTTCTGTGATTGTATTTGTTTAGTTATGATTTTTTTGAAGTTTTTATGTGTTTTATATTTTTTATTGGTTTTATTATGCAATTTTTATTTTGTTTTTGGTTTAGAATGAAAAATATAGTGAAATATAATAAGGGTAATTTTTATGGATTTTTAAAAGATGTTCTTATATTTTTTATGATTCTTATCATTTTTATTTTTGAAAACTACATTTACACTGAATAGTATATAGTATGGGTTATTAATACGTATTATTATTATTATTTTATGCTTTGTATTTTATTTAATATGTATTATGATACTATTATATAAATATGCAGTAATAGGGGTACATGTAATAATAGGAAATTGCACCCACTGGGGTATTCATGCAAAATTCACAGAGAGAACATGTGCGTGCACGTGATGACTTCCTGTTAGAGACCTGATTGAGAATAGGGGAAAGTTCGAGAACATTAACGTAAAACTCCCTATCAAACACGTGTTGATCACGTTAAGCTGTAAGGAACCTAATAGTAATTTAATTAAATTTGGGGGCTTTTTTTTAATTTGCCCGAAATATCTCCGCCTCATGTGCCGGGCACATGAGGAAGTTAAGCGACGGGAGGTGCGATACACTGCTGTCAACGCATGGCTTCTCGTCATGCGTCCGATCAACCCTCGATCAAACGATCGAGCTATGATATGGAGAGAAAAGCATTCTTCATTCTTCCCCAAAATAGGTTGTAGGCAGCGATGAGTTCAGATCGATGCTGTCCACGGCTATTCTACATTCGATGGCAGAGGTCCTAGTGACGGAGTATAGATCGACAGGTTCTGATCAATCGCAAACTGGCAAGCAAATCAATGCAGGCGCAGGTCTCTGGAAGTTGAAGGAGGCGGGCAATCAATGTTGGAGAAGATGGGCCGATACCCTATGGTCGCCCAACCGAGATAAACCTGCAATTGTCTAAGCCTTATCTCGATTCCGCTGGAATCAGATCTCAAATGAAGACAATATCAGATCTATATGCTATAAAAACAGAGAAGGAGTCGATCTTAGATCTGTATAGATCCAAAGTATTCAGGTATGGAAGACGTATGCAGAAGCAGATAAAGCGAATTGAGGGTGAAGAAATGAAATCGGAACCACGATATAGTGATCGACGAGAAAACGACGATGGTTTAGGGACCGATTAGAAAGGATGAGGTTGAGAAGAGAATAGAGAGGGTGAGATGAGAAGAGAAGGAATGAGTTTAAAGAGATAGAGGAGATGTTAACCTGGAACGGACAAAGAAACAAGGTGGTCAATGATGTTCGTCACCTGCGGGTGGTGGAAGGGGGATGGTGCGGCCGTGGAAGAGTTGTCGCCTCGACACGGCGGCGCGTCGCAGAGGCCGAGCACGTGCGATGGAGCAAAGCTGCACCACGGTGACAATCTCATTAGAATCAACTCTCTTGACCCCACTCGACGATCGCGGAAGACTGTCACTCGTCTCGTGGACCTGGAGCTCACGGAAGGTGGTTGAAAATGGCGGGTTCTCACCGGCTAGGGATTATGGTGCTATATATAAGGTTGGTATCCTTGCATCCCAAGAAAGGTGGTGCGGTCATCGGCGCCGGGTCCGATGACCATAGGTGGTTGGGTGAACGGCCAGCCAACGATCGACCGCTGGGGCAATTGGCGACAGAAGGAGGAGCAGCGACGCAAGGGCGGGCGATGCAAGGTTGGCGTCGGGTTCTAGGGAGGAAGAGAATGACAGGGAAGAAAGGGGAAGAGAGAGAGAGAAAATGAGAGAGAATATATTTAAAAATAAAAATTAATTAGTTATTAACTAATTAATGGTTAATTAAATGGATAATTAAACACATAATAAATAATTAAGTTAAGTAAGATATAAATAATTAGATAATCATGTACTTAATTAAGGAATTAATTGAATAACTAAATTAATAAATTAATTAAGTATATAATTAAATAATAAATAAATAAATACATTAATAAATTAGTAAATTTAATGAATTCTTATTTATTTTAATTTAAGAATAGATTTTTAATATATCAAATAATAATATAAATTACGGTACATTATATAATTATACCAATACAGTCGCGAAACCCACATTTTGCATATCAACTCCGATTTTACCGAAATCCATGTCATTTTCTAGATAGTTGAATAATATGAATTTTAAAACTGATTTTGCCCAATTCGAGTACATACGCTGAGTTATGAGTGCGGAAAATTTAGGTAGCGGATTTGAGGCTTTGGGTTTTATTGGTATTTTGACTTGGTTATATTTTTATATTTTTCTATACATTTTAGAGGATTTTTATAAAAGAAATTAAGTTAATCAGATTTACTGTATTAATTAAAAATACGAGAAGTTTCTACATATAGTACATATATACAATGGGTCCAAATGTCAAAACTCACCCATGTTATTCGAGTTTTTTTTTGATATTTTAATAAATAGTATTAAGTATAAAACAAAGTTTAAAAGTTAGTTTCTTCCGTTTGGAGTTCTATAAATAGTTATGAACCTTAGAAGTCGACTTTTTTGGTCCACGATAATTATTTTTCCGATATTTTTACAAAATAATATATATTTTTGTGATCAACTTTTGTAAAAGAAGCATTTTGATTTGGATTGATATAAGTGATAATAAAATAGGTGAAATAATTATAATGTGAAAAATGTGTTTAATTATATTTTTGTTTTTGATTTTCTATTGTTTTTATAAGTTTGGATCCTTATCTCCCCCTACTTATTTATTTCGTCGATTAAGTTAATATTAACCTAGTCTCGGGGTTAGGATCAATATGTATATATTACATATCTATAGCCTTCTTTTCTTTTTTTTTCTTTTTCTCTTTATTATGTTCTTTTAGATAAAATAAGTGTTAAATATATAATATTAATATTTGTGGTTAGAATGATAATTAGTTGGAATTAGTGATTATTACATGTGTTTGCCAAGATTTTTAGCAAAAATAAAAGAATAAAGGTGATGAATCACGAATTCATCATTCCCCTATACTTTACCTTTGCTAGTCCCTTAGAAAACACTTATTCTATAAATAAGTGCAAGCAAAAGAAAAGGAAAAATAAAAGAACTTAGAACATGCTTGTTTCTTTAAATCGAATCTTACTTCACTCGAAATCTATAACTTGGATTAGATCTTGGATTAATAGTGTGTGCAGGACTCTATTAGAATTAAGATTTAAGCCTCGACAACCCTTAATTTCCACAAATCCTTATCCAGGTTCACCTCAACAGCCATCTCAAATCCACCTATTCATCACGCAAACTTTCATCTTTGAAAGAAATCTGTACTGTGTGTGAAAGTTTTAGCTCTTCACGCTCTAGAGAAGCGAAGAAACCGCCCATCCCAGTAATACACTCCCATTGGGTCCTCATCCAACTACTCGATCCTTGAGGAGGGGGATATTTCCTTCTATGGTCAGGTTGTGTTGTGTCCATAATCGAGTATATGAAGAAGATAGAAGAATGGGAAGACAACTAGAGTGTGATTAGTGTAATCACATCTGCTATAAAGCCTGACCACTTTAGCCAAGTCTCCACCAAGACATGCAGGCTTTCTGAAGCTCAGACCATTATGGTCATTTTTGGTATTTGGTGTATTGGGATTATTTTTGGTAGAAATAATTATTGCATTGCATAGATCTTTTATGCCCGACAGATATAACATCTTTCATGCAGTCTATTTTTTGGGGTCTTAGAAAAATTATGCCAGCAAATCCTTCCTTCATCTGAAGCTTTATTTCAACCCCAATCTCTCCCATCTTTAGACGTTAGTGCCACTAGACAAGGATGGAAACACACCACCGAAATAATTTTCCCTTCCACAACCCCATGCAAGTCGAGCTAAGTGTAGAGTGCATGAGTTCAAAAT
Organism: Ottelia alismoides; assembly: GCA_037367405.1. NCBI lineage: Eukaryota > Viridiplantae > Streptophyta > Magnoliopsida > Alismatales > Hydrocharitaceae > Ottelia > Ottelia alismoides. The sequence goes on from JAZKJV010009919.1 coordinate 429,836, forward strand.
TGGTTCAAATGTATAAAAGTTAAACGGATGACACCAGGTTTCCTATTTAGGCACTTTCAAGTTGAATTCCAAATATGGTCTCATAGAACCCAAAGAATTAAGTCTAAAACACCTGAAGAGTCTCAATTCCAGTTCTTAATAAAGTCCCTTTAGAATTAAGTGGATTAAGGCCTAAACCAAGCTCCATCTCTCGGACTTAGATCAATTTGGTTCAAGAATCAGACTTGTTCTGAATAATGCGAATGAATGCAACAATTTATTATGAAGTGATTTTTTTGGATTAAACTTTTTATGTGATTTTTAAAGACTTTTGCAATTTTTTTGAATTTTAAAACCTTTCAACTTTTAGGGTCTTTTTGAAAAAGTTAGTGGATTAATTCCATTTACACAAATCTTACAAAATTTTTTTATATTTTTTACAAAGGATTTTATACAACTTTTATACACAAGATTATACAGTTTTTATACAATATTTACAAAAGATTTTTATTTACACTTTTTTAAAGGATTTTATCAGAGTATTTTATAAAATTTTTTAAAATACAATTGTAAAGCCTTTTTTATGTCTTATTTACAGTTTTCTTGAGGCTTTTAAACACCCAAAATATACACCCTTACTTTTTGAGAGCCATATTATTAAAAATATGATAAAGTACGATTTATGGCTTCTAAAGTATATATATAGCATATATATACGATACCCCCTATACTTAGAGTGAACTATGTCCTCATAGTGACCAAAGAAGCGACAAAGGAAGACATAACTCGGGCTAAGTATAGATCTGTGAAAAGAATTCTATACTACAATGACTCAAAGAATAACAAATAAAAGAATCGAAGTCAATCATCCCCTCTATACTTAGGATCAAGTAATCTTAAGGATATCGGACTCAAAATCGAAGATGATTGAGGTCAAAAGAATGTACACACTCAACAGCTCGGCTTGTCCCCCCTATACTTAGGGTGAAATATCCCTAAGTATAGAGAATAATATCAAAAGAGAGGGAGAAGCGAGAGAACAGACTATACAAAAACCGAAAATGATCAAAAGACGAAGATAAGTGTAAGAAACGATAGCGGTAATAGAGTAGAACAATATGAACAACAACGGTGTACACCCCCTAATTTAGGACAAAGCACATCCTAAGTATAGCAAAATTCTAGATGAAAACTAAGGGTGTAAGACAAATAGACGGAAGAAAGAATGAAATCAATAGTATATACAAAGTGATCTGGAAAATCAAGTATGAGATGCAAAGTGTAAGAGTGAAGAGATCATCTAATACAAAATGAATCGGGGCAACTTTAATGGTCGCCGGTTCATGATCGAGAAAATGTTTCAACCGCTGACCATTAACTCGAAAGATGGAATCAAATGACAACATAGATATATCAATGCTACCGTTGTCGTACACCTTCCGCACAAGATATGAGCCTTTCCATTTTCTCTGAAGATTTCCTAGAAATAGCTTTAGTCTCGCATTGAATAGCCACACTTTCTGATTAGACTCAAATCACTTGTGGTTGATGTGAGAATCATACCACTCTTTCATCCACTCTTTGTAATGAAGGTTACTCATGAAGGCTTCATCTCTCAATTCTTGCAGGGCTACCAGTTCAATCTGCCTCTGATCTCCCGCATCACCTAGGCCAAAGATCACTTCTTTCACTGCCTACAAAGAACGGTGCTTGATTTCAACAGGAAAGTGGCATGGCTTGCCATAAACGAGTCGAAAGGGATATGTACCCAATGGAGTTTTGAAGGATGCTCTATAGGCCCAAAGAACCGAGTCCAAAAGTTACGACCAATCCTTTCGATCTGGGCAAACAACCTTCTGCAAGATCATATTGATCGCCCTATTCGAGACCTCAGCTAGACCATTCGTCTAAGGATGATACGGAGTAGTAACTCGATGATCTATGCCGAACTCATTAGCAAGTGTTCTTACCTTGTCGTTGATGAAGTGACTACCCCCCATCTGATATCAGAACTCGAGGAACCCTAAACCGCGTAATGATATGCTTTCTCAGGAACTTACAAACTGTGTTCGCATCAGTGGCTCAGGCAGGAATAGTCTCTACCCAACGACTCACATAATCCACAACTAGAAGATATACTTGAACCCTTGAATTTTCAGGAATGGGCCCATAAAGTTGATACGCCATGCATCAAACACTTCACAGAAGTGAATTGGCTGCATTGACATCATGTCTCTATGTCCACAAGTACCCATTCTCTGATAATCACACATCTCTTTACGAATGCATAGGCATACACAACGAGTGTAGGCCACCAACGGCCAGATTGGAGCACCTTTTATGCTATCCTCTTCCATGAATGGTTTCCTCCAGCTTCTAATCTATGGCAATACATGAGAACACTCTGGTATTCCTCCTGAGGAATACATCGATGCTAGACGGAATCCGCTCTTTCATGATAAAGGATCGGATCCTCCCAATGGTAAGACTTGGCTTTCGCGAGGAAAGTCTCAAGTCTCTGTCTGGACCAACCTTGTGGACTTTCTTAGTAACAAGAAAGTTCACAGTGTCGACATACCATGGCAGTGAGGCAACAACAAGAATTGCCTCGTCGGGGAAGGTCTCGGTAATTGGTGCATCAAACTTAGAAGTCTCGGGTATTTCTAATCGGGAGAGGTGATCTGCCACCACATTCTTGACTCTAGTCTTATCTTTGATCACAACATCAAACTCCTGGAGTAGAAAGATCCAACTGGTCAAATCCGGTGAATCCTTCTTGTCCATTAAGTATTTGATGGCGGTGTGGTCAGTGAAGATGGTAACTTTGGATCCTAAGATGTGGGATCTAAATTTGTCTAAGGCAAATACTGCGGCTGGCATTTCTTTCTCTGTAACAGTGTAATTCCATTGGGAGGGATCCAAAGTCTTACTAGCGTAGTGTATGGAATAAGGAAGGTCATCCCTCCTCTGTCCCAACACAGTCCCAATGGCAAAATCGGAGGCATCTATCATGATCTCGAATGGGAGGGACCAATCAGGTGGCTAAAGGACAGGAGCCTATACAACCATGCTCTTGAGAGTCTCAAAGCCGAAAGACACTTATCATCTACGATAAACTTGGTGTATTTCGCAGAAGATCAGATAACGATCGGGCAATTTTGATGAAATCTCGTATGAAACGTCGGTAGAAACCGACATGCCCGAGGAAAGACCGTATGCTTCAGATTAGATGGTGGATTGAGTTTCTTTATGATTACCACCTTGGCTGGGTCCACCTCCATGCCCCTGTCGGAGATGATGTGACCAAGGACCGCCCCCTGAGTCATCATAAAATGATTCTTCTCCCAAGAAAGAACGAGGTTAACCTATGTGCACATCTGAAGCATGCAGTCTAGGATAGAAAGGCAGAAATCAAAATCATTGACATAATAAAAAAATCATCCATGAAGACCTCCAAGAAGTCTCCCACCAGGTCCGCAAAGATCGAAAGCATGCACCTTTGGAATGTAGCCGGAGCATTACATAGTCCAAAAGGAATCCGTTTGAAAGCATACGTTCCGAACAGATAGGTGAATGTCTTTTCTTGGCCTTCAGGAGCAATGGCCACCTGATTATATCTTGAGTACCCATCGAGAAAGCAATAATGGCTCTTCTCGGCTAACCGTTTGAGGATCTGATCAATTATGGTAGTAGAAAGTGTTCCTTCTTAGTCACCTGATTCAAACGTTCTAGTCCACACAGACGTGCCAAGAAGTCGGTACTCGGGTAGCGATCTCCTATCCATCATCATTTATCATTATAGTGATACCCGTCTTCTTGGGTACCAAATGTAACAGACTAACCCATTTCGTGTTGGAGATGAGACAGATAAAATCAGCACTCTATTGCTTGGATATTTCCTTCATAATGACCTCCAAAGATTTGGGTTTAGACTGCGCTGAAACTCACAAGATGGTTTAGTGTCATCCTCGAGAAAATGTGGTGAGAGCACAGAGCCAGACTAATCCCATGGAGATCAGTTACTGATCACCCGATCGTCTTGTGGTTTTTTTCAAGAATCTCCATCAGACGGAATTCTTGTTCATCGGTCAGATCAGAAGCCATGACAATCGAGAACATTTTTAGTCTCTCCAGTAATGAATCCATATTTCATGCTCTGAGGCAAAGGTTTGAGCTCAGGGGGAGAAGGAACATGAAGAACTGGTTTGACTAGGGCATGAGTATAAGCAACTAGGTCTGTCTACGTAAGCTCGGTCTGCTCTGACTCAACAGTACATGGAGATTGCCATATATTCTGATCTGATTCAGTCTCCAGGCTGGTTGTAGGGCTCTGTAGATGATGTCTGAAGTGATAAGAATTCAACGAAACACCACGAATCAACATCTTTAGAATCTGACTAATATGAGGGTAACTGATAGCTATGATTATCCACTTCAGACTCGGAGGGATTACATGATATCAAAATGATATGAAAAGGTCTCAGAATCATCTCCATCAATGCTTTTCACCATTCAGCTCCAGGATTGTGTTCTCCAACCTCCCATCATCTGCTATTTGAATCTCAACCTCTACTGAAGGTGTGTTGGAAGATTGGGTACAAGGTTCGTCCTAGACAACCTCATCATCTATTTCTATGAAATCACAATCTTGATGACTATCGGGTTCGTCTTTAGATGCTCTCTCTGATTCAGATAATTTGGATTGTTGGTCTTGGATCGTCTCTATATGTATGCTTTCGTCTTGGACGCGAAAGTACACCTTCATGATACCATAGTTAGACACGACCTTTGTTGTTGCCAGAAAAGGTCATCCTAATATGATCGAGGTATCGGTCACACATTCTGGGACCACCATGTCCAACACGACAAAGTCCATGGGGAATTGCAAACTCTTAATGGTGATGATAATGTCTTTGATTAGACCCTTAGGCCTCTTTACTGATCTATCAACAAACTTCAAGACTATTCAGCTTGGTCGAAGAGATCCAAACTCTAGCTTGTTGAGTAAGGAAGAGGGTAGAAGTTTAATCGAAGATCCGCTATCTAATAGAGTAAGATCAAAAGTATTATTGAGGATCTTGCATCTGACATACAGTGCTCACGTGTCTGATCTCTTGGCTGGGAGACAATTCGAAATTGCATGGCATGTTTCCTTGGTCAATACATGCCTCTCAGAACAATGGTTGCGCTGCCTCTTCTTTCTGCAGACTGTGGTTCTCTCTTTGAGACCTTTCTGCAGAAGAGAGATGTGTCCCAAGGCTTCTGAAAGAGTGATTTGGATCGTGAATTTGTTGATCATCTCCTTCGTCAGATCATTCACTTGAATCTTTTTGCTATTTTATTTTTATCACCTTTTCCTAAGCAGCAGAGTGCTTTGGGAAAAAATCTGTACATCTTCCTAGTTAGTTTGTACAATAGGAGGATCATAAGAAGAAGGAAATGTTTTTGTAAAAACGGGGACTCGCATTTCGTGAATTATCAGAGAAAAATAAAGATTGATCAACTATCTTTTTATTTTTCTTTTATACATTTTTTTATGCTTTTCTCTAATCATCACTATACAGGAAGAAAGGTAAAGCAGGTGTATTGGCGTTTGGCTGTGGCTGCTACTCTTAACACTTGGTGGCTTCAGCACCGCCATCTATATCATCAAAGGGAAAGATGACTTTAACACTTCCATCTACATCCTCAACATGCTCACTTGTATCATCAGGTGTATCTCCATCGAGCCTAGTTGAGTCTCCGCCTACTGGCATCCTACCGCTCCTAAGAGAAATGAAATCAACATCATCACAGAAAAGATAGTCATCTGAAAATACCTGTGACTGGAGGGTGGGCTCGGTCAAATCTACTTGCTCTGACTTTCGCTTCAGATTGTTCGAATTTAGTTCTATCTGAGCAGGCAAGGCAGACTTCCCTTTTACTAGATCTGTGACATGCGTTTTGAACTCATCCATTTCTCGCCTAAAAGCAACCTGTTGGTTGGTAATCAGATTAGCGAGATACTCTAATGTTGGGTTATCATGGAAGGGACCATGAGACCCGGATGAGTCGCCTAGATGATACTGATGCTGATGCGGAGCTGACTGCTGAGGAGGATAGTTCTGATGATATTGAGAAGAATAAGAACCCTGCCTCCACTGAGGTTGCTGGTACTGACGAGGATCGGAATGTTGCCGTGATTCTCTACTATGCTCCATCAGTGCCTGGGGTGATAGCTGGGGAGTGGCACCTCCTGAAGACCAACCGAAACCAGGATGATTGCGACAGATTCCTGGTTGCTGCGAATGGTTGTACCATATCTCATTGACCCTGGTCAATGGCTTAGGCATCTCCGAGTAGAGTGGACGCATCAATGCCAATGGCTGATCGCTCTGATACACCACCATCTGAGTGTCAGATGATGGCATCTGCTGGTGTTGCGGGTACGTCGAAGACTGGTGAGTCAGCTCAGAATGCACATGATAGATGTGCTGAACTGGAGGCCGTAGAAGTATGCCTTGGTCTCGACTTCCTGAATCAACTTGTGATCTAGAAGACTTGTTGGAATTTTCTTGAATCTCTTGAAGGCACATAATCTGTGTCTTCAGATCACTAGACATCTCTCGAGCTCGTCGATCTTATCGAGCTTGTCTAAATTCTGGCACTTTTCTCGATAATTTCCATGCGATCCAACTTTTGACAAATGATCCCCATATCTGCTGACGAGGATTAAGTAGGTGTTGAGACAACAAAGGTAAGATTCCCTTCGATTTGTGCCACTCGAGAGTGCTGCTGATAAGTAGGTGTCTTAATCTGATTATAGACCCGAGTCTAGGACATTGTGGTGTAGTTCTCTGTTATTTTCTCATAAATAGCCTAGACCTGGTCCTCATGCATCGAAAAATACGATCCACCGCAAGAAGCTTTCACCATCCCTGTTACTATGGTGTTAGCCCACTGAAGAAACATCGTGCAAGAGTTGGCTTTGAAATATCATGGTGGGGACACCGATCAATGATCTCTCTAAATCTATCCCATGCCTCGTGGAACTGCTCGTTCCCGATCATGGTGAAGTTATTGATCATGGCTCTGGCAGCATTCGTTTGACCAAGTGGGTAGTACTTGTTCAGATAAGCAGTTCGTAGCTGCTCCCACATCAAAATGTATCTCTCAAAGTGTTTCAGCCAGTAGGCTGCTCGGTGTACGAGGAAGAAAGGAAAGGCGGTCAATTTGATTGTATCCTCGTTGGCATGCACATCGTGCACCGTACTGCAAATGAGCTCAAATTCCTAGAGATGGAGATGTGGCTCCTCAGTAGAATGCCCATGAAACTTGGGAAATAGTTGGATTGTATGAGTTCTAAGCTCGAAGTTGCCATAAATAATAGGGAGATTGATCTACCTATGAGTAGTAGTAGCTCCAAGGTTGTAGAACCGTTGCATCGTTCTATTCGGACAAAGTGGCAATCTCTCTGCTCCATTAGGTTGCCCGGGTTCCTCAGCTCCTTGATTCTCAACATCTGGGTTGTCTCTGTGTTCTCACAGCTGAGTCAGCTCAGCTCTAACATCGTTCATTAGCCTACCTTGCTCCCTTATCTGATTCTGCACCATCTCAAGGGATGCAAGTAGACTGTGTTAGCAATGTGAGCCCGAGGCGAACCATTCCTACAATAAATGTTATTGTAATAAATGATTTATCAATAAAAGTTATTGATGTTTTGTTTCACTCCCTTTCTGATATTGAATGAATGAATGCACTATAAGGTCCCTCTGTACAATAAGGGTTATGTACCATGGCCAACTTGATAATCATACAGCTGCTGATTCAATGATTGAGTCATAGAGGCTGATGCTTGGATGAATATCTAAGGAGTTAGATAGAGGACTCATCAAGCATCATCAATGATTAACAAGTAGTGATCTCCAGTCTGAGTGGGAGATGGCAATCCCATCTCATTAGACTGATATCTGGTCGACCTCTTGATGCAGGTCCTCTGCATAGGAATATTGATTCGGAGGTATCAGATTAGTTGAGTCAATGAGTTGACTTAACGAGATCGAGATAACCAAAGACCTATGATGAATGCTGTCACATCACAGGCAAACATCCTCTGACCAGAGACAGATATATTACTATATGTCTGAGCATGTACATTTGGCAGACCAATAGGTTGATGACCTAATCAAGGTCTATACACCGGCGAGCTGGTGTGCATGTAAGGGCATATGAGTAATATGATCTCTCAAAGGGATCATACAGGTTCACTTACAAACCGGGAGACATGAGCTCACTCATGAGGTATTGGGATTGAACAAATTCCATGCATGGTCATCATGCTTTAGAAGCATGATATGAATTTGAAGGTAAGATATATGCTTTGTGAAAGCATATGATCTGTACCATATCCCAAGGACCAAGATTGAGAAACTTAATGATCAGACCATGAAGATGACAGTGTAAAAGTGATCTTTATCTTCATGATGATCATGAGTCTTCCAGTATGCAGGATGTGCAGGTATTAGGAATACCTGAAGGGTGATTTGATCATAAACGATTGTATAACCATGACGCTTCCATTCCGAGGGAGTGATGAAACAGGTCTGGATTTTAGTGACTCCTCTCATAAGAGAAGTGACCTAATCTTAGTCCATGAGCTGGACATTGATCTGAATGAGATTCAGATGCAATGAGAAGATTAGGTTTACGGTCTTGATTTAATCAAGCATCTATGAGAGGTCCATGGGATCTGGATTTGAGATGTGATCTCAATATCCAAGTCACTATACGTGGAACAATACAATCGCCCTGTTCTTATCTCCAAGTATCTGAGGAGAAATAGCATTGTTCTTAAATGGTTTGAGAACAATTCCATGAGATCTAAGCAAAGAGAAGTTGATAATTAAATGTGATTTAATTATCATGATGTATGAGAAATTATCCAATATAATTAAATGTGATTTAATTATTATGGATAAGAATAATGTGGATAGTAATATCAAATTATTCCTAATATATTATAAATGTGATTTATAATGTATTAGAGAGAGTTAAATATAATTTATATTAGTAGATTAATTATTAATGTGTATTGGATACACATTGTCTAATTAATTGAAAATGTAAATTACATTCTGTTTTGGGTTGTGAATGTGATTCACAATATTCCAATGTCAAGATTGCAATATTCCCAAAATTAATTGAGAATTATTTTTGGTGAATAAAAATTGTTGGGAAAATAAGTAGAGAGATAAATTAGGAGATATGCAATCCCATGTAATCCATGGGATTGCCCTCCCCATAAGGAAGAGGGGGGGCGGCACCAATTCCCTTTAGGACTTGGTGGCCGTCCCCCTCTCCCTAATGGGAAGGAGGCTCTTAATTGTTATCTCACTCCTTATTTGATTGGTTTGATTTGGTATTAATGTATATTTGATTTATCAAATATATTTAATCAAAATTAAATCATAAGTTGTTGGCTTTTACCAACAACAATCTTGACCATTGGATTATCATAAATCAATCTCAACCATTGATTTTATGAGGCACATGGATTGAGATCCATGGATCCCAAAACCCTATAAATAGAGAGGCATACTTGGCTCTCTCTTTACACATGCTATTGTAGCAAAACTCTCTCTCTCTCTTTCTCATACTCGACGCCCCCTCTCTCCCTTGCTTCTTGGTGGCCGTCCACCTTGGTGGAGAGAACCGTCGTCGCCCGCGCCCTCGTGCCGCCGCCTCGACGCTCTGCGGTTCTTCGTCTACTTGGAGTGCTGCACTCGCGAAGGAGACGTGCGATCTCGTGTGTCGAGATCAGGAGCAACCGCGCTTGGATCAACATCTTGGATTGCGAGGACACCGCGGTTCATCCCCGCGCTCGCAAGCGATCTCTCCGACGATCGGACTTGAGACAGGAGGTCTCTTCTCTTAGAGACTCGATCAACCACGCTTCAAGAGGTATTGCATTATACTTGCTGTGGTTATAGATGAAACGATCCGAGAATGGTTCTTGGATCATGTGGTTTCATCGAATAAATTTTTTAAATTCCGCTGCACCGAACAACTAGTGCGACTAGTCGTTCTTCGTCGTATCCGATACGACGATCACGCTTCCGTGATGCGCTTGAGGATTTCTCCATATCCTTCAAGTGGTATCAGAGCCTTAGGTCGATGGTTTCGAATAGTGATTCGTTAACCAAGGACGACTTGGGTTCGTTTAGGTCGCGAAAGTTTTCACCGCATTTGATTTCGCAGATCTGTTTAGTGAAGAAATTCGGCACTGTTTAAATTGTTTAAACACGAATTTTTTAATTGGATTATGTTCCCCATTAAATAAGGAAACCATAGGATCTGAGTTTGCGTAAATCGGATTTCGTATGCTCGAGATATGGTCGTTTTAATGGACATGTATGCACTGTTGCGAGAACTGTGAATCTGAACGTGATTAAAATGTTAATTACTGTTTAGACTTGCCTCGAAATGCGTGAAACATCACTTAGGTTCTGTCCTAAATCAAATTAGCAAACTTTAGAAATTGACTTTGCTTAATTTGGATTTAACATGATTGAGATATGTCAATTTTAGTAAGTAGGGGTCACTGCTGAAATTGCCTTCCTAATCTAGAACCAAGTGATTGTCAATTAGAGAAATTAATTGTTAATTTCGTGAGATAATCTTGAAAAATATTTGTGAAATATTGAAACATGATTATTTGCCTAATTGACTTGGCCCCAACCAATTAGATGATTAGATTTGATCTAAACCTTAATTGGAACTACAATCATCAAACTTCTTGCTTGAATAGGACTTGGGAATTTGCCTAGCAAATTTCCTTAAAATCAAAATTGTTTTGATTACTATATGGTATAATTTCGGTTGAAAAACCGATGATCATCTCAAGTACAAAATAATCAATTTGGCATTATCCTTTCCCGAGGTGGATATGGTGTCTAGTCGGGGATCGCTGGGTCAGCGGGTTACAACGTATGTGGTCCGCCCCACTCCCGTCGGTACTGGCCATGACAGCGGGTAGGGCCGGGATAATGTCCGAGGGATTATGATGTATTTTTCTAATTATTAAAATTCGAATTAATACGTACTTTGAGAATTATATCATATATGTATATTCAAGCATAAAACTAAGTTTGATTGATTAAATTGGATTGATAATTAATTTAATATGATTAAGTTAATTATATCCAATTGAAAATACTCTAATATGATTAGAGTTAATAATTCCCTTGGAAGAATTAATTATATGAATGTGATTCATAGTAATTAATTAAATTTGAATAAGAGATGGAGGATCACATAAGTGACATCCATGGTCTCCCGTCAAGGCGAAGGGTTTCCGTCGCCAGGGATTGTATATAGGAGACGCCTGTACGTAGTGACAGCTCCTATATACAAGCGCATCTGGATCGGACTCTTCGCTTCTCGAAAGAGTAAGGCCGTATGCGTAGTGACCCCAATATCGGATCCTCATATTATTGGGGCGATATTGGATTGCGTATAGCGAGTTCTAATCCTGTTGACGGTTGGTTCAATTAATGACAGGTCAACATCACCTTAGGGGTGGTGGGCCTGGGTATTAAAGACCGAATTGGGAATGCAAGTTGGACTTGCAAGGCGGAATGTGTTCCCGCTTCTCTTTATTGGAGTTGCAGTTTCTCATATTATTGGGATGTAACAAAGATAAAGAGGAGATCCCAGTTCTTGCTTGAGATATATCGGTAAGTATATCTCCTACTTTGAAAGTGAATAAGGGAATAAACTTTCATAGTTGACATAGCAAGACTAATTTGATTTAAAATGCCTTAATCAAATAAAATTAAATTGAATATATGATTATATGTTCTAATATAGTGCATTCTCAATTACAGAAAATGAAGGCCATGAACCCACTGAATAGGCTTCTGGAGGTCAACCAATTGACCGGACCAAATTACTCGGATTGGATCCGTAATTTGGAGCTTGTGCTTTCAGCAGAGCGCATCAGTTATGTGCTCCATGAAAACAAACTTGAAAACCCTAAATCTAAGGAAGACAAAGCATATAATGACAAGTATGATGAAGATCATGTCTTGGCTAGATGCTACATCTTGGGTTCTCTCTCCAATGTTCTTCAGAAGCAACATGTGGAGATGAGTACTTGCCAGGATATCATGCAGAATCTGAAGGATATGTTTGGTGACATTAACCGCACCCAGCGGTACAATGTTATGAAAGATCTTCTTCGCTGTAAGATGCAGGAAGGGACCTCGGTCCGCGATCATGTGCTCAAAATGTTTGGGTACTTGTCAGAGCTTGAGACTCTGGGAGCAACGATGGATGCAGACATGCAATCTGATTTCATTCTGCTATCATTGCCCAAATCTTTCAATAACTTTGTAGTGTCATTTCACATGAATAAGCTGGAATTGACAAATGCTGGGCTTCTTGCTGCATTAAAGTCTGCAGAAGACGTAATGAAGAAAGATGGTCCCTCTGGCACTGCAATGGTTGCACAGGTCAAAGGGAAGCGCGGTCGGAAGCAAGGTTCTCGGAAGGGCCCGACCCAGAAGAGAAAGAAGAAGGGACAAAATGTTGCCTCGTCTTCCAATGCATCCACTCTAATGGCGTCGAAGAAAACCGACGTCTGTCACCACTGCAAGAAGCCGGGGCACTGGAAGCGTAATTGCCCAGATTACCTGAAGTCGGTCGACAAAGGTAAAGCCCCAGCAGGTATGAAATCTACTCTTATCATTGAAACCAGCTTTCTCGTTGGACGAGAAGGAAGTTGGGTAGTTGATTCTGGTGCTTCTGTTCATGTATGCAATTTGTTGCATTTGTTTCAGGAAACTAGACAGCTTGAGGAAGGGGAGATAGTCATCCAGATGGGATCTGATGCAAGTGTTGCAGCAGTCGCCGTCGGGACCTGCAGACTATCATTATCTAGTGGTAGAGTCCTAGTACTTAAAGAGTGTCTTTATGTACCTGAAGTCAGAAGGAATCTAATATCTGTATCTAAGTTAGTTAGAAGTGGGTATTCATTCCTGTTCTGTAATAAATTAGTCATAAACCGTTATGATAAATATATTGCAGATGGTATTTTGACTTCTGGAGGACTCTATGAATTGTGCATTGATAAATGTGTTATGAATGTTACAAGCACTAATAAAAACCCTAAAAGATCCAGGGAGAATGAAAATCTCTCAAATGAGATTTGGCATCAAAGGCTTGGTCATTTGTCTGTTGATAAGATCAATAGATTAATTAAGGATGGACCTTTAGACTTTCTACAGGTTCAACCTTTGCCTACTTGCAAGAATTGCATTCAAGGAAAAATGACCAGGATGCCTTTTCGTAACAAGGTTACAAGATGTGAAGGTATTATTGACCTAATACATACTGATGTATGCGGTCCCTTCAGTACCGCGACCCGAAATGGATATCGATATTATTTGACATTTATTGATGACCATTCGCGATACGGGTTTATCTTCCTATTACGTCATAAATCTGAAACCTTTGAAAAGTTCAAAGAATTCAAGGCTTTGGTTGAGAACCAAACCGATAGGAAGATTAAACGATTTCGATCTGATCGAGGTGGCGAGTACCTATCAGATGAATTTAAGGAATACCTTAAAGAGAATGGAATTATTTCCAATCTCACTCCTCCTGGAACTCCCCAACTTAATGGTGTTGCTGAAAGATGCAACAGAACCATCATGGATATGGTTCGTTCAATGATGAGTAAAGCACATTTACCACTTAGTTTCTGGGGATATGCAGTAGAGACTGCAATATATATCCTGAATAAGATTCCTAGCAAATCTGTACCTAAGACTCCTCATGAGCTATGGTATGGAACCAAACCTAGTGTTAATCACTTGAGGGTTTGGGGATGCTTGGTCCATGCAAAGAATGTGGATGCAAGCAAGCTAGAATCTCGCTCTCGTGAGTGTTACTTCATAGGGTATGTTAGAGATGGTATTGGATACCAACTCTATGACCCTGAGACTCAGAAGGTTTTTGTTTCTAGAGATGTGAAATTTCTGGAGAATGATTTCCTTAAGAGTCAAGATAAATATGAAGTAAAGGAACTCATTGAATCTCCTGAGGATTCTGAGCTTCCTGAACCAGAAACTGAAGAAGTAAATAAAGATGATACACCCATACCTCTTCGAAGGAGTTCGAGGGTGGTTGCACCACCTGAAAGGTATGGATTCCATGTGTCAGGTGAAACTGACTGTGATCCTACTTCATTTGATGAGGCACTCGCGGATCATGACATGGATAGATGGATGCTAGCAATGAAGTCAGAAATTGACTCCATGAATAAGAATGGTGTATGGACCCTAGAGGATCCACCTAAAGGGGTAAAACCCATTGGGTGCAAATGGATCTTCAAGAGAAAGAGGGGACCTGATGGGAAAGTAGAGACTTTCAAGGCACGGCTCGTAGCCAAGGGCTACACACAGAGGGAAGGCATCGACTACGATGAGACGTTCTCTCCTGTGGCTATGCTTAAATCCATCAGGGCGCTGCTAGCTATAGCTGCATATCTTGACTACGACATCTGGCAGATGGACGTCAATACGGCTTTCCTCAATGGATACCTCGAGGAGGATATCTACATGGAGCAGCCCCAGGGCTTCATAACTGAGGATGGTAAAGTATGCAAGCTGAAGAAATCCATCTATGGGCTCAAGCAAGCTTCTCGTAGCTGGAACATCAGATTTGACGAAACCATAAAGAGTTATGATTTTGTGCAAAATCCCGATGAACCTTGTGTGTACAAGAAGCTTAGTGGGAGCGCCATTGTATTCATCGTGCTTTATGTAGATGACATCCTTATCATTGGGAATGATACAGGGATGATGACCAGTGTAAAGATTTGGCTGTCCAATACCTTTGAGATGAAAGATCTTGGAGAAGCCTCTTACATCTTGGGTCTGAAACTGTTCAGAAACCGAGAGAAGAGGATATTGGGATTGTCACAACAAGGATACATTAAGAAGATTCTTGAACGATTCCGTATGGATAGTTCCAAGAAAGGATTCCTACCCTTAAGACATGGTATCCACCTGTCTAAAGGAATGGCTCCTCAAACTGTTGAGGAAAAGAAGACCATGGCTGGATGTCCTTATGCATCGGCCGTAGGAAGCTTAATGTATGCCATGATGTGTACTAGGCCAGATATCTGCCATGCAGTGGGAGTGGTAAGCCGTTACCAATCCTGCTATGGAGAACAACACTGGAATGCAGTAAAGAACATATTCAAATATCTTAGACGGACGCAAGATTACATCTTGGTCTATGGAGATGGTGATCTCCAAGTTTTAGGATATACAGATTCTGACTTCCAATCGGATATTGATGATCGAAAGTCGACATCAGGGTTTGTGTTCCTGTTGAACGGTGGTGCTGTGAGCTGGAGAAGCAAGAAGCAGGACACTACGGCAGATTCAACGACAGAAGCCGAATACATTGCCGCATCGGATGCTGCAAAGGAGGCGGTGTGGTTGCGCAAGTTCGTCCAGGAGCTTGGCGTAGTTTCCTCTGATACTCCCATCCCGCTACTCTGTGATAACACGGGAGCCATTGCCCAGGTGAAGGAACCCAGATGGCATCAGAAGAGCAAGCACGTAGAAAGAAAATACCACATCATTCGGGAGATACAAAAGCGTGGTGACATAATCATCACCAAGGTGGCCTCCGCCGACAACGTTGCTGATCCTCTTACCAAACCTCTGACGCAGAAGGTTTTTGACCAGCATGTAATGAGTATGGGTTTAAGGCTTGTTCCTGAATGGTTCTGAGGGCTAGTGGGAGATTGTTAGCAATGTGAGCCCGAGGCGAACCATTCCTACAATAAATGTTATTGTAATAAATGATTTATCAATAAAAGTTATTGATGTTTTGTTTCACTCCCTTTCTGATATTGAATGAATGAATGCACTATAAGGTCCCTCTGTACAATAAGGGTTATGTACCATGGCCAACTTGATAATCATACAGCTGCTGATTCAATGACTGAGTCATAGAGGCTGATGCTTGGATGAATATCTAAGGAGTTAGATAGAGGACTCATTAAGCATCATCAATGATTAACAAGTAGTGATCTCCAGTCTGAGTGGGAGATGGCAATCCCGTCTCATTAGACTGATATCTGGTCGACCTCTTGATGCAGGTCCTCTGCATAGGAATATTGATTCGGAGGTATCAGATTAGTTGAGTCAATGAGTTGACTTAACGAGATCGAGATAACCAAAGACCTATGATGAATGCTGTCACATCACAGGCAAACATCCTCTGACCAGAGACAGATATATTACTATATGTCTGAGCATGTACATTTGGCAGACCAATAGGTTGATGACCTAATCAAGGTCTATACACCGGCGAGCTGGTGTGCATGTAAGGGCATATGAGTAATATGATCTCTCAAAGGGATCATACAGGTTCACTTACGAACCGGGAGACATGAGCTCACTCATGAGGTATTGGGATTGAACAAATTCCATGCATGGTCATCATGCTTTAGAAGCATGATATGAATTTGAAGGTAAGATATATGCTTTGTGAAAGCATATGATCTGTACCATATCCCAAGGACCAAGATTGAGAAACTTAATGATCAGACCATGAAGATGACAGTGTAAAAGTGATCTTTATCTTCATGATGATCATGAGTCTTCCAGTATGCAGGATGTGCAGGTATTAGGAATACCTGAAGGGTGATTTGATCATAAACGATTGTATAACCATGACGCTTCCATTCCGAGGGAGTGATGAAACAGGTCTGGATTTTAGTGACTCCTCTCATAAGAGAAGTGACCTAATCTTAGTCCATGAGCTGGACATTGATCTGAATGAGATTCAGATGCAATGAGAAGATTAGGTTTACGGTCTTGATTTAATCAAGCATCTATGAGAGGTCCATGGGATCTGGATTTGAGATGTGATCTCAATATCCAAGTCACTATACGTGGAACAATACAATCGCCCTGTCCTTATCTCCAAGTATCTGAGGAGAAATAGCATTGTTCTTAAATGGTTTGAGAACAATTCCATGAGATCTAAGCAAAGAGAAGTTGATAATTAAATGTGATTTAATTATCATGATGTATGAGAAATTATCCAATATAATTAAATGTGATTTAATTATTATGGATAAGAATAATGTGGATAGTAATATCAAATTATTCCTAATATATTATAAATGTGATTTATAATGTATTAGAGAGAGTTAAATATAATTTTGTATTAGTAGATTAATTATTAATGTGTATTGGATACACATTGTCTAATTAATTGAAAATGTAAATTACATTTTGTTTTGGGTTGTGAATGTGATTCACAATATTCCAATGTCAAGATTGCAATATTCCCAAAATTAATTGAGAATTATTTTTGGTGAATAAAAATTGTTGGGAAAATAAGTAGAGAGATAAATTAGGAGATATGCAATCCCATGTAATCCATGGGATTGCCCTCCCCATAAGGAAGAGGGGGGGCGGCACCAATTCCCTTTAGGACTTGGTGGCCGTCCCCCTCTCCCTAATGGGAAGGAGGCTCTTAATTGTTATCTCACTCCTTATTTGATTGGTTTGATTTGGTATTAATGTATATTTGATTTATCAAATATATTTAATCAAAATTAAATCATAAGTTGTTGGCTTTTACCAACAACAATCTTGACCATTGGATTATCATAAATCAATCTCAACCATTGATTTTATGAGGCACATGGATTGAGATCCATGGATCCCAAAACCCTATAAATAGAGAGGCATACTTGGCTCTCTCTTTACACATGCTATTGTAGCAAAACTCTCTCTCTCTCTCTCTTTCTCATACTCGACGCCCCCTCTCTCCCTTGCTTCTTGGTGGCCGTCCACCTTGGTGGAGAGAACCGTCGTCGCCCGCGCCCTCGTGCCGCCGCCTCGACGCTCTGCGGTTCTTCGTCTACTTGGAGTGCTGCACTCGCGAAGGAGACGTGCGATCTCGTGTGTCGAGATCAGGAGCAACCGCGCTTGGATCAACATCTTGGATTGCGAGGACACCGCGGTTCATCCCCGCGCTCGCAAGCGATCTCTCCGACGATCGGACTTGAGACAGGAGGTCTCTTCTCTTAGAGACTCGATCAACCACGCTTCAAGAGGTATTGCATTATACTTGCTGTGGTTATAGATGAAACGATCCGAGAATGGTTCTTGGATCATGTGGTTTCATCGAATAAATTTTTTGAATTCCGCTGCACCGAACAACTAGTGCGACTAGTCGTTCTTCGTCGTATCCGATACGACGATCACGCTTCCGTAATGCGCTTGAGGATTTCTCCATATCCTTCAGACTGCTATTGATCGCAGCCTGATCTATGACAACTGAGGTGGTATGCGGTTCCTTTCCAGCCTATCTTCATGAAAAGAGAAAGAATTTAGATCATGCCTGACCAGGTCAACATGTAACTGCTGATGGTTTTCTTGAACCGGAGGTGATGATGAGGGAGAATGAGAAGAGGAAATCAAAGAAGAGCTTCTAGGGTTAGAGTCACACCTAGAAGTAGCAACTCGATTAGATTTCGGTTTGGGAAGAGAGACATCTCGAACTGATCTAGATGAATGAGAAGGTGCGCGAGAGAGTGGACCGATTAGAGTAGACTGAAGCGATCACCTACCCATCATCTTGATAAGATAATAGTTGAACAAGATCTCTGAAATAAAGGACTCCCACCACAAGTCAAATGCAAAACAAACCCCAGATTCACCAACCTAACCCGGTGATGACCGTAAAAGTTCAATCTCTTATCTTGTCAGTTTGAGGGTTATTTGGCAGACAAGTCTTCTCATAGATTAGCGTGAGCTGATAGGTGCTAGTATGGGAGTAAGTACAGACCATTTTCGGCTACCCATGTTACTTGAGGACTGTGCTATTTTGGTATCCTCTAAATCTTCCACTCTGCTAAGGAAGCTCATATCGTTTTCAGCCGAGATTCCCCACTGAAGATTAAGTGATTAAGTATATGAACTAAGTAGTACTTTAAAAGAAATCTAGACTATGGCTATACCTTAAGGGTCGTCTCTCACTCACAGATCTGGAGAGTACCTGCAATTCATGCGCCGGGGTCTGCTCTCCCAAAACAAGTGAATCCTTACGTTTCATGTTAGGGTCAGATAAAATTAGTAGTGCCTATTTTAATTTTCGATTATCACTTTTTTATTATTTTCAAACAACCGTATAACGTGTTTTTATCTTTTTGGTTTTTGTCCTAAGTACACAAGCAAGCAACTAGGTTATTCAACCTAAGCAAACACCTAGATGCGGTTGCGCAGAGAAGGGAAAAAACAAGAAATCCTAATAAGAACCTATCCTCTAAAAAGCCATCGAAAATCATCGATAAAAATGTGAAGCGAGAAAACCGCAGTGGGTGCCCTACTCCCCTAAGTGCACGACACTCGGTGAAACAGACCCCGAGAAGAAGGGAGGGAGGTACAAGTCAGGATACCTTGAAGGGGCCCCTTTATACAAACAATGTTTTACATTTTTATTACAGAAAATTACAATTAATACGCCTTGCAGTTCTGTCTCGCGCTGTTTAACCTGTGATGCACAAATAAGAAACAAAAAACTGTGAGGTTAGGAAATAAAATGACGAAGAGAAAAACCCTAAACCTAATTCTATGATGTACCCTAGTACTGCCTCCCCGATAACGGCGCCATCTGAAAAAGGCACCGATCGAGTCATCTAAAAATATACTACTATCACTCTGAACGATGGATTTTACCAGAAAAGATTAATTTCTAATTAATATTTTTATTTATTTTATTTATATTCCTAAACAAGATGTGTATAGTGTCAAGTACGGGAGTGTCAAACTTAGGGAGGCAAACTGTTGGAAACTAGGGTTAAACTATAGAATATTTATATTTTAAGATTCCTAATTTTTATTTTATTTTTAGAGATTTTTTGGATTTTTATTTGATTTTTAGGAATTTTATATTGCTTTTGTGATTTTTATATATTTTGTAATTTGTATTATTTTAGAAAAAAAAGTTTTATAATTTTTTTTAATTTCTTTTCCTGTTTTATGATTTTTTTAGAAAGTTTTTAGGATTTTTCTGGATTTTGTTGTATTGTAAGGTTGAAAAATTCATTTTTTATGAAAACAAAATCTTATTTTGTATTTTTAATATTGAAAATAATGCGAAAATCTTTTTATTTTATTTTTGTTGTAAATTAGGTGAAATTATCTTTAAAATGATAGGTTGTACGTTTTTGTGTGATTTTTATTTATTTAGTTATGATTTTTTTGAAGTTTTCATGTGTTTTGTATTTTTATTGGTTTTATTATACAATTTTTATTTTGTTTTTGGTTTAGAATGAAAAATATAGTGAAATATAATAAGGGTAATTTTTATTGGATTTTTAAAGGATGTTCTTATATTTTTATGATCTTTAAAATTTCTATTTTTGAGAGCTGCATTTACACTGAATAGTGTATAATACTGGTTGTTAATACGTATTTATTATTATTTTTTATGTTTTGTATTTTATTTAATATGTATTATAATACTATTATATAAGTATGCAATAATAGGGGTACGAGTGTAATAATAGGAAATTGTGGGGACACATGTGAAATGTTGAGACCCATATGGGGTATCACGCAAAATTCACAGAGAGAACATGTGCGTGTACGTGAGGACTTCTTGTCAGGTACCTGATTGAGAATAGCGGGAAGTTCGGGGGCATCAGCCCAAAACTCCCCAGCAAACACGTGTTAATCACATGCTTAACCTGTGAAGGATCTAATAGGAATTTGATTAAATTGGGGGGGGGGGGGGCTTACTTCGTAATTTGCTTGAAATATCTTCGCCTCATGTGCCGAGCACGTGAGGAAGTTAAGCGATGGGCGGCGTGATACAATGCTATGAACGCATGGCTTCCCGTCGTACATCTAATCAACTCTCGATCAAACGGTCGAGCTATGATCTAGGAGAAAAGCATTCTTTCCCAAAATAGGTTGCAGGCGGTGATGAGTTTTGATCGATGGTGTCCACGACTGTTCTGCATCCGATGGCAGAGGTCCTAGCGGTAGAGTATAGATCAGTAGGTTCTGATCGATCGTAAACCGGTAAGCAGATCGATGCAAGCACAGGTCTCTGGAAATCGATGGAGGAGGGCGGTCAATGTTGGAGAAGAGGGGCCGATACAATCTGGTCGCCCAACTGAGATAAACCTGCTATTGTCTAAGCCTTATCTCGATTCCGCTGGAATCGGATCTCAAATGGAGACAATATCAGATCTATATATGTGTTATACAAACAGAGAAGGATTCGATCTCAGATCTGTAGAGATCAAAAGTATTCAGGTATGGACGACGTATGCAGAAGCAGATAAAGCGAATTGAGGGGTGAAGAAATGAAATCGGAACAACGATAGAATGATCGACGAGGAAACAACGATGGTTTAGGGACTGATTAGAAAGGATGAGGTTGAGAAGAGAATAGAGAGGGTGAGATGAGAAGAGAAGGGATGAGTTTAAAGAGATAGAGGAGATGCTAACCTGAAATGAACGAAGAAACAGAGGTTGTCATTGATGTTCATCGCCTGCAGGTGGATAGGATGGTGCGCCTGTGGAAGAGTCGTTGCCTCGACAAGGCGGCGTGCCGCAGAGGCTGAGCACGCGCGATGGAGCAAAGCTGCACCACGCCGACAATCTCGCTGGAATCAACTCTCTAGACCTCACTCGACGATCGTGGAAGCCTATCACTCCTCTCGCGGACATGGAGCTCACGAAAGGTGGTTGAAAATGGCAGATTCTTACCGGCTATGGAGTATGGTGCTATATATAAGGTTGGGATCCTTGCAGCCCAAGAAAGGTGGTGCGGTCACCGGTGGCGGGTCCGGTGACCGCAAGTGGTTGGGCGAATTGGCGACGGAAGGAGGAGCAGTGACGTAAGGTTGGCATCGAGTACCAGGGAGGAAGAGAATGACGGGAAAGAAAGGGGGAAGAGAGGATAGAGAAATGAGAGAGGATAATTTTAAAAATAAAAATTAAGTAGTTATTAATTAATTAATGGTTAACTAAATGGATAATTAAATACATAATAAATAATTAAGTTAATTAAGATATAAATACTTAGATAATCACATACTTAACTAAGGAATTAAGAATCACTATTTTAATAAATTAATTAAGTATATAATTAATTAATTAATTAATTAATAATAAATAAATAGATTAATAAATAAATAAATTTAATGAATTATCATTTATTTTAATTTAATAATATAATAATATATAAAATAATAATATAAATTACGATACATTATGCAATTATACCAATACGGTCCCGAAATCCACATTTTCATATTAACTCCGATTTTAGCTAAATTAGTGTCATTCTGCAGATAATTGAATAATACGAATTTTAAAACTGAGTTTGCCCAATTCCGAGTTCATACAACCGAGTTATGAGGCCCGGAAAATTTAGGTAGCGGCTTTGATGCTTGGGTTTTGTTGGTAATTTAACTTAGTTTTATTTTTATATTTTTTTGTAAATTTTTAGAAGATTTTAGAAAAGAAATTAAGCTAATTGGATTTACGGTTAATTAATGAAAAATACAGGAAGTTTCTACATAAGTACTTATATACAATTGGTCCCAAATGTCAAAATTCACCCATTTTATTCGAATATTTTTTTGATATTTTGAATAAATAGTATTAAGTATAAAACGAAGTTTAAAGGTGAGTTTAGTCCATTTGGAGTTTTCTATAAATAGTTATGAACCTTGGAATTCGGCTTTTGCAACTTTTCAGTCCATGATAATTAATTATTTTTGTGTTGAATTATTTTTATGATATTTTTATAAAATAATATATATTTTTATGATCAACTTTTGTAAAAGAAGCAGTTTGATTTAAAATGATATAAGTGATAAACAAAATAGGTGAAATATTTACAAGGTGAAAAATGTGTTTAATTATATTTTTGTTCTTGATTTTCTATTATTTGTATAAGTTAGGATCCTTATCTCCCCTACTTATTTATTTTGTCGAACAAGTTAATATTGACCTGGTCTCGGTGTTAGGACCGGTCTGTATATATTACATATCTACAACCTTTTTCTTTTATTTTTCTTTTTCTCTTTATTATTATTTTTGGATAAAATAAGTGTTAAATATATAATATTAATATTTGTGGTTAGAATGATACTTGTAATTAGTGATTATTTACATGTATTTTACCAAGGTTTTTAGCCAAAATAAAAGAATAAAGGTGATGAATCACAGATTCATCACAGTCTAAATTCATCATTTTCACATTCTGGCCAAGTTTGAGATTTCTTGGACACTTTTTGAATATAATTTGCATTTTCGTTCTTGAACTTCGCTAAATTCGCATTTCACTTATTTATTGCATTTAAAAATTAGAAAACACTTCTTTGAAAACCTAGCGTTTAGATCGACTAAAAACCAACCTAAGGAGATAGTGGCCTCCCTGAGTTTGACCTTGGGCTTGCCCAAGTAAAAAAATTTACCACTTGCTTTGATTAGAAAATAATTGAATTTGCGGTTTTTGATTTATCTAACTTTACGCGACTGCAATGAACGAATATCTTTTAATCGTTAATTTGATTAAATTAAAAGGGCAATCCTCGGGTTCGTCAGTCATGTCATCTTATCACCTTGTGTATGGAAGGCCATGCCACCTGCCAGTAGAGCTGATTCATAAATCATTGTGGGCAGTTAACATTTATAATCTAGACTCACAACAAGGTGGTCAGAAGAGGAAAGAAGATCTGAACGTGTGATGAATCTCTAATTCTCACTCTTTATTCTTTTATTTTAGCTATTTATCTTGGCAAAGCATCATTTAATAAGTGTAAATACAATAAGTTAACATTCAACATGCATTTGTTAACTCTGCATATTTAGCATGTATTTATGCAAAAATAAAAGAATAAAGTAAAAGAAAAAGGAAGGAGGTATTTAGAATAAATACAGAGTGACCCGAACCCCAAGAGAAGGTCAAGCATTGACCTAATCGCCAAATAAAAATAAGAGAGAGAGAGAGATATGGCCTACTATATATTGTACATATTATCTGTGTAAATAAATAATTAATTTTGATAAAATCAAAATAAAATGTTCTTTTTACCTCCTTGTATATAGTCCTAAAAATAAAAAAAATCAGAAAAATAAAATAAAAATAAAATCCTCTCTCCCTTGTACAAAATACATGTACATATGTCTTACTCTCTATTTATTATATACCTGTAAATAAAAAATAAAAATAAAATAAAAATTATTTTATACTCAAAAAATTATGTTTTAAATAAATAAAATAAAAAATTAGGGTATTTGTGTAAAAATAAAAAAATAAAAATAATTGTACAAAATACATAGGTATATTTTACCTGTATATAATACATTATAATGTATATAGACTAATTTATTTTTCATAAAAATAAATAAAAATCACAGAAAAATAGCTTGAAAAATAATAAATATTTTTCATTCTATATTTTTTATTTAAGATCATTTATTATTTTTTATTGAATTTGTAAGTATTTTATATATTCCTATTTTTTGATTGGTCCAGGAGGGTTATTGACCCCGATCAACGCCCCCTCCTAGCTCGGGTCAGGTTGAAAACCCGTCGCCGGAGCCTTTTCTCCGATTTCTCCAGCCGAATCCAAGACCCTCTCTTCTCGAATATTGGACCGTGGATTCCTCGAACCTCCGTGATCCTCGCGGACTCCTTGGATGATCCGAATTGCTCTCGGGTCTCGCACTTCTTGCTGATGCTTCTAGACCCTCGAGCTGCCTATATAGTCTCTCTTCTGCCTCCACAATGCCCTAGCTTGTGCCTCGCTCCTCCTTCCACCTCTAGCCACCTCAGGTCGAGTGACAGCTTCCATAGAGACCCTTTGGATCGGATTTTGGTAGGGCATCCACCACGTGATGAATCCGTGATCATCACTCTTTATTCTTTTATTTTAGCTATTTATCTTGGCAAAGCATCATATAAATAGATGTAAATACAATAAGTTAGCAATATGCATGCATGCGTTAATATTACATAATTAGCAAGTATTTGTGCAAAAATAAAAGAATAAAGGAAAAGAAAACGAAAGGAGTTATTTAGAATAATACAGAGTGACCCGAACCCCAAGAGAGGGCCTAGAATTGACCTGATCGTCAAATAAAATATGTAGAGAGAGATAGGGCTTACTCTATAATGTACATATTATGTATATAAATAAATATTTATTTTTGACAAAATAAAAATAAAATACTTTTTACCTCCTTATATATATTCCTAAAATTAAAACAAAAATCACAAAAATAAAAATAAAAATAAAATAAATTTCTCTCTACTTTGTCCATAATACATGTATATATACTTCCTTCTTTATTTATTATATACCTGTAAATTAATAATAAAAATAAAATAAAAATTATTTTGTACTCCAACAATTATGTTGTAAATAAATAAAATATAAATTTAGGGTATTTTTGTAAAAATAACAAATTAAAAATAATTGTACAAAATACATAGGTATATTATACCTGTATATAGCACACTATACTATATATAAACTATTTTATTTTTCAAAAAAATAAATAAAAAACATAGAAAAATTCCTTGAAAAAAATAAACATTTTTCTTTTTATTCATTTTTTAATTAAAATTCATTTATTATTTTTAATTTATTTATCTTTATTTATCCCTGCTATTTTGTCTTGTAGCGGCTTTTGTCCTTTTCCCCCGCAGCTTCTGATTGGTCCATGTCACCTTGTTGACCCAGGTCAACCCCCTCTTCCAAGGCTTGACCCGACCCGACCGCTTCACCGGACTGATTTCTCCTATTTCTTCCCATCGGATCATGCATCTTTTCTCCCCGATTCCTTACCCGCATCTTCCCCATGGATCCATCACCTTCGCGGATCCCTAGAAAGATGCGGATCTTCCTAGGGTTGCGTGCTTCCACCTGATTCTTCCAACCTCTTGGGAATGTTATAAAGCTTCTCATCCGCTCCAAGACGGTAGCTTGGGCCTCACTCCCATTTCTAACCCTATCCACCTCCACCTGAGTGACAGCTGCTCGGAGCACCGTTTGGCGCTCGATTTGGTGCAGCAGAGCCGACGCTCCACCTTCGTGGCTGGACCTCCGTCGCGAGTAGCCTCCCCCAACTTCCGCATCGAGGTCGAGGCCATCACCCCGATGACCACCCTCGCCTGGAGCTCAGGAACACATCCCGACCTTCAGGTAACCCTTATATCCTTCCCATTTCACAGTTCGATCGAATCTTTCCATTTAGCGCCGTCGTGCCTTCGCCTACTCTGACCAGCCGGTAGGAGCCCCGTCACCCACTTCCAGCCGCTCTGATCGACCCGCACGCTCACCCCACATCTTGCTCCGCAACCTGATCGCCCTTAGCCTCGACCATCAGGTCAAGATTAGGATTTAGATCTCCCTACCATCTTCGCCGGAGATCGATGCCCACCTCCCTCTGCTTCTTTGGCTTTGAGTTCCAATAACCCGGACCGGAGCATCGCCCTGAGTCTCAAATGCCCTTTACAAGTGAAAGCACACGTTGAAGAGCCCTATTTCCATCCATCCAAGACTCGCTGGAGTATCTCCATGCCCCCTTCGTCGCCAAACTCATCCAACCGGTGGAGCCTACATCAGGTATGCTCAGTCGAAGCGGAGGCCTCCCACAATCACACTAGTGCCTCCCGATCAATCATCGGAGCTGAGGATCACCTCCTTGGTGCCGGTGAAGCTCATCTCCATGCTGTTTGTCCAGGCTGCTCCAGCACTGTTGGATCGGCCCTGAGCCTCCAGATCGCATCCGGACCGCCGGCCCAGCATACCTGTCAGACCGTTGAATGTCAGATCTGACGTCCATCAGCACCCCACATCCTCGACCAGTTCTAGACCGTCAGATCTGATACCTGCCGCAATCAGAGCCGCACATCCACACCCCCACCAGCGACCTCCACGTGTCCTCAGTGCCTCTCACATGCTGCAGGGTATTGAAGGATATGGGATAATCCTCAAGCGCATCACGGAAGCGTGAGGATCGCATCGTATGCGATCGGGAGCGACTAGTCGCATTAGTTGCTCGATGCATCGGAAATTAAAATTTTTCTTGTGACGAAACCACATGATCCAAGAACACTTCTCGGATCATTTTTTCTAAACCACAAACAAGTAATAGGATTACCTCTTGAAGCGTGGTTGCGATCGAGTCTCTAAACAAAGAGACCTCCTGTCTCAAGTCTGATCTGACGGAGGAGATGCTTGCGAGCGTGTTGATGAAACACATGCTTCTCGCAATCCATGTTGATGATCCAAGCGGTGGATCTCCTGATCTCAACACACAAGATCCGACATCTTCTTCACGAGCGAGGCGCACCGATGGAGACGAAGATCCACGAGCAAACGATCGGGCAACATAACAACGACGCTGCAGCGATGGAGATTCTCTCTAGGGCATTCATGGTGGACGGCCACATGAGAGAAGAAGAGGGGGTGTGCAGAGAGAAAGAGAGAGAGAGAGACTTATGTCCTCTTGTGTAAAGAAGAGCAAAGGGGGTGCCTCTCCTTTTATAAAATTTTGGGATCCATGGATCTCAATCCATGTACAACATAAATCCAATGGCTCACATTGATTTATGTTTCTTTTAATGGATAAGATTTATGTTGGTAGAAACAAACAATAATTAATTTAATTTGGATTAAATGTATATTGATAAATTAATATGATCTAATCCCAAATTAAATCAATCAAGCATGGAGATTATGGAATGAAGATTGCCTCCTTCCATAATATGGGATTTGTTGGCAATCTCATGTAATCTCATGATATCTCATGAGATTACATTATTCCATGGAAATCTCCATGATTTACAACAACACTTGTTGTAAATTATTCAACAAAAATAATTAATAATTATTTTGTGAATATTGCAATCTTGCCATTGGAAAATTGTGAATTACATTCACAATCTAAAATAAAATGTGAATTACATTTTGAATTAATTGTCCAATGTGAATCCAATTCACATCAACATTTAATTAACAAATGTAAATTACAATTTGCTCTCTCTCATATATTATAAATCACATTTATAATATATATGATTAATATGGATAGTGCGATCCACATTATTCATACCATGATAATTAAATCACATTTAATCATCTTAGATCTCTATTCTCATGTGCTCAAATAATGTGAATCACATTCACATTATTTACATCTTTGATAATTAAATCACATTTAATTATCTAAGATAACTCTCCTTATAATATGAATCAAATTCATATTATCCATGATAATTAAATCACATTTAATTATCGATTTTCTCAATGCTCGGATACTTATATCAACAACAAAATTATCCTGAACTCTTTAAGGATAATGTGCTTTCTCCGTGGATACTTGGAGATAAGGACATAGTGATTGTATTGTTCCACGTATAGTGACTTGGATATTGAGATCACATCTCAAATCTAGATCTCGGGCCTCCAATAGATGCTTGATTAAATCAAGACCGCAAACCTAATCTTCTCATTGCATCTGAATCACATTCAGACCAATGTCCAACATTTGGACTAAGATTAGATTACTTCTCTACTGAGAGGAGTCACTAAAATCCAGACCCGTTTCATCACTCCCTAGGAATGGAAGCGTCATGGTTATACAACCGTTTATGATCACATCACCCTCAGGTATTCCCAATACCTGTACATCCTGCATACTGGAAGACTCAGAATAAACCTGAAGTATAAGATCAATTTTACACTGTCTACTTCAGAGTTTTATCATTAAGTTTCTCATTCGATCATTGGGAGTTGGTATCGATCATATACTTTCTAAAAGCATATATCATACCTAGGTCTTGATCATATACTTTCCAAAAGTATATATCAAACCTATAAATTCAGTCAAGCTTCCAAAGCGAGACGACCGTGCATGGAATTTGATTCTTTCCAATATCTCATGAGTGAGCTCATGTCTTTCGATTCTGTAACTGAACCTGTATGATCCCTTTGAGAGATCATATTACTCATATGCCCTTGCATGCACACCAGTGCGCCGGTGTATAGACCTTGATTAGGCCATCAACCTATTGGTCTGCCAAATGTACATACTCAGACATATAGTAACACATCTGTCTCCGAGAAAAGGATGCGTGCCTATATCATGACAACATACGATATAGGACTTTGGTTATCTCGATCTCGTTAAGTCAACTCTTTGACCTAACTAATCTGACACTTTCGAATCTCTATTCCTATGCAGAGGACCTGCATCAAGAGGTTGGTCAGATATCAACCTAACTAAGAAAGGATTGCCATCTCCTACTCAAGCTGGAGATCACCTCTTAACAATCATTTGACGGTGCTTGATGAGTCCTCAATCTAACTCATTAGATATTCATCCAAGTACCAGTCTCTATGATTCAATAATTGAATCAACAGCTGTATGATCATCACGATGGCCATGGTACGTAACCCTAATTGTACTAAGGGACCTATTATGCAAATTAGTTATTCTTCATTTCAGATCGGGGAATGATATTTACAATAACATTTATTGCATAATGGCTCGTGGGCTTGCATGTCCAACAGGTATATTGCTCTTTTTACCATGCATTTATTTATGTTTTATGTTTTAGTCTGTAAATAAAAGTTGTAGTTGAACTTATTTACACTTCGATACCTATAGTTTCTGATATTTGCGTTTTAGTCCTCCCTATCTGGAGACACGTGCTTGGTCACGTGAACAATGTTGTTTTTACATGTTTGCCCCTAGATATTCGTTATGTTAACGTTTGATTGAAAAGTTTTCCAAATTTGCACTTATGCCCCTGCGAACGTTATATTACGTATGTGATGGAATTGATTGGAAATTTTACGAAGACCCCCTGGACTTTTTGTGCCTATTATTATTTAATCCATCCACTTAAACTAATTGCATTTAGATTCCTAGTACCTTGTGTTTGATTTTTAATTAAATAAATATCAAATCTATTCCAAAAATTCCCAAAAAATTACCATTAGCTTATGCTACTATGTAATATTTTTTGTAATTTTTGTAATGCAATTTGAGTTTATTTACTGTTTTCTAAAACTCAAAAACCCTAAAAAGTGTATTTTCCTAATTTAGAAAATCCATAAAAAGTTTAAAAATTACTTTAAAAATTCTAGAAATATTCCTGAGTGTGTGTTTTGGTTTGATTTAACTTCTGTAGCATTTTTGTTTCATTCCCTTTTATAAAACCCCTTAAAAATTACAAAAGACCAAAAAATTTATAAAAATCATAAGAAATTCCATAAAAATAAAAAATTGTGTTTTCAAGTCTTGTAGTTAGATTTTGTTTTCTATTTTGACATAAAATTGCAACCAGGAAATTTTGGGCATTTTAATATTTTAAAGTTGCCTTTTCCCCTGACTGTACACTGTTTTCATATTTTTCCTTTCTTTTATTTTTAGAAAATTGCATAAAAATAAAAAAATTCATAAAATATCCAAAAACACTTGCATATTTTGAAAATATAAAAACATTTTTATTTTGAATTTTTGAGCATTTTTGATCTTAATAAAAATTGTTGTAGTGAGATTACTTTTAGTTTCTTATTCTTTTTCTTATTAAGAAAATATAAAAAATTGCAAATTAAGGACCACCAAAAATACTTCTTTTCTCCTTTGATTTCTCGACTACTTCGTAGGACTATTTCGTGCTCGTTGTGTTCGATCCTGGTGGCTATACAAGGATAAATAAATAGCGAGACCGCTGCTCTTGTTTTTCGTGCTTGATTGCTTTCTTTGGTGGTCTAATTTTTCTCGTTGAGTTCAGCTCAAGTGGTTGAGGTTGCAAGGACCTTTGATATCACTTAGCCTCTATCGCTCAACCGCTCATCGGAATGGCGTCGTTGCTGGGGAGCACGACTTAGTAGTCGGTTTTCAGACTTCTTTATTTCATTTTTTATTTTTATTTTTTTCTTTTCTTAATTTGTTTGCTTTTCATTTTTATTTCTTTATTTGTTTCTAGTTCTATTTTTCATAATTGTGATCTGACATAGCTTTTGTTTCTCTCTTTCCTGCGAGGGCCCGACGAGCGAGGGCGACATTCCTAGGAGCGCCGACACACCCGAGCGAAGCAGAGGCAGCTCATTTCTTCATCAAGCAACAAGAGAGCGTAGGAGAAGAGGAGCAGAAGATTTGGAAGATCCTTTGAGGACTTTTAGCATTTTATCCTATTATTATTGTAATAATTCAGGACCAGGGACACTTGGATGTTTGGCCTTTATCATAGTTTGTTTCACCGAGCACCAGTGTGCTCGAGAGACCTCACTACGGTTTTCAACGGTTTTGTGTTCTCGATTTTCTTTTATTTTTTATTCTCGAAGAATTTTTCCCTTAGACTTCGGATTTTCTCTCTGATTGTGACGTAATTAATTAAGGCCCAATCCCTAGATATATGCATGTACCTATAGATCACAATTGGACTTAATTAATTAAATCACAAGAAAAAGCTAATTTGGTCACTTAAGAGGTCGCGTGCCGCTAGAGGCCATATACAACGCATGCAGGATCCGTTATGGCGGACACCGATCGGCATCTGAGACCGAACTCCGACCTCTCTCTTTGACCTATTAGCTATTGTTCTTCGCGTGTAGAAATTTTTCGTCTAAGGTTGTTTCCTTCTTGCATCATATAGGTAGTTTTATTTCTATCTTTTATTTATGTGCGGATCACCCTGCATGTAGAGTGCTGGCGACAGGTACACATCTCTGATTTTGCATGCATCATCGTGTTTGAACTTGCATCGGCTTTTTCGACTTCTCCCCTATTTTTAGACTTTCAATAAATCAGGAGACCGAAAAATTTGTTAGGTGTTCGTTTGTTACTAAAAAATACAAAAAAAGTGAAAATCATAAAATTGGGACTGCTAAACACACTTGATTCTAAAAGACACTCAACTTAAAATCTGTCTTGGGAGAGCAATCCCTCCTTGTTTGGTTTGCATGCGCGAGAGAGTGACCCGCACACTAGGCTAGAGACATGCCTGATCTTTCATCAGACTGTTGGTCTTGGGTTAGTCGTTCTCCAGTGAGGATCGCTCCGGTCTCCGGTAAAGCGGGCTGCGATATCCTTAACAGAGCGAGTTGATCGGGTAGCCGGTAAATGACCCGCAACTTGTACTGGATGGGAAAGATCTAGCTTTGGGATTGGGCCCGTCTCCTGAGAGCATTGGGTTCCTACTAGCTCACTTAATCACCCTACTAGATTGAATTATCACCTAAATAAAATTGATAAGATAAAAGACTGAACCTTTACGGTCATCAGCTCTCAGCGTTAAGTGAATCGGGGGTTTGTTTGCTGATCTAGTTTGTTTTCAGATCCCATCTGCACTCCTGTCTCCTTTCTTGTCTTCATTCTATCTCTCTCTTTATCCCTCCCTCCCTCCTTTCATTATCCTTCCCCTTTTCCATACCAGGATGATGGGTCTCCCTCCTTTCTTGCCGAATCTCGCGGCTTCTTCAGCTTATTCCCATCATTCCCGTACACTCTCGTGGGAGGTCAGAACTCCGACCGACCTTCCATCTTCTCCTTCTCTATCCCCTCTTTCTTTTGGGCATGCTGTGCTTGACTCCCGCAGAGATTAGACTGACCAGATGCGAGACCTGGGAAATTTCATTGCTGGGATGAAAGCGCATTCCATAAGCGAGCACATAGAGCAGATGCGAGTTTCAGATACCTCCTACGCTAGGATGATGGATAAGCACAATGATCAGGAAGCATAGTTAGCTTCTACATTGAGTCCCTTCATTCTGGATTTGGAGTTCATTCAGAGACTGCCGAAGTTTTCTGGGGAAGTGCACGAGGATCCATACCTTCATCTATCTGAGTTTGAGGACTTTTGTGTGACCCATGTATACTCGGATATCGATTCTGAAGAGTTGATGCTTAAGACCTTCCCATTGTCACTCCAGGGTAGAGCCATGAGATGGCACAGACGATTGGGAAGGAAGTTTGATACGTGGGGAGCGCTACGCTTAGAGTTTCTACAGAGATTTTACCCCCATCGTAGAGCATATATGATGCGGTCTTTCATCACGGATTTTCAATAGATCCCTAGGAGCCATTGCATGATTCGTGGTTGAGGTTTCTTGACCTCTTGAGGAGATTGCCGGATCATGGACTTTCGCCGATCGACCTTGTTGAGATCTCCATGAGGGGGATGACCACTGAGCAGATTGCACTGGTAGTTACCTCATGCGGTGGTTCACACCACAGTTCTGACATTGATTTTCTTACTACCATCTCGAGAGCACTTACATACATCCCATCTTCACGAGATGCATTAGTCAGAACATCACATGAGGGTGATGCAGTACCAGTGGGGTGTGCTACACTTCATGAGGACTCATCTACAACACACCAGATTGAGGACATGGATTCTGCTGTAATACAGATGATGGATGACATGACTACCACCATGGGTTTTCAAACTAAGAGATTGATCGAGTTCTCATTGGTCTTCCAGCCAGAGTTCGAGTCAGTACCATACTTTTCAGTTCAGGAGTCTTGGATATCAGATCTTCTGATATTCCAAGATATCGAGGAGCCCACGATGTTTTAGACATCAGTTCAACCATTTAAGTTTCCATTGCCCGCTCATTCAGCTTCTACTCTGCAGAGATACTTCTCTTACTCAGATGGACATCCTGATCCAGCCTAGCAACCAGAGCTCGATGAGGGACACCACCTTGATATACCAGATATAGATAGTCCCGTAGTTGAGCCTTGTGTACTCTAGTTCGAAGAATTTGATACATTCTTTGAGGACCAGATATTAGCCAGTATTGCCACTATTCGAGGACCAGTTTCAGACAGTTCTACAGTATCAACGTTGTTGACCAGTACCCTGTTCTATTTTCAGATTATTCAGAGGTCTCTTTCAGCCGATGAGACATTTATGTGCGACGAGTTGGTGCTTGACAGTAGCACAAAGTCCCAGTTAGATTCTGATCCTCCCTTCCTCAATGATGATTTAGCATTACTCCCTGAGGGTTATCTACAGGAGGATGCCACATATGCTGTGTACTCGATTTCACTTTCTGAGAGTGTATCCGATCAGTCGGATCATGAAACCGAGTCTTCTGATACTTCTGCTTTCTCTCACCTCGACGACCCTCGCGAGGATGACCCAATCTTTGAGATATTCGATGATGTTGTTAGTATTTCTCTATTATATGCATCAGATATTAGCTCTCTTAGTGAGTCTCCTGATCTTAATCTTCCATATCTTCTTGAGACGGTGATTAACGTGGATGATTCCATGACTGATCCATCTTTCTCCACATTTGACTTCTTCAGCTCTGCCCTTCCACTCCATTCTCATATTGAGCCGATGCACTCTTTTGTGCTACTGGAGCCCTATTTAATCTTCCCATATTTTTACCTGGTAGCAGACACCCGCCTGATTGTTTACTTGGGTGCCATAATTTACACTATTGACCTCGTCGTTTTTCTTCTTCTAAGACTATGACGATAGTACATCATTTGCCTTACAGATGTCGTCCTGAACCTTGATACTACTGTTGTCCTAACCTTTGCGCCCAGCTAGGGGCGTAAAACCTAGCGCTTGTTGAGAGGCACCTCAACATTATCTACTTTGTATATACTTGTTTCGTCTTGATTTGTTCCTTGTTTCTTCCGTTTTTGTTTTACACCCCAGGTCTCATTTAGGATTATTTCTGCTATATGTGGGATGCACTTTATCCTAAGTATTGGGGGGTGTAGACACCGAGTTGTTCATCCTCGTTCTGTTTCATTACTCTTGTTGTTGCCAATACTTAAGGGTCCTTCACCTTAATTATAGGGGGAGTGATGTCGTTACTTTCATCTTGTATATATTTGTCTTCATTTCTGCTATTCCCTCGCTTGTCCTCTACAATGTTCATATTTCTTTCTATACTTAGGGATCTTTTGCCCTAAGTATGGGGGGGGGGCAAGATGAGTCATTGCTTACCTTATACATTCTATCACTCGGTTTTCCCTTAATGTATAGTCTGCTATACTTAGGAGTACTTGATCCTAAGTATAGGGGGAATCACTGAGCCCTCTTCATTCTATTCTTGGATCTGTCATTGTAAGTATAGAATTCCTTTTCACTTCCCTATACTAAGCACGAGTTATGTCCTCTTCATCGCTCTTGATCCAATTTGAGGACATCGTTCAAGCAAAGTATGGGGGGGTGTTGTATATATTACATATATACTTTAGACATAACTCGTACTTTGTGTGAGTGTGTTAATAAATAAAATGGCTAAAATCCTTTATTTAATAACTGTAAAAATTTAAATTTTTTTCTTATACATAAAATTCTTTCTTGCACATACATAACTATGTATAAAATTTATTTTTGTACAAATGTTTGTAAAAATATTTTGTTTGTAAAATCTGTGTAAATATTTTGGTATCAAAATTATGTATATAGTACAAAATTTTTTGTCAAATGTTTGAAAAACAAAAGTTTTCAAAAACCCTCATGTAAATGTTTGTAAATAGTTTGCAAAACCCCTCCATTCACGCATACATTCAAACATTTTTCAAAAATTTGCGCATTTTCAGAAACCTTGCATAAAAAACTTTTTGTATATACTTGTATAATTTTTCTGAATCATAGTTGACATTTAAACTAGCCTGGAATTAAATTGGAAAATGAAGCTTGGTTAAGACCTTAATCCACTTAATTATAAAAGGAACCTTATAGTACTTAGGGTTAACACTTTTCAAGTCCATTGGTGACTTAATTCTTTGAGTCCACTAGACTATGATCACATGTCATCTTGATGAGACTAAGTAGAACATTTAATAATGCAGACATAACTCTCACAGACAATGGCTTTACTTGCACCATCACCTTACACATAGTTCTCTACGGATGAGGTGGTGAGGAGGCAGTTTCCTTTGACTTGGGGTAACATATGAGGGTAGTACTTCTAGGCGGAACCTCTTATCTTCTTTTAGTGAAGGAAGTGCGTCTCAACTTGGTCTAGCGATGTTGAGGTCTAAAGACATGAGTTGTGGGTTGCAATAATGCTTCAAAAGAGGGATAATCTATACGCTCAAGAGGAAAAAGTCCTTATGTATATATGCTGCACCATGTAGATATGTTATACATATGCACAACAAAAAAAATGTGCAAAAGAAAGAAAAACTCCAAAAAAGTGGTGGGTCTGATAGAAAATGAAATATGCACAGGAGTGTATATAGCCAAATAAAGCAAAGCTTATGTTATCCATTCTCATCTCATGACGCTTGTAGTGGGAGACTTAGCTCCACTGGTTGGGCTCCCAGGGATACATGGCTACACTGACCATGGTCCATTCTCTTCTTCCTTCTCTTCTTAAGCCGATTGCACTTGAACCTAGAAGGGAATACCCCTCTCCTCGAGGAAAGAGTGGCCAGACTCGGGCATTAGAGTTACCTTGTTGAGGGAGGTTGTTACTTTACCATTTCTGAGGTGGGGAGCTACATATCACTTACACAGTACAAGAAAATATTCATGGTCATTAGAGTTTGTGTATGTAGACTTGTTTTGATCTGGATTACTGAGGAGTCTTGACCATAGATTGGTGGAACTTAGAGGCTGTTGAGTTTTAAGCCTAGGTCCAAATAAGGTTCCGTTAAATTAATAATCCAAAGGTCTGATTGAGCTCCATACTCCAATTCAATGAAGACAAGTTTAATAATCAACCTTGACTCTCCTTCTTTTTCTTTTCTTTCTCTTTTCACTTCTTTTTCAAATAAGTGTTTGCTAAGGGACTAGCAAAGGTAAAGTTTAGGGGGGTGATGAATCCCTGATCATCACTCTTTATTCTTTTATTTTAACTATTTATCTTGGCAAAGCATCATATAAATAGATGTAAATACAATAAGTTAGCAATATACATGCATGTATTAATATTACATAATTAGCATGTATTTGTGCAAAAATAAAAGAATAAAGGATAAGAAAAAGGAAGGAGGTATTTAGAATAAATACAGAGTGACCCGAACCCAAGCGAGGGCCAAGCATTGGCCTGATCGCTAAATAAAATATGTAGAGAGAGATATGGCTTACTCTATAATGTACATATCATGTGCATAAATAAATAATTATTTTTTTCAAAATAAAAATAAAATATACTTTTTACCTCCTTACATATATTCCTAAAAATAAAACAAAAATCATAAAAATAAAAATAAAAATAAAATAAAATTTTCTCTATTTTGTACATAAAACATGTATATATACTTCCTTCTTTATTAATTATATATCTGTAAATTAATAATAAAAATAAAATAAAATAACAATTAATTTGTACTCCAAAAATTATGTTGTAAATAAATAAAATATAAAATTGGGGTATTTTTGTAAAAATAACAAATTAAAAATAATTGTACAAAATACATAGCTATATTATACCTGTATATAACACACTATATGGTATATATACTAATTTATTTTTCAAAAAAAATAAATAAAAATGATAGAAAAATTCCTTGAAAAATAATAAACATTTTTCATTTTATTCATTTTTTTAAATTTAACTCATTTATTATTTTTAATTTATTTATCTTTAATTTTCCCTACTATTTTGTCTTGTAGCGGCTATTGTCCTTTCCCCCGCCGCTTTTGATTGGTCCATGCCACCTTGTTGACACATGTCAACCCCCTCTTCCAGGGCTTGACCTGACCCAACCGCTTCACCGGACCGATTTCTCCTATTTCTTCCCATCGGATCACGCATCCGTTCGCCCCGATTCCTCACCCGCATCTTCCCCGTGGATCCATGAACTTCGCGGATCCGTAGGAAGGAGCGGATCTTCCTAGGGTTGCGTGCTTCGACCCGATTCTTCCAACCTCCTGGGAATGCTATAAAGCTTCTCATCCGCTCCCCCTGAAAGGTAGCTCGGGACTTTCTCCCATTTCTAACCCTAGCCACCTCCAGCTGAGTGACCGTTGCTCGGAGCACCTCTTGGCGCTCGATTTGGTGCAGTAGAGCCTACGCTCCACCTTCATGGCAGGACCTCCACCGCGAGTAGCCTCCCCCGACTTCTGCATCGAGGTCGAGGCCAACACCCCAACGACCACCCTCACCTGGAGATCAGAAGAACATCCTGACCTTCAGGTAACCCTTATATCCTTCCCATTTTGCAGTTCGATCGAATCTTTCCATTTAGTGCCGCCGTGCCTTTGCCTGCTCCGACCAGCCGGTCGGAGCCCCGTCACCCACTTCCAACCGCTCTGATCGACCCGCACTCTCATCCCACATCTTGCTCCGCAACCCGATCGCCCTTAGCCTCGACCATTAGGTCGAGATTAGGATTTAGATCTCCCCTACCATCTTCGTCGGAGATCAATGCCCGCCTCCCTTCGATTCTTTGGCTTTTAGTTTCAATAACCCGGACCGGAGCATCGCCCCGAGTCCCAGCTGCCCTTTGCAGGTGAAAGCACGCACTGAAGACCCTTGATTCCATCAATCCGAGACTCGCCAGAGTAGCTTCAGTCTCCCTTCGTCGCCAAGCTCATCCAGCCGGTGGAGCCTCTATCGGGTCCGCTCAGTCGACGTGGAGGCCTCCCACGATCGCACTAACGCCTCCCGATGAATCATCAGATCTAAGGATCACCTCCTTAGCGCCGGTGAAGTTCATCTCCATGTTGTTTGTCCAGGCTACTCCAGCACCGTTGGATCATCCCTAAGCCTCTAGATCGCATCCGGACTGCCGGCACAGCATACATGTTAGTCCATTGGATGTCAGATCCGACGTTCATCAACGCCCCACGTCCCCGACCAGTTCTAGACCGTCAGATTTGACACCTGCCGCGATCAGAGCCGCACGTCCACGCCCCCACCAGCGGCGTCCATGTGTCTTCACGTGCCTCTCACATGCTGCATGGGTATATTGCTCTTTTTACCCAGCTTTTTTTATGTTTTATGTTTTAGTCTGTAAATAAAACTTGTAGTTGAACTTATTTGCACTTCGGTCCCTATAGTTTCTGATATTTGCATTTTAGTCTTCCCTGTCCGGAGACACGTGCTTGGTCATGCGAATAGTGGTGTTTTTGCATATTTGGCCCTGGATATTCATTATGCTATCGTTTGATTGAAAAGTTTTCCAAATTTGTACTTATGCCCCTTTGATCATTTTATTACGCGTGTGCTGGAATTGATTGGAAATTTTACAAAGACCTCCCTGGACTTTTTGTGTCGGTTATTATTTAATACAGAAACTTAAACTAATTGCATTTAGGTCCCTACTACCTTATGTTTGGTTTTTAATTAAATAAATATCAAATCTACTCCAAAAATTCCCAAAAAATTACCATTAGCTTCTACTACTGTGTCATATTTTTGGTAATTTTTGTGACGCAATTTGAGTTTATTTACAATTTTCTAAAATTCAAAAACCCTAAAAGTGTGTCTGTCTAATTTAGAAAATCCATAAAAAAATAAAAATCACTTTAAAAATTCAAAAAAAATTCCTAAGTGTGTTTTTGGTTTGTTTTAACTCTGTAGCATTTTTGTTTCATTCCCTTTTATAAAACCCCTAAAAATTACAAAAGACAAAAAGCTTATAAAAATCATTAAAAATTCCATAAAAATAAAAAAAATGTTTTTTCAAGTCCTGTAGTTAGATTTTGTTTTCTATTTTGACATAAAATTGCAACAAGGAAATTTTGGGCACTTTAAGTATTTTAAAGTTGCCTTTCCCTCTGGTTGTACACTATTTTCATATTTTTCCTTTCTTTTATTTTTAGAAAACTGTATAATAATCAGAAAAAGTTCATAAAATACCCAAAAACACTTGCATATTTTGAAAATATAAAAACATTTTTATTTTGAATTTTTAAGCATTTTTGACCTTAATAAAAATTATTGTAGTGATATTGCTTATATTTTCTTATTCTTTTTCTTATTAAGAAAATATAAAAAAATTGCAAATTAAAAACCACCAAAAATTCTTCTTTTCTCCTTTGATTTTTCGACTACTTCATAGGACTATCTCATGCTTCTTGTGTTCGACCCCGATGGCTATACCAGGTTAAATAAATAGCGAGACCACTTCTCTTGTTTTTCGTGCTTGATTGCTTTCTTTGGTGGTCTGATTTTTCTCATTGAGTTCGCCTCGAGTGGTTGATGTCGCAACGACATTTGATATCAGTTAGCCTCTATCGCTCGACCGCTCATCACCGCGTTTAGCCTCCTAGCCTTCTGCAACTTGGTAGAGGCCATAACCTCGCTCACCACCTTCGCCTGAAGCTCCAGAGTTCATCTCGAACTTCAGGTATCCACCATTCTACTTCCTTTTGTCCATTCGATTCATTCTTCCATTTTGCACCACTGTACCTTCGTCCGCCCGGCTCCGGTTGTCGGAGCCCCATCTCATCGTCATACGCTTATCGATCGAACCCCCTACGCACACTCACCCTTGCTCTGCCATCTGATCACCCTTAGGCTCGAATGTTAGGTTGAGATTGAGGCCTGTATCTCCTCTACCACCTTCGTCGGAGATCAAATCCTGCTCCCCTTCGCTTCTTTCTATTTTTTCCTCAATAACAAGTACCGGAGCTTCGCACCGAGTCTTCTCCACTCTTTGCAGGCATATTTGCGTGAGGGTAGCTCCATCGAGAAGCTCAACTGATCAGGCGGAGTAGCTACAAGTGGAGCCACCTCGCCCCGGTCATCCGACCATTGGAACCATCCTCGGACACGCCCACTAGACGTGGAGTACCTCCACGATTATTTTGAGCTCTTCGTCACCTATATCCGAGTGCTGGATCTTCATCCTCGCTTTGTTGAAGCTCACCCCGATGAGTTCTTCTGGGACCTTCAGCCACTGTTGATCAGGCGTAGCCCCTCAGGTTTCATCATAGCCGTTCGTTACCCCTTTTGTTAGACGCATAAGATGCACGATTAACGACCATCTAGGCCGACATTCCCAGTACCGTCTGATTCCCGCAGACGCCATCTAGCCCGTACACCTACTCCACGTGTCTGCACTTTGATGAATCTCGGGTTCATTACTCTAAATCTCATTTATTAAGCTCAAATCCCTCAAAATCAACAACATTTCTGCATTTATTCTGCATAATTAGCATTCATTCATTTTCTAATAAGAATTGCATTTTAGCACTAATTTCTGCACAAAATAAGAAGCTAAAAATCCCAGCCAAAAAAATGACCTGTAAATAGCCTAACTTCCATGATTTTTAACTCATTCATGCTAACTCTAAAAACCCAAAACCACCTCCACTGTGTACATATCACTAACAAAAATAAATGAAAATATAAAAAATCATTAATTCAGATAAGTGGACCAAAACCCAAACCCTAGTTTCAGGATTTACGGACTAAGAACATTATATCTTCCTCATCCAGTGTCAGTTTTAATCCTACTCATTTGAACTAATGTACATTCAATTACCTTCAAAACAAGACCATGTTCAAGTGAATCGGAGCTCATATGTGAAAGTTGAGTTTTGGGCCTCTTTGTACATTGTGTATTTTAATGGTTTTGACCTAATATTTTATGTACATATTTTCTTAATTAATAAAAATCCAAAAAAATAGATAAGGCATCTTTATTTAACTTTATTTTTTTCTACTTTTTTTCGGATTTTTATCTGGTTTAAAAATGACAAAATAGAAAACCCAAAAATTAAGGTATTCTATCTACATGGGAAACCCCAAAAATTCATTTTGTGCATTTGATCGATTTTGATTTTGATGTCTTCATAAAAGTAGTAGATCTCATCGAGACGGAATAGAAACTTTTTCGATCCGAGGTCATTTACTATTTATTTTTAATTTTACAAAGTCTTTATTCTCAGATTTTGTGGTGCTGACACGTGGCAACCCCTGGGGCTGCCATGTGTCAGTGCTTTTTGGCCTTATTATATATTCGTAAAAAAATTAAAGCCACCGCACGTGCGTCACACGTGCCTCCCAGGCACGTGCTCCGCACGTGGCCCGCTCCATGTCTCGTGCGACCACGTAGCGCCACAGGAACCGTCCGATCGTGCTCGATCGGACGACGCCTGTGCGTTGTCTTCCCCCCTCATTTCGGAACCCCCCTGATCTCCACAATGACCAACCTCCTCCAGTTATCTCGCGCGGCCAACCTCCTCCGCTCATCTCACACCGCCAAACATCTCCGGCCTACCCCTCGCAACCCTATTTAAAGGGCATTGCCGAACCCCGACTCCCGGATCCGCCAATTCATCCTCCAGGGATTCTTCCCTCCGTAGTGACAACCGCAAGCCTCTCCCGCCGGCATGATCCGAGGTCTCTTTGCCCTCGTCACAGCCATGCCCAAGTGCAGCTGCTCAGCTCCGGCATCTCGCCGTTGAGCCTCTACTCCAGGTACCCCTCTGCTACTCTGCATGATCTCTTATCCCCGAAAGTTTCCTTTGCCATCGCTTCAACTCGCATCTTCCATCATCATCCTCATAACTTCTCATCTCCTCGATCGCACCTCCGCTGCGCGTCACCACCCCTCAAGCTTCATCGACAACGCTTCATTTCCTACGTCTCAGACAACCACTTCACTGACGTAATTGACGACGTCAACGCCGCCACCTTTGAAGCTTCGACGGCCACCGCTACCAGTCGCTAACCTCCATCTTATCCGATGAGCTTCATCGCCCTCGACTTCACCGTGAGCTCCAGGGACTTCACTGACCACGCCTCGACAACAG
This sequence comes from Ottelia alismoides, assembly GCA_037367405.1. NCBI lineage: Eukaryota > Viridiplantae > Streptophyta > Magnoliopsida > Alismatales > Hydrocharitaceae > Ottelia > Ottelia alismoides. Next base: position 472,571 of record JAZKJV010009919.1, read on the forward strand.
TCAACTATCGCCGGAGGACCAAGCACCACTTGCTCCACACCGCCATTCCTCCGCCGCTCCATCGATGACCCTCAGCCGTGTGTCGACCAACGACGATCGTTCGATAGCCGTGCCACCCTTGATCTGAGCCGTTGGCAAAATGCAATCCCAGCCGTGGATTCGAGCTCCATCGACGGTTCTGATCGACCTTCGAGCCCAGCTCCGACCCTCTCTCCAGGCCAGGTGCCTCGGGCGCCCGAAGCACTCAATCGGTTCCACGTGTAACCCTTGCCCCGAGCCTCCAGCCGAGCAACCTTATCACGTGAGGCTCATGTGACGCTGGGATAAATTGCAGTCACCCCCTAAAGCTCCCCTGAATTGCGGATCAGCCCCCACCAGCCAGAGGTCACGTGCTTTGCACGTGACCTTCTAGCAATTTTACAAAAGTATCCCCCATAGAATTGGTAATTACATCTAGGTCCCCCAGTACTTTCTTTATTTATTCTATTTTTTTATTGCATCTTTACCCCTGTCTTTTCCCATTATTTCGAACAGTGATATTGCATTCTTTTATTTATCCAAAAATAGCATGATGTTTCTCAATTAATTCTCTAAATTTTGACATATTGTAGACATTTTTATGATCGATGATTAATTAGTATTTAATTGTTCTATGGAAAATTACGGATTTTGCCCAGTTAGTGCTCTTAAATTTGCCATTAATTAACCATGCTCTAAAAATTCCTGAAAAATAACATATTATAGAGTTTATTGTGCTTGACATTGTGCCCAAAAAGAATTGCATTTGCATGCATAAATTTCTCTATAAAAATCATTTTACATATTTCAGTGTTTGTTTTTTAAAGGTATTAAATCTCACATTTCGAGGTTTAAGATTTTTTTGAGATCAATCACCTAGTGATAGATCTTAGATAAATTTGGTCCTTGAAAATAAGTAGGCTTAGTATTTATCATAATTAAATATTGAAATTCATTTGTGTTTGCATTTAAAATTCCTAAAAAATTCATATTGCAACAAAAAATTCCAAAAAAATTATATTGCATTCATCTAATCATATTTTGCATCGTAGCCAAGTTTTTTTCGGACATCATTTGATTGACTTTTACTTTTTAGTCCCTAAAATAGGCCGAAATTGCATTTCACATCTTTAATTGCATAAAAAATAACAAAAAAAGATCTCCTCGAAAACCACGTACGAATATTGATAGACATAATTCTAGGTTGCTCCTTTGCCTCCTTGTGTTCGATCTTGGGACTTGCCCAAGTAAAATAAACATAAAACCACACGATTAAAAATTGAATAAACAATTGTGGTTATTTTCTTGACCGATTCCGATTACCGTCTACAACAAACAACAAAATCAAATCATCATTATTTTTTAGCATGAACAAATAACAAACACTTTTTTCTGCGATGATATTGGACTCGTCAGATGGCACAGTTGCTGGGGAGGCAAACGGCTTAGTTTTGTGTGTTGAAAATTTTCGTTCGGTTTTCCGCTTTCGGGTAGTCTGACCCCCGATTTTTTCATTGTAAATTCCATTTTTTCCTGCATTTATTTTCAGAATTTATTTCTTTTATTTTATTTTTGATTTATTTATTTTTGAGTCACTCTCTAACATTCTCTCTCTTATTTTTCTTGTGAGGTACCCGGCGTACGTGGAACGGTTTTTCAAGAAACCGACGCATCTTCACCGACTTCCGAAAAGCCGTAATTAATCTAAGATCGAGTCGAGTCGTGATAGAGCGTAGAGTCTAGGTTTTTAATTTCTGCAATTTTATTTTTGTAGTTAATTGCTTATTTACAACGGTGTCCATTTGGACTCTCGCGCATGTGAAAGACTCTGAACTTTCTTCTGTGGTGTGTCGTGGCCTGTTTCACTCTCCAGTGAGGGTGGGGCCCGACTTGAATGGCGACTAGGATAGACCTGCACATACGACTCTCAGAGCATTTATATTTTTGATTGTGCTCGTAGGATCTAAGGCCACACTGCACTTTAATTGAGATACACATTAAATTGTTCAACTTAGCTAAATTTAACTCATTTCTTCCCCGCTAATAGAACTTTCTGCTTAGGTACGGTTTTTCATCGGCTTGCATTCATTTAGAATAATTTTTTTTAATTCTGCACTTTAGGTTCGGCTTTTCCCAAACTTCTCCCTCTTGTTTTATCACATAACTCTAAAGGAAATTGGGACTGGACGATGGATGTGTATTTGTGCTCATTTAAATTCTTCAGTGATCACCTAATTAAAATTGAGACTGCTAAATATAGCAGATCTTAAGAACCCATAAAATCAAGAATTTTTATGGGAGAGCAACCCTGACATTGTTTGTTTTTATCTTGCAGCGAGGAGAGAGACGCACACTAGGATAGAGCCAAGCCAGGATTTTCATACTGACTATTGATTCTACCAAAAACGATTAGCTACTTCTCAGTGAGGATCTAACGGGTAGCCAGTAAACTGTCCGGATTTCCTTAGCAGAGTGGGTGGTTTAGAGGACACTGTGTAAGGCTCCATCCTCAAGTAAAGGGTAGCCGTTCTACGGTCCTTACTTACTCCCATACTGGTTGAAAGTAGGTGCAACTAGTCGTAAGAATTCGGGACAGTCGGTCGGGAAATACATGCACCTAACAACTCGTTTAAACGGCTTGAAAGATTTGAATTCTCACCAATTAAAACTAACAAGATAATTGGCCGAACTCTCACGGCCTTCACTGAGTGAGTTGGTGAAACAAACCCTTGTATTGTGTTTGGATTGTGCGTAGAAACTAGATAATCAACGAATACCGCACACTTGTGCCTAGATCATGAACCGTAAACATCTTGCTGACCATTTTGAATCGAGAAGCCCTGTGGATGGAGACTTTGACACTGTTGGCTGGTCGAGGTGGGGTCGTTCACTAGTTCTAGTCATATAATCAATCAGCATAACAATAGACTAGGGTCAGTCAGTGAATTCTTCTCACTCCGTCTTGTAATTCATCAGAAAAGGGGATGATAGCTACTTTTTTATCTATAACGGGCTTATTAGTTATTCGTTGGATTTATTCGGGACATTTTCCGCTAAGTAATTTATACGAATCATTAATGTTCCTTTCGTGGAGTTTCCTCATTATTCATATGATATTGTATTTTAAAATCATAAAAATAAAAATTATTTAAGCGCAATAACGACGCCCTCATCCCTTTTTTTCTTTTTTTGAGTAATAACTTAACTTATTCCTTCAATAAACACCCACATTTTTCTTCTTGAAGATATATATGGTCGGGGTCTATTTATTAAGCAGTTATATTAGGCTGAAGCATGCTTAACACATGTAGGAGGGTTCACCACCCTACTCGTCTACGGCATGAAAGTCAAGCTGAGCATCCCGAAAACGCCCGAGTCGAAATATGGCTTTCAAATTAAGTTCCAAATTAGTAGATGCTACCAAAGGGAGTGGCGATGCTATACGCAAAAAGGAAGAGACTCATAAAATGGCGGAGGCAAATAGAGCTTTTGCACATTTTCGTTAAAAAAGGGATTAATTCGTTCTTGATAGTCATTTCTTTAATCAGTGGATAGGAACATACTCTAGATCGCAATCATGGATAAGTACTGCTTGATCATTTCTACTAATTTAAAGTCCTTATTATGATTCATTTCATTTATGTAGAAATACCTTATCTAACTTCTTTTGATATTTTACATCATCTGTTTTACTAGTCTTTTGCGTATCTTGGTGTTTCTACCACATGTTCCGCCTCTTCCAGGTCCATCGCAAGGGAAACAAAAACCAAGATTTGCTTTATCAGGAATCAAACGTGAGCTGCGAGCAAATAGGACACCTTTCAGTAGAATCAATTAATGGAAAATTGTGGTAATTCTCGTCCGGACTCTGCGAACCCTTCTCTGACCGCCACAACTTTTTCAATCTCAAAGGTTCGGAGGCACTCTTACTCAGGAACACATCGAGTTGATGGACACCCTTCCCGTGAATCCTCCTCTTATGATTCTTTCAGCTTCCGGGAAGGAGGTCAAACCCATACTCTTTCTTTATCTCCTGATCACATCGAGGAAGACTCTCACCTCGATAACTCTGATTCTGAATCTTTCCATTCTATTGACTCCGATTTCTCCCATTCTGAAGGTGAAGAGAAGAAGAAGATGCCGCCCAAGTTGCCTCCCATGAAGGAACTAAGAGAGGAACATAATGAAGACCCAATACAGATGATTTTGCAAGACTGGCTGCATATGAGCAGCAATAGCTATTACTGAGGGAACAACTTGAGCAGTTAAATGCTGGGGAAGAACCGCCAATGGAAGCAGCATACAATCCTGGGCAGTACAGAGTTAGAAATTACTTGTAGCCACCTCAACCAGAGATTAACTATGAACTGAAGCCACACTTCCTGAGGCAACTACCCCAATTCCATGGTAACACGACTGAAGAGCCATACGAATTCTTGCGAGACTTGGAGCTGATATGTTCTAATCTGAGGCACCCATAAGTCAGCGAGGACTACATTTGTCTCACTGCACTACCTTTCGCCTTGAAAGGGAAGGTAGATTACTGGGTGAAAAACTTAGGAGTGACTGTAACCACGTATGATAGGTTCAAGAACCTATTCTTAAAGAAACTCTACCCTTTGAGTCGAACCAACCAAATGAGGACCCGCATCACCAGTTTCTCTCAGATGCCTAATGAACCACTTTGTGAGGCTTGGGATAGGTTTAAAAATCTGCTACAAAAGTGTCCCTACCATGACATGGATAACAACATCGTATTTTAGTCACTTTACTATGGCCTCAACTACGAGACTTAAGGGTTAGTTAGCGCTGCCTGCGGATGCAACTACACATCGCGAGGAGCTGAGACCATCTGGAAAGTACTAGAGTAGATGGCAGAAACAAGCCGCTCACAAATCGCCAGTAGAACATACACTGATTCCCTGCACACTTTTCAAGCCAAAGGCGGAAAGCAGACTATCGCAGAAATAGCAAAAGATTTAATTCTGAACATGAACATCATACCTGATAAATTGGCAGTTATGGATCAAATTCATAAGAGAATGAATGACATAGACAACATGATTTCCTAATTCCCAAAGCAAATGGAGGAGCTCACTGAGAAGGTATCCAAGATAGGGATACCCACTGCACCTACGACCCCGATCTATCATGTGCATGATGTCTAGGAGCAACCAGGATCAGAACAACAACAACCATGGGCTCAGGACCAATCCTATGCCCAACCTTCCCAGCAGCCACCTCCACCGGCCGAGACTGTTGAAGAAGCCCCACCACTGACATTCGAAGTAAACGGTATTTGGTACACACAGGACACAACCTGACAGGGTAATATGGGGGACCGTCAGCCTTATCAACGTCCGCCCACTTTCTATAATGCCGCATTTCCACCAGCTCCGCAACACACTCAGAACACTACTTTATATAAACATCCGAAGCAGCAACAACAGTCATACAACCACCATAACCAGCCTCAGCAATACCGTCAGCAATATCAAGCTCCAAAACAATCAGCTCAATCATCCAACCCTTCAGAAGAACCAATAGATATACAAAGACAGATGCTTGAAGAGATTCACAACTTCTGAAATGAGCTACACGATCTACGGGTTGATGTTAATCGCTTGTCCCGTTCGAAGGATGAACATACAGCCCCAGCCACAACCATTCCCGCCCAAGTTCAAGCTAACCCCAATAGCTTGAACAAATCTCAATCGTCTCAACACAATGGCCAGGTATACTATTCAGATTTCTCCACATCTGAACATGAGATCCTTTTGTTTGACAATATCAATGCCATGTCACTCAGGAGCAGAAGGACCGTGGTCGTATCTGACCGGGCATGGGAATCCGATCAGGAATACTCAGAAGATCAATCGGATGATGCTTCTGAGGATGAAGAAGAAGGACACCTAAAGATCTCCGCACAAGAGAAGGGAAAAACATCTATGAAGTCTGCAGAGGACCTTAAACCTCTAGTTGATGCAAAAATCCATTTGTCACCTTTTCAACTACCTGATTTGATTATTATTGTAATAATAACTCCATTTCTAATAAAGATGCTCTTATTTATGATTATGGCTCTCTATCTCCTATCTCAAATGCTTCCCTTCCTTTCCCCCATGCTCTTAAGAAAGGAAAACAAAAGAAAAACATTCTAGATGACCCAGAAATGGAACGATTCTGCTAGCAAAATATCACAGTCAAAGTACCCTTTGATCAGTATGTGGCCAGTAATCCAGCATTTCAGAAGTACTTGAAGGTGAAATGCACTCCCACTAGGACTCGTACAAAGAAAACAAGTCAATTTGTGGAGACTCATATCTTAACAGTTTCCACTACCAAATGTGTCAAAAATCAGCATTTACCAAGGAAGAAAAGGGATCTTGGTGCTCATTATGTGGAGAGTTGCATTGACAGCATTGCGTTCGCACGCACACTTCTCAACAATGGTTCTTCCATAAATCTTCTACCCTTAGTCTTATATTATAGATTGGAGTTAGGTCCTCTCAAGAAATCATTATCTTTACTCCAATTTGCTGATAAATCCACTAAAAGACCTAAGGGAGAAGTGAAAAATGTTATCATCATGATCGTGGATACGGAATACAAAGTGTACTTCACTGTCCTTGATATGGAGACCCCGAACCAGTGGAAGGAATCACAAATCATTCTTGAAAGACCATTTTTAAGAACCGCCAAAGCTGTATTTGATTACGGTACCGGAATGATGAAATTCTGCTCTCCAGGCGGAGAAGTGGACTTGGAGATGAAACAAACAAAGTGGCAAAGACCTAACTCCAAATTTACCACTGAATATGCCGAAACATCATATTGCAATCTCATCAGCACTACTGGGCAGTGGGACCAATGGCCAGACATTCAGATTGAAAGCACATCATCAAGAAGAAACAGTGCACGTTGCAGTTTGCGAGATATTGCCAAACCTATCTAGACACCCAGATGCTTATAACCTTGATGACACAGAAATCCTTTCGGAGTTGTCAGTCCCATTTTCTTCTGGACAATCAAGAAATATCGATGACGAGTCGAACATGGCTTTGGACGAATTACCACACTACTTTAGCGATTCGACTCACCTTTCTTTGGAATTGGTAGCCAACACATCACAGAGTGATTCACCATCAACCATCACTGAGCTAGATGCAAAAGTCATTCAGCCAGACTTAATTGATAATTCAGATTTGCCAGAGCTGAAACCACTGCCTCCCATACTGAAGTATGCATTTCTAAATGGATCCAAAGAAAAATTCCTGTAATCATTAGCTCATCATTAACCATGGACTAGGAATCTAGATTACTCGAAGTCCTTGAGCAAAATCGAAAAGCCATTGGTTGGACTGTGTCGGATCTCGTAGGAATCAATCCCGCTCTCTGCTCACACCAAATTTATGTTGAGGATAATGCAAGGCCTTCTCGTGAATTTCAGAGAAGATTAAACCCCAATCTTCCGGAAGTTGTTAAGAAAGAGATAGAGAAATGGTGCAAAGTAGGATTTATATACCCCATTTCTGACTCCAAGTGGGTGGGCCCCCTACATGTCGTCCCAAAGAAGTCGGGAATCCAGATGGTCACCAACAAGGAGGGGGTAGAGATCGCGACCCGAGTACCCACGTCGTGGCACGTCTGTGTCGATTATAGTTGCCTGAATGCTGCGACCAAGGAAGATTACTTTCCACTGCCATTTATTGATCAAATCTTAGAGAGACTTGCAGGGAAGGCATTTTTCTGTTTTCTTGATGGGTACTTTGGCTACAATCAAGTAGCTATCGCTCCCGAGGATCAGGAAAAGATCACTTTCACATGTCCCTTTGGTACCTACGCATTCAAGCGCATGCCATTTGGGCTCTGTAATGCCCCAGGCACATTTCAACGGTGCATGATTGCCGTATTTGCCGAAATGGTTAATGATTTCCTGGAAGTCTTCATGTATGACTTCTCAGTTCATGGTGATTCATTTGATACATGTTTAGCGTACTTGGACCGAGTCCTCCAGAGATGTACGGAGGTTAATCTGGTACTCTCCTAGGAGAAAAGTCACTTTATGGTGACTGAGGGTATCGTGTTGAGGCACATCATCTCCAAGAAGGGAACGGAGGTCGACCCTGCCGAGGTGGATGTGATCAAGAAACTTGAGCCACCAACCAACGTCACGTCAGTGAGGTCTTTCTTAGGGCATGTTGGATTTTATCGAAGGTTTATCCCAGATTTTTCAAAGATCACCTGCCCACTGACTGAGCTCTTAGGAAAAGACACCGAGTTTATTGTAAATCACAGGTGTCTAGAGGCCTTCGAGCTCATGAAAAAGAAAATATGTGAATCACCAATATTACAAGCTCCCGACTGGTCTCTTCCCTTCGAGATCGTGACTGATGCATCGGATTTCGCTATCGAAGCGGTACTTGGACAAAGAAGAGATGAAATTCCTTATGCGATTCACTACGCGAGCAAAGTGTTGGATCCTGCACAAAGAAATTATATAGTGACTAAAAAGGAAATGCTCATGGTTGTTTGGGCCCTTGAAAAATTCAGATCATACATATTGGGCTCCAAGGTGACAATCTTCACAGATCACACGATAATTAGATATCTTATGGATAAGAATGATCCCAAGACACAGCTTTTGAGATGGATCTTGTTAATCCAGGAATTCAATTTGGAGATCAAGGACAAACCTGGAATAAAGAATGTTGTTGTTGATCACCTTTCCTGAATTGAGCAAAACGATTATCCTAACACTGGACCAATTAAGGAGACTTTTCCAGACGAATCAGTTTGTGTTATTGATTCAAGCCCATGGTATTCCAACATCGTGAACTATCTTGTCTCCAAGAAGGTTCCCTTTGGTTGGACCAAGAGAATGATTGATCGATTGAAGTCAGATGCGAGAAAATACCATTAGGATGATCCTTTCCTTTTCTATGAAGGACCGGATTGTGTCTGGCGAAGATGTATTCCTCAGGAGGAATATCAGAGTGTCCTCACACATTGTCATTCTCTTAAGGCTGGAGGACACCATTTAGAAAAGAGAACCGCGCATAAGGTACTCTAATGTGGATTTTACTAGCAGACCTTATTTAGAGATGCTAATGAATTTGTATGATCATGCCCGATTTGCCAAAGGATGGGAGGGACTCTTGGTTATAGAGATGAAATGCCCATGCAACCAATGATTTTTTGTGATGTTTTCGATGCTTGGGGGATTGATTTTATGGGCCCCTTTCCCAGTAGCAATGGATTTGAGTACATCTTGTTAGCGGTTGATTATTTATCAAGATGGGTAGAGGCTATTCCAACCCGAACCGCAGATAGCAAAACCGTCTATAAGTTTCTGAAGGATAATATCATTGCAAGGTTCGGGATACCAAAAGTTTTGATTTCTGATGGAGGTAGCCACTTTGTGAATAAGGAAATGAGATCTTTGGCTAGGGAGTAAAAATTTGAGCATAGAATAGCCAACCCATATCATCCACAATCTAATGGCATGGCAGATGTTTCTAATAGAGAGGTGAAGGGTATTCTTCAGAAGTTGGTTCGTACAGATAGGAAGAACTGGTCGAAACTGTTGGACCAAGTTCTATGGGCCTATAGGACAACCTATAAGACTCCACTCGGTACTTCACCTTTTAGGATGATCTATGGCAAGCTATGCCATCTACCTGCAGAGATGATTCACAAATCAGAATGGCGATCAAAAAGTTGAATTAGAGTTGTCACCTTGGGAAATTATATCGAGACTTAAATATGAATGAGCTAATTGAAATCCGAAATCGTGCATATGACAATAGTGTGATTTATAAGGACAAGGTCAAGAGATGGCATGATAGACACATTCGAGATAAAACTTTTGTTCCTGGGCAGAAAGTGTGGTTTTTTAATGCTCGATTGAAGATTTTTAATGGGTAACTAAAATCAAAATGGACGGGTCCCTACATTGTCATCGATGTGCATACCAATGGAAGTGTGGATATTGCCGAACTCAAAGATGATGCACAACCTTTCTCAGTAAATGGACAATTGCTGAAGCCATATATTGAATCACCCAAAGAGCAGACAGTTCAAGTTGAGGTCATCTACTTCATGTAGAGCGAGGACATTGAAGATTGATCAGATCATTCCCACCCTCCCTCCTGACCACATCGATCTCCTTGTATAGCTTCTTCCTCCACCTAGGCCAAGGCCTAAGTATAGGGAGGACCGATGCCATCTGTACATACCATTCTTCTCCTATCTCCCGATCGCTCCATTTCCACCATTCTCTTATACTTAGGCTGACCAAAGCCTAAGTATAGGGGGACCCGACACCCACCTATATCTACTCTCTTCATTCACATACCTCGACCGCTTCATTTTTTTCTTCTCTTCCTCTATACTTAGACTGTTCATAGCCTAAGTATAGGGGGGCGGTTCTGTATATCTTGTTCTTTTTCTTTTCCTTTTTCACTCTCTTACGCTTAGCCCGAGCTATGTCTTCTTTACACTTCTTCTGCTCTGAGGACACACCACTCGCTAAGTATAGGGAGGTCTGTATATATACTTTGTATATATTTTAGCCATATATCGTACTTTGCGTGTAAGTCTATACGTATTTACAAGGTGGGTAACAAACTTTTGAAAAAAAACAACAACAAACAAACAAAAAAAGAGTTTTGCCACTAACACTAACTGTACCCGAAATTTTTGAAAAACAAATGGTTTCTTATTCATTTTTGCATATAAAAAAACCAAAAATCCCTTGCATAAAAAATTAAAAAAATCCAAAAAATCACAAAAAATGTGTCTGCATTTCACACACTTTCACTTCATCTAGCATCACATTCATTTTCATCTGTGAAAAGTCATTGGGTTCTGAACTGAGTTATGAGCCAAAACTGAGAGTGGTCTGGACTTGACTTTAATCCACCTATTTTTCAGAGGAACTTCACCGAGAAATAGGATTTTAGAAGCTTCAGGTCTTTGTCTTAATTCTTCGAGTTCCACAAGACAATGTGCATCGTTTGACTCTCAGTGTCTAACCCGGTCTCTTCATTCTGGGTACAACTCTGGAATAGGGAATTAATTTATACTCTCATACTATGCACTTAGCTCAACTCAGACAGGATGTTGGAAGACTGTGTGAGTTTCTTTTCTGGTAGCGTGGAAATATAAATACCAGAGTACGGGTTGAAATAAAGCTTCGGAAAAGGGATGGACTGTTGGGCACAATTTTTCTAAGACCCCAAAAAATGTACGGAACAAAAAGATTCTATATCCGTAGGGGCACAACAAGATCCAAGCAGAACCACCAAAACTTCCAAATACAAAGAAGCAACTACCAAATAAAATCTGACCGAAAAGGTCCAAGCTTCAAGAAAACCTGCAGATCTTGGTGGATACTTGGCTACACTGGCCAGCTTCACAAGGAGAGGTGACTACACTGGCCACCCTCCAGTTCTTTTCCCTTTCTTCTATCTTCTCCCCCATTTCGATTGTGAAAACAACGCGACAGACCTTAGAAGGAAATACCAGACTCCCCGAGGATGCGTTACTGGAGAGGAGAGGAACATGGTAGTCCGGCATTCTGGATGGGAAGAGCTAAAACCTTTCACACACATGAGTCGGTTGTTCAATGTTCATAGGGTATACTTTGGGAAGATGATTGATCTAAGATGACTTCTTAGCCGAAACTGTAGCAATTATGTGTAGAACTTGAAGGCTGTTGATTTTAAAATTCTAAGTCTCACAGAAGTTCCGCCACACTATTAATCCAAAGGTCGAGTCTAGTTTCATTTTCACCTTCAGCTCATGGTCTTGGTATGGAACCCAATCTCATTTCACCTCATGGCATTTCTTTTTGATGCTCAGGGACGAGCATGGTTTAAGTATAGGGGGATGATGAATCTTGGGTTCATCACTCTAAATCTCATTTATTAAGCTCAAATCCCTCAAAAACAACAATATTTCTGCATTTATTCTACATAATTAGCATTCATGCATGTTTTAATAAGAATTGCATTTTAGCACTATTACTGCACAAAATAAGAAGCCAAAAATCCCAGCCAAAAAATGACCTGTAAATAGCCTAACTTCCCTAATTTTTAACTCATTCATGCTAATTCCGAATAACCCAAAACCACATCCACTGTGTACATATCACTAACAAAAATAAATGAAAAATACAAAAAAAATCATTAATCCAGATAAGTGGACCAAAAACCCAAACCCTAGTTACAAGATTTACGGACTAAGAACCTCATATCTTCCTCATCCAGTGTCAATTTTAATCCTAATCACTTTTGAACTAATGTACATCCAATTATCTTCAAAACAAGACCAAGTTCAAGTAAATTGGAGCTCATATGGGAAAGTTGAGTTTTGGGCCTCTTTTGTACATTGTGTATTTTAGTGGTTTTTAACCTGATATTTTATGTACATATTTTCTTAATTAATAAAAATCCAAAAAAATAGATTAAGGTGTCTTTATTTATTTTTGTTTTTTTCCACATTTTTTCGGATATTTATCTGGTTTAAAAATGTCGAAAAATAGAAAACCCCAAAATCAAGGTATTCTATGTACATGGGATACCCCAAAAATTCACTTTATGCATTTGATCGCTTTTGGTTTTGATGTCTTCATGAAAGTTGTAGATCTCATCGAGACGAGCAATTTTCATGAAGAAACATCTTCGATCCGAGGTTGTTTACTATTTATTTTTGATTTTACAAAGTCTTTATTCTCGGAATTTTGTGGTGCTGACACATGGCAACCCCTGGGGCCGCCACGTGTCAGCGTTTTTTAGCCTTATTATATATTTGATAAAAATTAAAGCCACAGCACGTGCGTCGCATGTGCCTCCCAGGCACGTGCTCCGCACGTGCCCCGCGCCCCGTCTCCTGCGGACATGTGGCACCACAAGAACCGTCCGATCGTGCTCGATCGGACGCCGCCTGTGCGTCGTCTTCCCCCCTCATTTCGAAACTGCTGCCGCCCCCCCGTGATCTTTGCCAACGACCAACCTCCTCCGCTTATCTCGCGCGGCCAACATCCTCCGCTCATCTCGCGCCGCCAACCATCTCTAGCCTACCCCTCGCAACCCTATTTAAAGGGCATCACCGCACCCCAACTCCCGGATCCGCCGATTCATCCTCCAAGGAGTCTTCCCTCTGGTAGTGACAACCATGAGCCTCTCCCGCCGGCGTGATCCGAGGTCTCTTCGCCCTAGTCGCAGCCACACCCAAGTGCAGCTGCTCAGCTCCGGCATCTCACCGTTGAGCCTCTACTCCAGGTACCCCTCTGCTACTCCGTCTCATCTCTTATCCCCGAAAGTTTCCTCCGCCTACGCTTCGACTCACGTCTTCCATCATCATCCTCGTCACTTCTCCTCTCCTCGATCACACCTCCGCCGTGCGTCACCACCCCCCAAGCTACATCGACAATGCTTCATTTCCTATGTCTCCGACAACCACATCACCGACGTAATCGACGACATCAACGCCGCCACCTTTGAAGCTTCGACGTCCACTGCTACCAGTCGCCAACCTCCATCTTATCCGATGAGCTTCATCGCCCTCGACTTCGCTATGAGCTTTAGGGACTTCACCGACCACGCCTCGACAATAATCAACCATCGCCGGAGGACCAAGCACCACTTGCTCCGCACCGCCATTCCTCCACCGCTCCATCAACGCCCCTCAGTCGTGTGTCGGCCAACGATGACCGTTCGATCATCGCACCACCCTTGATCTGAGCTGTTGGCGAAACGCAACCCCAGTCGTGGATTCAAGCTCCATCGACGGTTCTGATCGACCATCGAGTCTAGCTCTGACCCTCTCTCCAGGCCAGGTGCCTCGGGCCGCCCAAAGCACTCAAGCGGCGCCACGTGTAACCCTCACCCAGAGCCTCCAGCTAAGCCACCTTATCATGTGAGGCTCACGTGACGCTGGGATAAATTGCAGTCACCCCCCGGAGCTCCCCTGAATTGCGGATCAGCCCCCGCCAGCCAAAGGTCGCGTGTTTTGTACGTGACCTTCAGGTAATTTTGCAGAAGTATCCCCCATAGAATTGATAATTACATCTAGGTCCCCCATACACTTTCTTTATTTATTCTATTTATTTTCTTGCATATGTACCCCTGTCTTTCCCCGTTATTTCGAATAGCAATATTGCATTCTTTTATTTATCCAGAAATAGCATGATGTTTCTCGATTAATTCTCTACATTTTGACATATTGTAGACATTTTTATGATCGATGGTTAATTAGTATTTAATTGTTCTATGAAAAATTACAGATTTTGCCCAGTTAGTGCTCTTAAATTTACCATTAGTCAACCGTTGCTCTAAAAATTCCTGAAAAATCACATATTATAGAGTTTATTGTGCTTGACATTGCCCAAAAAGAATTGCACTTATATGCATAAATTTCTCTATAAAAATCATTTTGCATATTTCAGTGTTTGATTTTTAATAGGTATTAAATCTCACATTTTCGAGGTTTAGGATTTTTCTGAGATCAATCACCTAGTGATAGATCTTAGATAATTTGGTCCTTGAAAATAAGTAGGTTTAGTATTTCTCATAATTAAATATTGAAATTTATTGTGTTTACATTTAAAAATTCCTAAAAAATTCAAATTGCGTCCAAAAATTCCAAAAAAATTATATTGCATTCATCTCATCATATTTTGCATCTGGCCAAGTTTCATATTTTTCGGACATCGTTTGATTGACTTTTACTTTTTAGTCCCTAAAATAGGCCTAAATTGCATTTCACATCTTTAATTGCATAAAAAATAAAAAAAAGACCGCCTTGAAAACCGCGTACGAACTTTGAAAGACATAATTCTAGGTTGTTCCCTTGCCTCCTTGTGTTCGACCTTGGGACTTGCCCATGTAAATAAACATAAAACCACACGATTAAAATTGAATAAACAATTGTGGTTATTTTCTTGACCGATTCTGAATACTTCCTACAACAAACGACAAAATCAAATCAGCGTTATTTTTTAGCATGAACAAATAACAAACACATTTTTTTAATGTGGCGATATCGGACTCGTCACACTTTCAGATCACCAGCCGAGTAGATTAGAGCCGTCAGCAGCCGCCATCGTCATGGCACAACACGTGTCCCCCACGCGCTCCGCACGCGCCCTGCGAGGGTATATTGCACTATCTTCCCTGCAGTTTTTATGCTTTACTTTCTAGTTTGCTAAATAAAGTTGTAGTTCAAACTTTTTGCATATTAGACCCTTATGTTTCCAACATTTGCACTTTATTCCTTTGAATCTGGATACACGTCCATGCTCACGTGCTTTTATGGTCTTTTTGCAAGAACTATCCTACACTCTCTGATGGGTATGATTTGACTGAAAAATTTCCTATATTTGCATTTATGCCCTCGCACATGATTATTTGAGCACTGCGCTTATTTCATGGACTTTTTGCACTAGTGCCCGTGGACTTTTTGTATGCGTTATTATTTTCCCTGGGAACTTTCAGATAATTGTGAATATGTCCCTACAACCTGTGTGTTTTGTTTTTAATCAAATAATTATTAAACCAAATCCAAAAATTCCACAAAATTTACCCATAGCTCATGCTAACGAGTAATATTTATGGTAATTTTTGTGACTCAATTTAATTTTATTTGATATTTTCTAAAAATAAAAAACCCTTAAAACATATCTGTCTATTTTATAAAATACCAACAAAATTAATATAAAAACAGTCTCAAAAATTCTAAAAAATTCCTTCTTGTTTGTTTTAATGTATTCTTACTTAAGTATCATTTTTGTTTTACATTCTTTTATAAAAACCCTAAAAATCACAAAAGACTAAAAATCTTATAAAAATTATTAAAAATTTTAAAAAATAAAAAAAAGAGAAAGAGATTTCAGTTTCTGTAATTAGTTCTTTTTATTTACTTTATCATAGAAATTATAACCAGGTCTTTGGGTATTTTTAGTATTTTTAATCTACCCTTTGGTCCAGGTTATACAGTGTTCTACTGTTTTGTTATTTTTTTATTTTTATAAAATCAGATGAAAATCAGAAAAATATCATAAAATCACCAAAAACACTTACATATTTGAAAAATATAAAAACATTTTTATATCTAATTTTTTGAGCATTTTTAGTCTTAATAAAAATGGTTTAAGTTTTATTTTCTTTATCTTTTTATTTGTTTTCCTATTAGAAAATATAAAAAATTGCAAATTTTAAAACCGCAAAAATATACCTTTTATTTTCTAATAACTGACTACTTCATACATTTCTGTGCTCCTTGTGTTTGACCCTGGTCGCTATACCAAGTTAAATATTTAGCGGAGACCACTACAATGATTTTTATGCTTGATTGTTTTAATTATGATCTTGAATTTTCTTGTTGAGTCAGTTCGGGTGATTGAGGTCGCAACGACCTTTGATATCACTTAACCTTGATCGCTCGAGATGCTCATCAGAATGGCGTTGTTGCCGGGGAGCACGGCTTAGTAGCCGCTTTTCAGTTTTCTTTTTCTTTTATTTTTACCTCTATCTGTTATAACTGCTTTCTGACCCGTTTCTGTTTCACTTTTCATGCGAGGAACCACCCAAGGATGCTTTGGAGGAGACCCGTACACGAGGAGAGGCAGGAGCAAGAGCAGGGAATAGTTATAGCTTTTTGAGAGTAGAGTAGCTTAGTTTTCTTTCAGTAGACTATTTGTTATTGTAATAATACATGACCTCAGACTTTCTAGACACTTGCCTTATATCTAAGTCTATTTCGCCGAGCACCAGTGTGCTCGGGGGACCTAACCGCGATTTTTCAGCGGTTTTGATTTTCTCACCTTTTATTTTGTTTGATTCTCAAAACATTTGGCCCCTAGATCTAGGAATTTCTCTGATTGTGATGTAACTGATTAAGGCCCAATCCCTAACTATTGCCTACACATATAGTTTGTAATTGGACCTACTTAATAAATCATTAATAAAAGTTAACTTGGTCACTTGAGAGGTCACGTGCCGCTAGAGGTCGCTTCCAACACGTGCAGGATCCGTTGTGGCGGACACCTGTCAACATCAGAGACCGGACTCCGACCTCTCTCTCTGACCAGCTAACTATAGTTCTTCGCGATTAGAAATTACTCATCTAAGGCCTTTTTCTTCTTGCATCATTTAGGTTAGAATTATTTCTGTCTTTAAATTTATGCACGGATCACCCTGTATGCAGAGTGCTGGCGACAGGTACACATCTATTACTTTGCATGCATCATCATGTTTGATCATGCATTGTCTTTTTTGACTTCTCCCCCTATTTTTGGACTTCCAAATAATCAAGAGATCGAAAAATTCATTAGGCGTTTGTTTTCTTATTGAAAAATACATAAAAGATAACCATAAAATTGGGTCTAGTAAAGAAACTTGACCCTAAAAGATACCTCACTTAAAAATCTATCTTGGGAGAGTAATCCCCTCATTGTTTGGTTTGCTTGTATGAGAGAGTGACACACACACACACACAAGGATAGAGCCATACCTAAACTCTCATCAAACTACTGGTCTTGGGGTTAGTCATTCTCCAGTGAGGATCGCTCTGGTCTCCGATAAAGCGGGTCACGATTTCCTTAATAGAGCGAGTTGATCGGGTAGCCGATAAATGATCCGCAAGTTGCACTGGCTGGGAAAGATCTATCTTTAGGATTGGGCCAGTCTCCTGGGAGCATGGGGTTCCTACGAGCTCGCTTAATTGCCCTGTTAGACTGAATTATCACCTAATAAAATTGACAAGATAAAAGATCGAACCTTCACGGTCATCAGCTCTGCGTTTTGTAGGTGAATTAAGGGTTTGATTGCTGATCTTGTTTATTTCCAGATCCCATCCGCCTTTCTCTAGATCATGATGATGGGCCGAAGGTCCCTTAGGCAGCCTTTGGCTGCACCGCTTTCGAGCACTCTACCCCACTCATCTAGGTTGGTTCGTGAGAGCTTAGACCCGCTCTCCAAACCCGAGTTCGACTCCACCCTGTTCCCCCTTAATCACGCCTCTTCTAGTCCCAAGGTGCCGGAGAAGAGACCAGAGTAGATATTTGTTCATTTGACGGCACCTGAGTTTGGGTCTTTTGCCTTTGCAGAGACCCAAGAGATGGACAGCAACGAGGAGTGCATCGATGGGCAGCCCTAGAGTACCATGTATGTTCTAGATCAAGGCGCCATCAACAACACATTGTTAGCCTCCCTAGAGAAGATGCAGAGACAAATCAGAGACCCGGGAGCCTTCATGGAAGAGGTGCGTAGAGAGATAGCACAGATTCAAGCCGACCGAGGAGAGCCAAACAGAGCAGGTGGTGGAGTGATACTAGAGTTTAGAGGAGGAGATGGAGGACAACCAGAGGAGCCACAGGAGCCAGTCCAACTAGCTAGGCCGATGAGAGAGTTGCACAACCCTGGTGCGACTCTTACACACCGTTGGATTCAATTTCCGACGATTCTGGGAGATTTCAAGCTCCCCCCTCAGACTATTTAGCTTTTCCCAAGTTCCATGGGCTTGCCACCGAGGAGCTGCATCTTCATTTGCAAGAATTTGAGATGATCTGCAGCATTGTCCATGACAGATATGTGGACGAGGACACCATCAAGATGATGGCTTTTCCATTCTCACTAGTAGACAGAGCAGCCTATTGGATGAAGCATTTAGGAAGATATGTTACTTCGTGGGAACAGCTCTGGACCGAGTACTTGAATAAGTGCTATCCACTCGGTCGGATGAATGCAACACAAACTCTGATCAACAACTTCTCCATGATCCCCAATGAGCAATTCCATGAGGCGTGGGATCGTTTCCGTGAGCTCATTGACTGGTGTCCACACCATGATATTACTAAGCCCAATCTAGTACAAAACTTCTTTTGTGGCCTTATACCAGACTTGCAGGGACTTGTGAATGTTTCTTGTGGAGGCTCATATTTTGCCAAAGACGAAGACCATGTCTAGGCCATTTACGAGGAGATGGTCGAGAACTACACGGTGATGTCTCTGACCAGGCTCTACGCATAGGGGAAGCCTCCTCCCTAGGCTGTGACCTATCACGGGATTTCACGGGTTGATGTGGGTCCATCTACCTCTTCTTAGCTGCCGCAACACATGTAGAGTTGTCGGTCGCTGATACGGGCATCATCAGCGAGAAGCTGGATCACATTGAAATCATTGAGAACAAGCAGTGCTAGGGCATGACATACATCGATCGGTTGGCACAGACTTTGAGTGACCTGAAGACCCAGATCATGTGTTTCCAGGAGGCACAAACGGCTTCTCAGCCCCGTCTCAGGTCACGAGCTGATCCTAGCAGCAACAGCTCGACCCAACACTCTGTCTCGCTTTGTTAGGTTCACAACATCCAGGCAGAGCCACACCAACAGCTGTAGCACTAATACTCTCAGCCACCATCTCAGGACACTCAGGTGGTGGTGTATCGGCAGAATCAGCCACTGGCAGTTCTTACTCCATCCCCCTACGAGCAGGAGCCGTTGATGGAAGTCAACGAGATTTGGTGGGACCGACAACAGCCCGGGATCAGCGGAGATCATCCCAGATTCAAGTGGTCGACTGGAGGCACCTCATCTTAGTAGCAGCCTCCAGCTCAGGGTGGACAGTTCGACCAACAATTACAACAGCAGCCCCAGTTCTCCCACAAACCACAACATAATTTCTAACCAGGTCCTCGTCCCTACCAGCAGGGACAATAATAAGGCAGCACCAGCAACAGCCTCAACAGTATTCTTAGCCTTCCCCTCACCAATTTCAACAGCAGCCTCCCTTTCAGCGAGGCAACCCGTCCGGTTCTCATGGGCCTGCCTATGAGAACCCTGCTATTGATGATTTATCCTGCCTACTCTCAGACCAACAGGCCACATTCAGGTGGGAGATGGATCATTTTTGCCAGGAGACGAGGGAGATCATCAAAGGAAAGGCCGCCATACTCGCTCAGATCGAGCCCAAACCAAACAATCTAAAAAGAAAATATGAGCAGGTACAATTTGTAGAGAACGCCATCCCTACTGATTTGTTGGGTGATATTGCTTCATATACATTTGATGATGACTTTGTTACACTTAGGAGCGGTAGGATGCCATCCGGCGGTGCCTCATCTGAGCAAAAACACCACGAGGATGCAAGAGCACTAGACGAGGAGGATAGCGGTGTTGATGCTGCTAAGGATGACGGTGAAGACGGTGGTGTTGATGCCACCAAGGATGTTGATCCAGCCGACGGTACTGAGGTCATCACTTCTCCAGATGCAGAGGGTGGTACTGATGCCACAAGATTCTATGATGTTGAGCTAGAATGCGGTGCTGATACCGCAGTTCTAGATACCGTGGGTGGTACTAAGGCCACCCCTTCTATTCCAGTAGTGTTTTCTCCAATTTCTATACCCCGGGACATTATAAAAATACAAAAAATTAATAAAGGAAAGGTTTCTTCATCTTCGAGTCCATATGTGATGATTGATGATACTTGTATGGATTTCCTGCCTTCACAGTAGTAGGAGCTGGTTCCTAGCCCTCTATCTGAGGAGGGTCCATCCATCCATTTCCCTCAGACACTTCGCTTTTAGAAGGGGAAGAAAATATGAAATCCAAAAAAACCACAACAACAAGAGTTCAACCAGTAAATGATTGATAGACTTCAGATTGAGTTGACTCTACAGGAGGCACTTGAGCACATCCCTCTCTTCTAGAAGAACTTGAGAGAGAAGACCACGATCCGCAAGAAGAAGAGGAACCATCAAGCAGAGATCCATGTGCTGACCCGCGCCACATGCTTCGGCATCTAGAACCATCTACCAGCCAAGAGGCTAGATGCAGGAGCTCCCTATGTCAGATGCCATATTCATAAGCAGAGGTTTGGCCATACTCTATTAGGCAACGGCTCTTCTATCAACCTCCTTCCGGCAGCCTTGCTCGACCGATTCGAGTTTGGCCCTCTTCGACAGTGCAGGACAGTCCTTCAGTTTGCTAATAAATCTATCAAGAGGCTGAAGGGATTGTTGAAGGATGTGGTCGTCACAATTTAGGGCCTGAAATTCCCCTGTGGACTTCGTCATGTTGGACATGGAGATCCCTGAATCTGCGACAGATACCTCCATGATTCTGGGACGTCCATTCTTGGCCACAACCAAGGTGGTGTTTGACCATGATAGTGGGAAGGTGTACTTTCGCGTCGAGGGCGAGAGTATACAAATAGAGACGATCGACGAGACCAGAGCGAGAGACTCAACCTACTCAGAGCAGTTTAGTGATGCATAGTATACGGCAGAGGCAGAGCGAGACATCCACCAGTAGTGCAACTTCGTGATCACTGATGATGAAGTCGCTTGATCTGATCCCATTTCATGAGCCCTTCTCTCACCTTCAGATGCTACAGATCTACAGTTTCTAGCGAAGGAGAGTTCGGAGAGCACACTCCTGGACAAGGACATTCTTGAGGCCGACGATCCGCGTTCAGGACAATGAAGCAAATTTTGTATCACGTGATTCAGATTTAGATCCCTCAGATTCAGACATAGATTGGGCAGAGTTCGATGATTTATTACCTTGTCTGATTTCCACCGAGCCAACAACTAGGGTGGAGGCCGTGCCAGCACCGAGTACATATATACCATCATGGCAGTCTTCACCAGTTTTGTGTGATCAGTGAGAGTTCTCTCATTCAAATCTGGTTGCATTCACTCAAACCTTTCAAAAGCCAGATTTTCCAGCTCCCAGTTGCCCATAACTGAAGCCTTTGCCGCAATCGCTGAAGTATAGATTCCTTGCGGGTGAGCATGAGATGTACCCAGTCAGTATCTCGGCCGATTTTACTGGAGAGCAAGAATCTCGATTGATGGAGGTTCTTGAAAAGAACCACAAGGTAATAGGATGGAGAGTAGCTGATCTCCAGGGGATAAGTCTGGCTCTATGCTCCCACCATATCTATCTCGAGGACGACGCAAAGCCTTCACGTGAGTTCCAGCAACGGTTGAACCCGAATCTTCGAGAGGTTGTCATGAAGGAAATATCGAAATGGTGGAGCACCGATTTTATCTACCCCATCTCTGACTCCAAGTGGGTTAGTCCATTGCATGTGGTGCCCAAGAAGACGGGCATCACTACAGTTGTGAGTGAGTCTGGAGAGGAGATAACTACCCGGGTACCCACTTCTTGGAAGATCTGTGTGGACTATAGACAATTGAATAAGGTCACCAAGAAGGATCATTTCCCACTACCTTTTATTGATTAGATTATAGAGAGGATAGCTGGGAAGAGTCACTACTGTTTTCTTGATGGGTACTCCTGAGACAATCAGGTGGCCATAGCACCCCAAGACCTAGACAAGACGACATTCACCTGTCCGTTTGGCACTTATGCTTTCAGACAGATGCCCTTTGGTCTATGTAACGCCCGACGACATTCCAAAGGTGCATGTTTTTCCATATTCTCGGACATGGTGGGTGATTGTTTAGAGGTCTTCTTGGATGACTTTTCAGTCTACGACGATGGGTTTGATGCTCGTCTTGACTGCCTAGACTGCGTTCTTCAACGCTGCATTAAGGTTCATCTTGTTCTATCTTGGGAGAAGAGTCACTTTATGGTGACTCAGGGGACGGTGCTTGGTCATATCATCTCCAATAGGGGCATGGAGGTTGATCTGGCCAAGGTGGATATCATCAGGAAACTCAATCCACCATCCAACCTGTGACAGTTACAGTTTTTTCTAGGGCATGTTGGTTTCTACCGATGGTTCATTCATGATTTCAGTAGGATTGCCCGAATGTTGACTGATTTGTTGACAAAAGACATTGAGTTCATTGTAGATGATAAGTGTCTTGCTTCATTTGAGACTCCCAAGAGCCTAGTTGTTGAGACTCCTATCCTTTAGCCGCCTGATTGGTCTCTCCCATTCGAGATCGTGACGGACGCCTCTGATTTTGCCGTAGGGGCCGTGCTAGGACAGAGGAGGGATGGAATACCATTTGCCATTCACTATGCTTGCCGTACATTGGATGCCGCACAACGGAACTACACTGTCACGGAGAAAGAGATGCTAGCTGTAGTCTTTGCCATGGATAAATTTCGATCGAATATTCTTGGATCCAAAGTGACTGTCTTTATTGATCATACTACCATCAGGTACCTCATGGCTAAGAAGGATGCCAAAGCGAGATTGACTAGATGGATCCTTATACTCCAGGAGTTTGATATTGAGGTTAAGGATAAACCTGGAGTCAAGAATGTGGTGGCAGATCATCTCTCCCGATTGGAGAATCTCAAGGAATCCGAGCAGATTGATCCTGTTTCTGAGACCTTCTCAGATGAGGCGATCCTTGCTATCGCCTCACTCCCGTGGTATGTCGACATTGTGAACTATCTTGTTGCTAAGAAAGTTCCACAGGTTGGCCCAGGAAGCGACTTGAGATTTTCCTTGCGAAGGCCAAGTCCTACCATTGGGAGGATCCCATCCTTTATCATGATGGAGGGGACAATGTCTGGTATCGGTGCATTCCTCAGGAGTAGTACTATAGTATCCTCACATACTGATACAAGCTTGAGGCAGGAGGACATCATTCTGGGAGGAGAACAACACAGAAAGTGCTCCTATCCGGCCTATGGTGGCCTAACCTCTTCAAAGATTCCGATGAATTCGTGGAGTTGTACTGACTGTCAGAGGATGGGCACTTGTGGACAACGTGATATGATGCCGATGCAGCCCATTCACTTCTGTGAGGTTTTTGATGCATGGGTCATTGATTTCATGGGTCCATTCCCTAAGAGTCAGGGATTTGAGTACATTCTATTGGCTGTTGATTATGTGAGTCGTTGGATTGAGGCCATTCTCGCCCGAACCGCAAATGCTAAGACTGTTTGCAATTTTTTGAGGAAGAATATCATTTAACGGTTCAGGGTGCCTAGAGTATTGATATCTGACGGAGGGGTCTCACTTTATCAACAACAAGGTAAAGGCCCTTACTAACGAGTTCAGTACAGACCATCGAGTTGCCACTCCATATAATCCTCATACCAATGGTCTTGCTGAAGTATCGAATAGGGAGATCAAGACGATATTGCAGAAGGTAGTCCGCCCAGACCGAAAGGATTGGCCATAGCTTTTGGACTCGGTCTCGTGGGTATATCGGACTTCCTTCAAGACTCCTTTGGGTACGTCTCCCTTTCGTCTCGTTTATGGCAAGCCCTACCATTTACTTGGTGAGATTAAGCATAAGTCACTTTGGGCTGTCACTAATATATTATTGGATCCAAAGAGTATATGTGATCAAAGAAAGGTAGAATTGGCAACCCTGAGGAGCATAGAGACACAACCTTCTCAAGCAACCTACAATATAAGGAGCGAATAAAAATATGGCATTATTCTCATTTCACCCATAAGTAGTTTGAGCCATATCAGAGAGTATGATTGTTTGATTCCAGGCTTCGATTATTTCCAGGGAAATTACAGAGCAAGTGGAAAGTACCATACCTAGTCTGAAAGGTGCATGACAATTGTAGTATAGATATATCTGAGATGTCATCTGAGTCCACCTTTCGTGTTAACGGTCAGCGCCTCAAACCATATCTAGATCATGAGCCGCTGATCGTTGACGTCGCCCCTATTCATTTTGCATGAGATATGGTCTTTGACTCACATCAGTTGCATCTCGTGCCTGATTATCACTATCTTCCACCTTGTATAGATCCAGATGTCCATATCATCTCATTCTTTAGTCTAACATCCCATCTGCATCTTTTGATTATGCTATACTTAGGGTGTACGTTACCTTAAGTATAGGGGGGTGTCGTATATATTATTCTGTTGATTCTTTTTACCTTTGTTTTGCTGCCTATACTTAGGGATATTTTACCCTAAGTATTGGGGAGGTAGAACTTGTACATCCTTTCACTCGGTTTTCCCTTTGTACACAGTCTGCTATACTAAGGATTACTTGATTCTAAGTATAGGGGGAATCATTGAACCCTCTTCTCTTTAACTCGTTGTAGTATAGTCTTTCTTTTCACTTCCCTATACTAAGCACGAGTTATGTCTTCTTCATCGCTCTTTGTTCACTCTGAGGACATCGTTCTAGCTAAGTATAGGGGGGTGTCGTATATATTACATATATACTTTAGCCATAACTCGCACTTTGTGTGAGTGTGTTAATAAATAAAATGGCTAAAATCACTTATTAAAAATCATAAAATTCTAAAAATTTTTCTCGTACATAAAATCCTCTCTTGCACATACATAGCTATTTATAAAAATTATTTTTGTACAAATGTTTGTAAAAATGTTTTGTTTGTAAAAAGTTTGTAAATATTTTTATATCAAAACTATATATATAGTACACAATTTTTGTAAAATGTCTGAAAAATATAAGTCTGCAAAAACACTTGTGTAAATGGTTGTAAATAGTTTGCAAAACTTCTTCATTCATGCATGCATTCAAACATTTTCAGAAATTTTGCACATTTTCAAAACTTTGCAGCAAAAGGTTTTTGTATATACTTGTATATTCTTCTGAATCATAGTTGACATTTAAACTAGTCTGGAATTAAATTGGAAAATGGATCTTGGTTAAGACCTTAATGCACCTAAATTTAAGAGGAACCTTATAGGATTTAGGGGTTGAGACTCTTCATGTCCATTGGTGACTTAATTCTTTGAGTCCACTAGGCTATGATCACATGTCATCTTGATGAGTCTAAGTAGAACATTTAATGATGCACACATGACTCTCACAGACAATTGCTTTACTTGCACCATCACCTTACACATAGCTCTCGACAAATGAGGTGATAAGGAGGCAGTTTCCTTTGGCTTGGGGTAGCATATGAGGGTAGTACTTCTAGGAGGAACCTCTCATCTTCCTTTAGGGAAGGAAGTGCGCCTCAACTTGGTCTGGCAGTGTTGAGGTCTAAAGACAGGAGTTGTGGGTTGCAATAATGCTTCAAAAGAGGGATAGTCTACTGGCTCAAGAGGAAAAAGTCCTTATGTATATATGCTACACCAAGTAGATATGTTGTACATATGCACATCGAAAAAAAATATGTCCAAAAAAGAGAAAACACCAATAAAGTGGCATGTCTGATAGAAAATGAAATACCTGCCTGAGTGTATATAGTCAAATAAAGCAAAGCTTATGTTACCCATTCTCATCTCATGAAGCTTTCTGCGGGAGACTTAGCTACACTGGTTGGGCTCCCAGGGATACGTGGCTACAATGACCATGGTCCATTCTCTTCTTACCCCCTCTTCTTGAGCCGGTTGAACTTGAACTTAGAAGGTAATACCCCGCTCCCCGAGGAAAGAGCTGCTAGACTAGGGCATTAGAGTTACCTTGTTGAGGGAGGCTTTTGCCTTGTCATTTATGAGGTGGGGAGCTATATATCACTTACACCGTACAAGAAAAGATTCATGGTCATTAGAGTTTGTGTATGCAGACTTGTTCTGATTTGGATTATTGAGGAGTCTTGATCATAGATTGGTGGAACTTAGAGGTTGTTGAGTCTTAAACCTAGGTCCAAATAAGGTTCCGACAAACTAATAATCCAAAGGTCCGACTGAGCTCCATACTTCAATTTTATAAAGACGAGTTTAATAATCAACCTTGATTGTCCTTCTTTTTCTTTTCTATTCTTTTTCACTTCTTTTTCAAATAAGTGTTTGCTAAGGGACTAGCAAAGGAAAAATATAGGAGGGTGATGAGTCCCTGATTCTCACTCTTTATTCTTTTATTTTAGCTATTTATCTTGGCAAAGCATCATGTAAATAGGTGTAAATACAATAAGTTAACATTCAGCATGCATTTTTTAACTCTGTATATTTAGCATGTATTTGTGCAAAATAAAATAATAAAGGAAAATAAAAAGGAAGGAGGTATTTAGAATAAATACAGAGTGACCCGAACTCCAAGAGAAGGTCTAGCATTGACCTGATCGCCAAATAAAAATAAGTAGAGGGAGATAGGGCCTATTCTATATTGTTCATATTATCTGTGTAAATAAATAATTATTTTTGACAAAATCAAAATAAAATATTCTTTTTACCTCCTTGTATATAGTCCTAAAAATAAAACAAAAATCATAAAAATAAAATAAAAATAAAAATAAAATCCTCCCTCCCTTGTATAAAATACATGTACATATGTCTTACTCTATATTTATTATACCTGTAAATAAATAATAAAAATAAAATAAAAATATTTTATACTCTAAAATTTATGTTGTAAATAAATAAAATATAAAAATTACGGTATTTACATAAAAATAACAAAATAAAAATAATTGTACAAAATACATATGTATATTTTACTTGTATATAATACATTATACTAAATATAGACTAATTTATTTTTCATAAAAATAATTAAAAATCATAGAAAAATATCTTTAAAAAAAATAAATATTTTTCATTCTATATTGAATTTGTAAGTATTTTGTATATTCTTATTTTCTGATTGGTTTAGGAGGGTTGACCCCAGTCAACACCCCCTCCTAGCTCGGGTCGGGTCGAAAACCAATCATCGGAGCCTTTTCTCTGATTTCTCCTGTCTAAATCCGAGCCCCTCTCTCCTCGAATCTTGGACCCTAGATTCCTTGGACTTCCGTGATCCTCGTGGACTCCTAGGATGATCCGAATCGCTCTCGGGTCTCGTGCTTCTTGCTGACCCTTCTAGACCCTCGAGCTGCCTATATAGTCCCTCTTCCACCTCCACAGTGCCTTAGCTCGTGCCTCACTCCTCCTTCCGCCCCTAGCCACCTCAGGTTGAGTGATAACTTCCAGAGGGACCCTTCGGATCATATTTTGGTGGGGCATCCACGTTGCTCAGTATCGTAGCTGGCATGCACCACCGCAACCAGCCTCCCAGCCTTTCACAGCTTGGTAGAGACCATAACCTCGCTCGCCACTTTCGTCTGAAGCTCCAGAGTTCATCTCAAACTTTAGGTATCTACCATTCTGCTTCCTTTCGTCCATTCGATTCGTTCTTCCATTTTGCACCACCGCACCTTCCTCCGCCCGACTCCGATCGTCGGAGCCCCATATCATCATCATACCCTTATCAATCGAACCCCCTACGCACGCTCACCCTTCCTCCTCCATCTGATCACCCTTAGGATCGACCGCTAGGTTGAGATTGAGGCCCTGATCTCCTCTACCACATTCGTCGGAGATCGAATCCTGCTCCCCTTCGCTTCTTTCTATTTTTGCTCCAATAATCAGGACCAGACCTTCGCACTGCGTCTTCTCCACTCTTTACAGGCACCTGTGCATGAGGGCAGCTCCATCGAGAAGCCCAACTAATCAGGTGGAGTAGCTACAGACGGAGCCGCTCCTCCCCGATCATCTGACCGTTGGCACCATCCTCGGACACACCCACCAGATACGAAGTACCTCCACGACCGTGTTGTGCTCTTCAGCACCTCCATTCGAGTGTTGGATCTTCATCCTCGCTTGGTTGAAGGTCGCCCCCGATGAGTTCTTCCAAGACCATTAGCCACTGTTGCTCAAGCGTGGCCCCTCCAGGTTTCATCACAACTATTTGTCACCCCCTTTTGTCAGACGTATAAGATGCATGATTAACGACCATCCATGCCGACATTCCCTATACCGTCCGATTCCTGCAGACACCATCTCGCCCGTACACCTGCTCCATGTGCATGCACAGTCAGATCATCAGCCGAGCAGATCAGAGCCGTCAGTAGGCGCCATCGTCAGAGCACGGTACGTGTCCCCCACACGCTCCGTATGTGCCCTGCGAGGGTATATTGCACTATCTTCCCTATAGTTTTTACGCTTTATTTTCTAGTTTGTTACATAAAGTTGTAGTCCAAACTTTTTGCATATTAGACCCTTATGTTTCCACCATTTACACTTTAGTCCTTTGAGTCTGGATACACATGCATGCTCACGTGCTTTTGTGGTGTTTTTGCAAGAACTGCCCTGCACTTTCTGATGGTTATGATTTGAATGAAAATTTCCTATATTTGCATTTATGCCCCCGTGCATGGTGATTTGAGCATGCACGCTTATTTCATGGACTTTTTGCACTAGTGGCCCTGGACTTTTTATATGCTTTATTATTTGCCCTGGGAACTTTAGGATAATTGCGAATGGGTCCCTACAACCTGTGTGTTTGTTTTTAATCAAATAATTATTAAATCAACTCCGAAAATTCCACAAAAATTTCCCTTAGCTCATGCTAATGAGTAATATTTATGGTAATTTTTGTGACTCGATTTAATTTTATTTGATATTTTCTTAAAATAAAAAACCCTTAAAAACATGTCTGTCTATTTTATAAAATACCAAAAAAATATAAAAATAGTCTCAAAAATTCTATAAAAATTCATGTGTATTTGTTTTAGTGTGTTCTTACTTCAGTATCATTTTTGTTTCATTATCTTGTATAAAACCCTAACATAAATGACTAAAAATCTTACAAAAATTATTAAAATTCTAAAAAATAAAAATGAGATTTCAGTTTCTGTAATTAGTTTTTTTATTTACTTTATCATAAAAATCATAACCAGGGCATTTAGGTATGTTTAGTATTTTAAATCTACCCTTTGGTTCAGGTTATACAATATTTACTATTTATTTGTTCTTTCATTTTTATAAAATCAGATAAAAATTAGAAAAATATCATAAAATCACCAAAAACACTTACATATTTGAAAAATATAAAAACAATTTTATTTCTAATTTTTGAATTTTTAGTCTTAATAAAAAAATTTTAAGCTTATTCTCTTTATCTTTTTATTTTTTTATTATTAGAAAATAATAAAAAATTACAAATTAAAAACCATGAAAATATACATTTTATTTTCTGATTACCGACTACTTTGTACATTTCTGTGCTCCTTGTGTTCGACCCTGGTCACTATACCAGGATAAATAAATAGCGGAGACTGCTACATTGATTTTTGTGCTTGATTGTTTTAATTGTGGTTTTGAATTTTCTTGTTGAGTTGGTTTGGGTGATTGAGGCCGCAACGACCTTTGATATCACTTGATCTTGATCGCTCGAGATGCTCATCAACATGCCCCTGAAATTTCAAGACTATGCATATGATAACACATTGATGTACAAGGAGATGGTGAAACGCTGGCATGATCGGCACATCAGATGAAAGACCTTCGAAGCTGGACAAAAAGTGTGGTTATTCGATGCAAAGTTGAAGATCTTCCCGAGCAAATTAAAAAGAAAATGCACAAGATCGTTTCAAGTTTAAGAAGCGTGTGACAATGGCAGCATTGCGATATCAGAATTGTCTCCTGACACACAACAATTTGTCATCAACAGTCAACTACTGAAGCCCTACCTCAAGCATGACACTTTCTTGGCCGTTGTCGACTCTATCAGTACTGCGCTCTGATGATACATCCACAACAGTAGCAACATCAAAAGATTCTAATAATGGAACTCAAAAAATTTTCCTTTAAGCTTTTATCTTTTCTTCTTTTCTTCTTTTTGTTTCCAGCTTTCGTTATCTATTAAAAAAAGTATATAAATAAAAATAGATGTATCACCCCTTCTTGTCAGTCTTCTATACTTAGGACGTACTTTGTCCTAAGTATAGGGCAGGGGTGTGCATTCCAATTTATTTCATTCTTTGATCCTCTCCCTTGTCACCTCTTCTTGTCTATACCAAGGGATATCTTACCCTTAGAATTGGGGGGGACAATCCAAGCTGAGATTTGTTCATTCCCACCCTTGACCCTCCCTGCCTTGTGTACAGTCTGCTATACTTAGGATTATGTGACCCTTAGTATAGGGGGGCGGTCAACTTCTCATTCATTCATTCCTTCATTCATTATTTCTATGTTTTTCTATACTCAGTACGGGTTATGTCTTCTCTTTTTCTGTTCGATCTATGAGGGCGTAGCTCAAGCTAAGTATAGGTGGATCGTATATGTATATATTTTAGCCATAACTCACATTTGTATTTTCAAATAATAAGTATGCCTAAGATACCTTATAAAACACAACACATATCGCATTAAATTCATTCAAATCACATAATAAAAAGATGCTTACATTTCCTCAAATTCTTTTTACATACTGATTAACAAATTAGGTGAAAACACTTTTGCAAAAAGTTTGAAAATCCTTTTAAAAACTGTTTGGAAAATATTTTGTAAAATTTGTTCAACCTTTGTAAAAATGTTTTGTTTGAAAATTTTCTTTTCTTTATGTGAAATAAAATATTTGAAAAATGATTTGCAAATGGTTTGAAAAAATTGGTTGCAAAAATATTTTGAAAAAACTATATATATTATTTGAAAAACCTTTGCAAAATGATTTTCAACCTAGTCATCATGATAACTTGGTCAACAAGGAATAAAATAAGGGGAGATAGGGCAACCAAATATATAGAAAATGCCACATAGAAACCCTTATTCTATAGCTTAATAGTTGACTTTTGGGACATGTTTTATTTTTCATTATGTATACCTCAAATCAATAGACCCTTTACATAAAAATACAAAGAAAATAACAAATTTGTTTCACTAAAAATAATACAGTGCATTCGGGACACACATAACAAAAAGCCGCAAAGAAAACTTCGCAGACTTGTATCTCCTTCATACACAATAAAAATTATCCAAACTCATCTTATTATTCATAAAATTAAATTATCTATTTAATGAAGGTGGTTTCATATAAGAGTTGAGATGCAAAAGTTGGCTTTTGGGTCCCTATTATAGTGTATACCTGTATATAATAATCTATATATTCGTTCTTTATATTTTTACATTCCTTGTATTTTTATGTACTTCTGAATATTATTTAAAATACATTTCAATAATAAACATAGAAATAAAACTATCAAATACATTAAAATAAATAAAGTATCATAATATATAGGTAAATTATACCTATATATACATATACATATTTATTTAAGTAAATAAATAAAATCAGAAAAATAAAATAAAAATATGTAAATATGTAATTAAATAAGTTATAAATATACTAATTATGTATATAAAATAATAAAATCAAAAATACAAATTAAAAATAAAATATTATAAATTCAGATATATATACCTATGTATATACATGTAAAACTAACCTCTAATCAATAGACTTGTAAAATAAATACAAATACCCTAAAAATACAAAATAAAATTAAAAACATTATTTTGTTCTAATCAACCATTAAGAAAATCATGTAATATTCTATATCAATTTATTAAGAGATTTGAATCTCTATTTTCTATTTGGTCCACGAGACCAACAGGACCCTAGGAAAGTTGATCCAGCAGGTCAACTGTCCTCTCCACCTACCTCCTTTGTTAGAGAACTAGTGACCCTCTGACTTCAACATATTTTCCACTCCACATCCATGTGCCATTGCTCCTCGAGCTCCGCCCAATCTCTAGACCTATCATCCAACACCTTTGCCCACTCCATAGCTTCCACCAACTCCTTCCTCCTCGCACGTCATATCTTCTCGAAAACTCGCCTATCTCATATGTATAAATCACTTCCTTTGCCATTTTTTCTTTTTTTGATCCCTCTTCCAAAGTCGTAACCCTATTAAGACCTCTCTGTAGAGCCTCTGCAGTGACAACACGATGCTACAGACCTTCTTGGCGAGGATAAGGTAGTGGAGGTGGCGATCCAAGCTTCACCGAGCTTAGCTCTGACGAGCTTCTCTGCTCCCTGAAATCCTTTAGGTATGAGTTGTTTCTCTTTTTTTCTACCGCAGATTTCTTCCAGCATCTTAGTATAATTTTTAATTTCAGCAATTAGTTAGAGTAATTCTAGGATTAAGATTTGTTGGAGCTTTCAGTCGCAGCTTGAAATTCATCATGTTCCCCCACTGATTCGACCCATCTCTACCTCAACTCAGATCCCAGTCGCCTTATCTACATTTCTCGATCTGTTCATCTCTGATTTTACAAAGAATTAGGGCTCCTAAGCTCACTCTTGTCACCTTTGAAAGAGCTCCTCCTTCCTGACCACCTCATACATCTCTAGCTTCAGGAGAGGGTCGAATACGACCCTCTCGCATCCCCCTTTCTTTTTGTGCATGCAATAGAGCTTGGCAAGAGCTGGAGAACCATTTAAGAGTCCAAGTGAGGAACTCTAGGTGCATCAAGCTCCAGGTTCCCTCTGTCGGGGCCCGGACTGATTTAACACACCCTGGAGATGCGGAAGTGATCTAGGAAGGGAAGGAACCTAACAACAGCAAATGAGGAGGACATAGGGTGGAGATCTTGCCGATCGAAGCTCCCCCGACTCTTGTTCTTCCGAGTTCATCCAGGAGCCTCCATCACCATCGGATCCAAGCTGGGACCCAGATCTAATCTGTGATGTCTAGTTCTAGGCAAAATGAAGTGTCCCAGCATAGCCCGATCGTCCATGTGGTGCATAAAGAACGACCTGATCCAGTGCCTTAAGTAGGGTAAATTTAGTCGAGGCCCCGCTCCCTTTTGTATTTGCAAATTAGTCTTGTAAATATTAAAGTACCCTACATGGACATATTACAGACATACCCTTGCAACTTCTTTATTTCATTTTATCACTAAAAATTGTAAATTAAGTGTTAAAGTTTGGGTATTTTGCACGGAATGCCTTATAATATATTTTTATTGCATAAATGCACCTACTAGCATTGTAATTTATTTTGTTTCTTCTCTATTTTTATTAAATAACTCCAATACCTTAAAATTTTTGGGAAAAATGTTGTACATGCTTAATATGTTGAATGTTCATGTCATATTTTTATTTAGCATTTTCTTGCATTTTTCTATTTATTAAAAATCATTTAGGAGATATATTTCCTCTATTTAGAGAGAAAACTATAAAAGATTATAAAACTAACTTTTATATTTCAAAAAAGTATATAATATATATTACTTTATATCATGCTCCTTACCAAAAACACAAAAAATATAAATGAAAAACCTTCAAAATTAAAAACATTTAAAATATATTAAAAATCAGTAAACATTATATACGATTTAGTAAACATTAAATAAAAATTCAAAAAAAAGTTTTATGTTTCTTATTTTTATTTATACTATCTAGTATATATTCAAAATAGCTTTGGGTTTTTTGGACTTATTGTCTATTTTTAAAACCCAAAACAATTTGGCATATCCATCTTATTCCTTATCTTATATATTTAAATCAATTAAAAATACATACAAATTAGCAAAAACTATAAGAAAAATTACAAAATAGAGAACAATTATAAAAACATAAAAACATTTTATCATGTAATTTTTAAGTATATATAGCTATATTTAAAAATTTAAGACCTCATATATACTATGTATCCTTATATTTACTTATATACTTATTATAATAACTAATATTAATTACAATGACCCTATATATATATATATTTAAAACCCTTAAAAGATAAAAAGGACTATTATTGTTTATATTTCCCATATTTTTGTTGGACATGCGAGCCCACGACGAGCCATTATGCAATAAATGTTATTGCAAATATCATTCCCAGATCTGAAATGAAGAATAACTAATTTGCATAATAGGTCCCTTAGTACAATTAGGGTTATGTACCATGGCCATATTAATGACAATACAACTGTTGATTCAATTATTGAATCATAGAGGCTGGTGCTTGGATGAATATCTAAAGAGTTAGATTGAGGACTCATCAAGTACCGTCAAATGATTGTTACAAGATAATCTCCAGCTTGAGTAGGAGGTGGTAATCCTTTCTCACTTGGCTTATATCTGAGCAACCTCTTGATGTAGGTCCTCTACATGGGAATAGAGATTCAGAGGTGTCAGATTAGTTACGTCAAAGAGTTGACTTAACGAGATTGAGATAACCAAAGTCCTATGTCGTATGCTATCACGATATAGGCACACATCCTCTGACCATAGACAGATGTGTTACTATATGTCTGAGTATGTACATTCGGCAGACCAATAGGTTGATGACCTAATTAAGGTCTATACACCGACGCGCTGGTATGCATATAAGGGCATATGAGTAATACGATCTCTCAAAGGGACCATACAGGTTCATTACTGAACCGGAAGACATGAGCTCACTCATGAGATATTAGGAAGAATCAAATTCCGTACACGGTCGTCTCGCTTTGGAAGCTTGACTGAATTTGTAGGTTTGATATATTCTTTTAGAAAGTATATGATCAATACCTGGATATGATATATGATTTTGGAAAGTATATGTTCGATACCAACTCCCAATAGTCAAATGAGAAACTTAATGATAAAACCCAGAAGGAGACAATCTAAAAGAGATCTAAAACTTCGGATTTATTCTGGGTCTTCGAGTATATAGGATGTACAGGTATTAGGAATGCCTGAGGGTGATGTGATCATAAACGACTGTATAACCATGACGCTTCCATTCCGAGGGAGTGATGAAATAGGTCTGGATTTTAGTGACTCCTCTCATAGAGAAGTAATCTGATATTAGTCCAAATGTTGGTCATTGATCTGAATGTGATTCAGATGTAATGAGAAGATTAGATTTGTGGTCTTGATTTAATCAATCATCTATGGGAGGTCCGCAAGATCTGGATTTGAGATGTGATCTCAATATCCGAGTCACTATACGTGGAACAATACAATCACCATGTCGTTATCTCCAAGTATCTGCGAAGAAAGCGTATTATCCTTGAAAGAGTTCATGGATAATTTCATTGTTGATATATGTATCCGAGCATTGAGAAAGTGGAAAATCAAATGTGATTTAATTATCATAATATGGATTTGATTCATATTATTTGGAGAGTTATCTGAGATAATTAAATATGATTTATTTATCAAAGATATGAATAATGTGAATGTGATTCATGTTATTTGAGCATATGAGAAAAGAGATCCAAGATGATTAAATGTGATTTAATTATCCTGGATAAGAATAATGTGGATAGCACTATCCATATTATTCAGGTATATTGTAAATGTGATTTATAATATATTAAAGAGAGCATATTGTGATTTATATTTGTTAATTAATTATTGATGTGAATTGGATTCACATTAAATGATTAATTGAAAATATAATTTACATTTAGTTTTGGGATGTGAATGAGATTCACATAATTTCAATGGCTTGACTGAAAATTTTCACAAGATAATTGTGAATTATTTTTTGTGAAAAATATTTACAACAAGAGTTGTTGTAAATCTTGGAGATATAATGAGATAATGAGATCTCATGAGATGATTGGTAGCCATCCCCCTTTTTAGGGGATGTGGTTAGTCTTCTCATTATCTCCAAGACTAGTCAAAGTGATTTAAATTGGGATTAGTTATGTTGATTTATCAATATAAATTAATTTAAATTAAATCAATTATTATTGTGTTTTTACACAACATCTTAGCCATTGAAAGAAACATAAATCAATCTCAACCATTGATTGTGTGTTGTCCATGGAGTGAGATCCATGGACTCCCAAAACCCTATATAAGAAGAGGCACCCCTTACTCTTCGAGTCACATGTTTACAATTAACGAATGCTCTCTCTCCCTCTCTCTTTCTCCACACCGCCAAGCATCTCTCTCTCTCTCTCATAGTGGCCGTCCACCTTGGAGCCCTTGTGAGAGTCATCACGCCGCAACATTGTCATTATGCTCCCGATCATCTACTCATGGATCTCCATCTCCTTCGGTGTGCCTCGCTCATGAAGAAGATGTCAGATATCGTGTGACGAGATCAAGAGATTCGCTGCTTGGATCATCAACTTGGATTGCGAGAAGGATGCATCTCATCAACGCGCTCGCAAGCGTCTCCTCCGTCGGATCGGACTTTAGACATGAGGTCTCTTAGTTTAGAGACTCGATCGCAACCACGCTTCAAGAGGTAAACCTTATACCTATTGTGGTTTATATGAAATGATACGCGAAAGGTTCTTGGATCATGTGGTTTCATCACATTTAAAATTTTTAAATTCCGCTACATCGAGCAACTAGTGCGACTAGTCGCTCCCGATCGCATTCGATGCGGTCCACACGCTTCCGTGATGCACTTGAGGATCATTCCATATCCTTCAAGTGGTATCAGAGCCAGGTTGGAGGTTTTGGATGTGATCCATAAACCTTGGAAGGCTTGGGTTCATAAGGATTGTGAAAGTTTTATCGCATTTCAATTTTTGCAGCCCTGTTTTGTGATTAATTTCGGCCCTGTTTAAATAGTTTAAACACAAAATTATCATATGGATAATGTTCCCCAGTAAATAAGGAAACCATGGAATTTGAGCTTGCGTAATTTGGATTCCGTTTGCTCAAGTTATGATCTTTTTAATGACCATATGTCCATTGTTTCGGGGATTACGAATACTGACATAATTAAGGAGTTAATTACTGTTTTTAATCGTCTAAAAATGCATTATTATTACTTGCGTTCTATTTTAAATCAAATTAGCAAACTTTATAAACTGATTTTGCATGATTTGGATTTAAAATGAAAGAGATATGCTAATTATAGTTTGTGAGGGTCACTGCTGGAAAGCGGAATCTTTATAAACAAACTTGTGATTGTCATTTAAGAAACTTGTGAAATTAATGGTTAATTTCTTGAGACAATTATTGATAAATATTTTTGAAATATTTAAATATGATAATTATTTCATTAAATGGCATTGCCTTAACCAAACTTGATTAGATATGATCTAGATCACAATTGGTTACATCATACACTTTCTAACAAACAAGTTGGTTGAATAGGATTGGTGATTTGTTTAACAAATCTCCTTATAATGTTAATCAAAATGGTTTTAATTATTATTATATGGTATAACTTCGGTTGAAAAACTGATTATCATCTCAAGTACAAAGTGATTGACTTGGCATTATCTTTTCCCGAGGCAGATATGGTGTCTAGTCGAGGAGCGTTGGGGTAGAAGGTTGCACCGTGTGCGGTCTGTCCCACTCCTGTCGGTACTGACCATGACAACGAGTAGGGAACATATAATGCTTGAGAGATAATGATGTATTTTTCTAATTATTTAAATTCAAAATAATACATATTTTTGAGATAATACCATATTTCAAGTAACATCTAAAAAAATATTTGTTGGATGTTAATTGGATCATTAATTTAATATGATTAGATTAATTGGAATCCAATTAAAACTAAAATACTCTATTATAAATAGAGTTGTTATTTCTCTTGGAAGAATTATTCATAATGATTATGATTCATAATGATTAATTGGAATTTGAATATGAGATGGAGGATCACATAAGTGACATCCATGGTCTCCCGTCAAGGCGAACGGTTCTGTCACCATATATTGTATGTAGGAGACGCCTGTCCGAAGTGATGGCTCCTTCATACAATCCATTTGGATCGGGCTATTTGCTTCTCGAAAGAGTAAGGATGTACGCGTAGTGACCCTAATATCTGGTCCTCATATTATTGGGGCGATATTAGATTGTGCATAGCGAGTTGTATTCCTATTGATGGTTAGTTCAATTAATGATGGGTCAACATCACCTTAGGGGTGGTGGGCATGGGTGTTAAATATCGAATTGGGAGATGTAAGTTGGTCTTGCAAGGAGGAATGTGTTCCCCCTTCTTTTTATCCGAGTTGCAGGTTCTCATATTATTGGTATGTGACAAAGATAAGAAAGGAGATCCCAGATCTTGCTTGAGATATATTGGTAAGTATATCTCTTACCTTGAAAGTGATTAAGGGAATGAACTTTACATGTTGACAAGGCAAGACAACTTTGATATAAAGTTCCTAAATCAAAGTAAAATATGAACATATATTTATATATATTTATGCAAATTTCTTAGTTCAGATAATCCTTCATTAGACCCACTCAGTACTATTAACCAGTAAAATATCATGGATTGGATCCATGATCAAGATATTGTGCTTGCAGTTGGCCACATATTGTATGTGGTTGCAATGTGCAAGTTTCCTCATAATAACGAGGAATGACAATTAAATAGACAATAGGTCTACAACCCTATGGTTTGTATGTCTTGTAGTCTTGATCTCTCATCAGATGTACTTTGGAAGTGATGTATCAATGATGATCACGAGTGTCAAATAATCCTTATAAAAATCTAAGAAGATGGTCTGGAATACATATGTGCTCTTGACATTTAATCATGAATGACATGGTTCACTACGTCATGCAGAATGGTGGCTCTATAGGAGATGATGTATTCAAAATGTTTGAGTACCTACATGAACCAAAGTCTTTAAGAGTTAAGATGTATGTAGATATAATGAGTTTTCATCATTCTAATGTCTATACTCAAGTCATTCATGAAGCTTCATAATATTTATATTATATGAATTGAATGAAGCATATATATATGTCGAAATTATCTTATATTGAAATCTTTTGAATTCAACATAAGAGATCCTTTGTCTTAAACAATGGTTGTTTAGAGATGAAAGAAGCATAGTGGAAGCATGGGTCGGACCCAGGTTAGAAGGAAAGTCAAAGAGTTGGATGTACTTCTATGGTTTCCACACACATATGACATCCAAAGAGTTGGATAAATGTCAATACTGCAATAAGCCGATGTATTGATATTATAACTATCAAGTCTATCTTGGATCCTTAGAGAAGGACTCAGATAGTGCATCGGAATAATCTACATCTACATATAATCATTGAAATTGACTTTCTTATTGGATAAGATTAAATGTCTAATAGTTGTATCTCGTTCTTCTAATAACACTTGCAATAGGTTGCATATGTTCTTTAAAATTTGATCTTAAGGTTTAATGGTCATCCATATGGGTATTGATGCAATTGCTGCAACAATCTCTGTTGGAAAGATAGACTTCATATTTTTTCAGTGGGAGAGTCCTTAGCCTTAGAGAATGTCTCTACTACCTCGATATTAGAAAACACTCATAGTTTATTTCTAAATGTTGGAAGTAAGCATAAATTCTGGAATAGACCCAGCATAAAGAGTTATGATGAATATATCTCGGATAGTATTATGATATCTGGAGGACTCTACTAAATAGAAAATTAATGATGGTTCATTAAAATTTCTAATACTGAAAATTATACCTTATAAGATTAATAGGAGGATGAAGATCATTTGACAATGATATGGCATCAAACCTTGGATATATGTTTGTTGATGAGATCAATGGACTAGTAAGAGATGAACTTTAGAATGTCTAGATATTCAAATCTTACATACTTGTGAATATTGTATTCAAAATAAAAATTGTTTAATACACCCTTCTCTGGGAATGGTGTTAGATGCCAAGGTATTCAAGATCTCATACATATTGATGTATGTGGATCATCTGTATCATAATAAACATTTGATGATATGTGATATCATTTGATGATTAATTGTGATATGAGATTTCTTCCCTTCACCTAAGAAAGCTTTGAAATGTTCAAAGATTTCATAATTTTTGGTTTAAAACCAAAGTTTGAAGGAAGATGAAATGAATTTGATCTAACCTAGGTAGCTTTTACCTATTAGATGAATTCAAAAGAATACCTTATGGAGATATGAATGTCATTCCTATCTCAATCCTCCTAATGCACCTAAACTCAATAGAGTTGTAGGGAGATACAAATAGATCATGTGTGACATGATTTTGTCAATGATGAATATTTGCATAATTACCTCTTAGTTTCCAAGGTATATATGTAGTAGAGACTACAATATATATCCTTAATAAGGTTCCATGTTGGTAAACTGGAATCTAGCACCAGAGAGTGCTACTTCATTATGAAAATAAAGGATGGTATTGGATACCTACTTTATGCTCTTGAGATTCTTAAAATATCTCGTCTCTAAGGATATGATTCTTAGAGGATGACTCTCTTGAGAATCAAGATGAAAATGAAGTGAAGGAACTCATTTAAGCTTGAAAAGATAATGAGGCTCTTGAAATTGGAAATTAAAAGGACAATTAAAGGTAAAACACTAATATCTCTTCAAATGAGTTTGAGGATGAATTCCATGTGTCAGAGAAATCTAACAATGATCGAACTTCATGTGATGAAGCTTCTGAAGATCATGTCATGGAAAGATGGATTTTAGTAGTAAAGTCTATAGTAGACTTCATATACAAGTGTTGTGTATGGACCCTCGAGGATTCACCTATATGAGTAAGACCCGTTAAGGTGTAAATGGATCTTCAAGAGAAAGAGGGAACCTGATGAGAATGTAGTGACCTTTAAAGCATGACTCATAGCCATGAGCTACACACTGAATAGAAGACATCGCTTGCGATGAGACTTGCTCTTCGGTGACCTTGCTTAAACCCATCAGAATATTGCTAACTATAGCTGCACAACTTGACTTCGACATCTTCAACATGGAAGTCAAGATTGCATTCCTTCACGAATATCTATCTAAGGATATTCACATGAAGTAGCCCCATGGCTTCATGGATGAGGAATACAAGGTGTGCAAGCTAAGGAATTCCATCTAGGGACTCAAATGAGCTTCTTTTAATTGGAAATTTGGATTTGATGAAATCATAAATGCTATGATAGAATCTTGATGAGGCATGTGACGCTTAGTGGGAGTGCCATTATGTTCATTGTGCTAAATGTAGATGATATCCTAATCATTTGGAATGATATAAGGATAATAATAAGTGTTTTATAGACTAGCTATCCCATACCTTGAGATATGATCTCAAGGATACCTCTTATATCTTAGTTCTGAAGATGTTCAGAAGCAAAGAAATAAAGGTATTGGGACCGTCACATTAGTAGTACACCTTAGACATGTTCTATATTCTGGAAAATTCCAAGAAAGGATTCCTTCCCTTAAGATATGGTACTGACCTATCTAAAGGGATAACACCTCAAAGAGTTGAGGAAGTGAATGCTAAAAACTACTTGCCCTTGTGCATCCGTTGTGAAAAGTTGCGTGTATGCTAGATGTGTACAAAAGCCAGATGTCTGTCATGCAGTAGGAGTAGCAAACTGTTGCTAACCCTTCTAAGATGATAAACCATTTGATTGCAGTAATAACAGTGTCTTCATAGATGACAAGACTTTAGAGATAGTGATCTCTAAGTATTATCTTCAAGAACTTAAGACTTTATAGATAGTGATCTAAAAGGTCTTAACTGTGGATACCTTAGAAGATAGAGATCTCCAGGATTAAGGATATTCTGATAAGGATTATGGACATACTGGTTATAATAATTATTGAGATGTGGTGTCAGAAGACACTATAACTGACAAGATTGAGTATTGGTTGCATAAGATGCAACATTCACATTGGATGCGAGCACAATTACTAGGGGATATGCAAGTGTCGTAAAAGGACTTAGCATAGTCTCTCGGGAACAGAGTGATTGATTAGCTTACCTATCTATTTTTCTAAATATCCTATGATTGTCACATGAGTGCATGTTTTAATGATTAGCCCATTAATGACTCCTTGGGTTAGTGGGAGATTGTTGGACATGTGAGCCCACGATGAGCCATTATGCAATAAATGTTATTGCAAATATCATTCCCAGATCTGAAATGAAGAATAACTAATTTGCATAATAGGTCCCTTAGTACAATTAGGGTTATGTAACATGGCCATATTATTGACAATACAACTGTTGATTCAATTATTGAGTCATAGAGGCTGGTGCTTGGATGAATATCTAAAGAGTTATATTGAGTACTCATCAAGTACCATCAAATGATTGTTAAGAGATGATATCCAGCCTGAGTAGGAGATGGCAATCCTTTCTCCCTTGGCTGATAT
This sequence comes from Ottelia alismoides, assembly GCA_037367405.1. Lineage (NCBI taxonomy): Eukaryota > Viridiplantae > Streptophyta > Magnoliopsida > Alismatales > Hydrocharitaceae > Ottelia > Ottelia alismoides. The sequence goes on from JAZKJV010009919.1 coordinate 515,286, forward strand.
CTAAGCGACCTCTTGATGTAGGTCCTCTGCATGGGAATAGAGATTCGGAGGTGTCAGATTAGTTAGGTCAAAGAGATGACTTAACGAGATTGAGATAACCAAAGTCCTATGTCGTATGCTATTACGATATAGGCACACATCCTCTAACCATAGATAGATGTGTTACTATATGTCTGAGTATGTACATTTGGTAGACCAATAGGTTGATGACCTAACCAAGGTTTATACACCGGTGTGCTGGTGTGCATATAAGGGCATATGAGTAATGCGATCTTTCAAAGGGACCATACATGTTCATTACTGAACCGGAAGACATGAGCTCACTCATGAGATATTAGGAAGAATCAAATTCCGTGCACGGTCCTCTCGCTTTGGAAGCTGGACTGAATTTGTAGGTTTGATTATACTTTTGGAAAGTATATGATCAACACCTGGGTATATGTTGAACACGATTTTTCACGGGTCTAAAATACGTCTTGCACAAGGCGGAGACGCAGTCGCTGTGGCGACCCGCAAGAAATCCCGATTCGAACAACAATTAACCCACAACAGAGATAAAACAATGAAAAGCGATGCAGAGTTAAAATTTATTATAACTCTACAATGGATGTGTATAGTGTGCAAGCATGTAGAGGTTGAACACAGGGAGCAAACAGGTAGAACGGGGCAAATGAATGCATAAAAGTGATTGTGATATATTTATCTATGAATGATATTTTTTGTGGGTTTTAATTATTATAATTATTATTTTATTTAATTTTGAATTTATATTTTTGTATTTTAATTTTTAATTTCTGATTTTGTATTTTTTTTATATTTTATATTTTTTTTATTTTCTTTTTCTGTAAAAATATAAAATAAAGTATATATACAATATAAGAAAAGAGAGATAATGTATTTATAAAAATATGTAAAAATAAGCAATATTCAGGAAATAAAATATTTTTAGGCTTTTTATATTTTTCTGATGTATTTATGTTTTTTCTAGATTTTTCCAAATTGTTTTGGTATTTTTAAAGTCAAAAATACTGAAAACAGTGAATAAAATACAAATCTGAAATTAAAATGAGGATGAAAATTGTCAAATAGAATAAAAAATTCCTCAAATTAATTTTAAAATAAATATAACAAAATAGGGAAAATTTAGAAATAGAAATTAGATTTTTAGGGTTTTTGTGGAATTTTTAATATTTTGTGTAGATTTTTTTAGTATTTTTCTATTTTTTAGTTCTTCTTTTATATTATTTAATGTTTTTTGGAATGAATATAAAACACACAGAAATACATAAAATATATTTTTTTTGGAATTTTCAAGATGTTTTTGTAATTTTTAATTATTTTCAAATGGAAACAGTAAAGAAAATGCATGTTTTTGAATTTTTATAAATATTAAAATGCAACAAAAATTTAAAATAAAACTATGCGAGATATAGGAATGCAACATGAACTTAAGGTAATTTTGTGGGATTTTTAGGAATTTAAGGATGCATGAAATAAATAAAAGAAATAAAAAGAAATTATTCTACCGATAGGGGTATTTCTGTAAATATTAAAAAGTCCAGGGGCCTAAATGTAATTTTTCCACAAAATATATAACCAAATAAAAACTTTCAGGACTAAATATTAATAACCAAAAATCCAGGTGTATCCCTGCACAATCACCAAAGTCACATGCACATGCCCGCAACCTGGTAGGGATGTATTTGCAATTATCAAAAAGCTGAGGGTCTGAAGCACAAAATATCCCAAAAGATTACAACGTTACATGAATGTTTTAGGACTTCTCATAAGTACAAGAAACAATAGGCCCTTGCCTGTAAAATAGCTAAGCGCACGTGCTCGCGCACGTACGCCTCGTTGGCAAGGGTGTGATTGATATTTTAGAAAGTCCGAGGGTCTTTTGATAAATATTACAGAAATACTAACACTGCAAAGGAAAGATTGAGTATTACTAAACAAATAAATAGCAAAAATTGATTGGGCGGCCGTGCAATTTACACAATCCTATGCACGATCGGATGGTGGGATTTCTCCCACTTAAACACGTGGCGGGCTCCTGGCACGTGATACCTGCAAAACAAAGTTAAGGGGGGTCGCGGGCAAACTGCCGTGACCCTCCTAGCTGTGGGATGAGGCGGAGATAACGAAAAGGGAGCTCGATGGAGCAAGCTCCGGCGAGGGGTGTCATAGGAGATCGGTTGAGAAAATCAAACAGGAAGAGGGAGATTGGATGCTACGGCTACGAGAAATAAAATAGTGCAAGAAAAAACAAATAAAAATGTAAACCTAAAGCCAAGAAATGGCGAGATGGGTACCTCATGGTGGCACGCCGGAGATGGGGGTGGAGACCACTCTACAGCCACCCGGCCACGCCTCTAGGGAGCCGGAGGATCTCCTATCACGAGCTCCAGTCCAGAGCTCGCCCAAGAGAGGGGAGAAGATGGTCAAAGAGGGTTCCATTTTCAAAAGAGGCAGAGAGGGGTTTTTGAATAGATGGTGAACAAGGATCCAAGATCGAGGGACAACGGGCGAAGCAACGATCCGATCTCCAAGGATAAGCTTGGGTGTGTAAGCTGGATCTACAAAGATCAAAAGTCGTGAAGAGGTCGACCCGAGACGGTGAAAGACACGCTCTCCAAAATTCAGAGAAAACACAAAAAAACAGTCTGACACAGAGCCAGACCTCGGTCAGAGAGTTGACCGAGGTCAACCAACGGAAGCTTCTAGTTGGTCCACGTGGACCAACCAGAAAATTCCTTGGCAGAAACATTTATTAAATCGATTAAAAATAATAAATGAATTTATTAATTTTAGATTATTATATGAAAATTGTTTATTATTTTATAAATTATTTTATTATGATTTTTATTTATTTTTTTGAGGTATAATATTACAAGTTACCTTTTATAGGCTATATAGGTATCTATGTCTATATATTTTAATATTTTGTTTTTTTTGTATTTTTAACTTTATTATTTTTGTTTATTATTTTATTAATTTATAACTTATTTTTATAAACTTTAATATATTTTTATTTTATTTTTCTGAATTATTTTGTATAATTAAATAAATAGATGTATATTCTTTATATGTATATTTATTGGTATTATACCTATGCATATTATACAAGTATTTTATTTTTGTGTTTTATTGTGTTTTTATTCAAGTTTTAATATACACATATATTATAAAAAATATTTACAAAATTATAAAAATATAAAATTTTAAAATAATGAAGAATAAATAAAATGAATATTTTAATCAGTACGTATACAATAGGGGTCAAAAACTCAACTTTCAAACCATAGCCCAGAAAAATACGAAACCACCTTCATTAAATAGCTTATTAAAAATTATATAAAATTAAAGTGATTTTGATAAGTTTCGAGTTTTTATTTGAGAGATATAGGTCTAGGAAGTTGGGATTCTGGAATCTTATTCAGATCATAACTTTTTATCTGTACATTATTTTTGATTGAAATCAATTTTGTAATTATCTACAATTCCATGTACAAAGTTTCTTTATTTGAGGTATAAAAAGTGGAATTAAAAATAGGCCCCAAAAATAAATTAAGGAATGAATAAAATAAAAGGTATTTTTATTGGTTTTTGGCCCTTATCTCCCCCTACTTTATTCCTTGTCGACCTAGTCATCGAGATGCCTAGGTCTTAAGGTTTTGGGTCATAAAATATTTGTAATATTTTATTCATTTTCTTTTCTTTTCTTTATTATATAATTTTGGCTTTAAAAACCGTATTTTATACACTATTTACACAATAATGCACGGATGATAAAATGCATGAATTAGCAGTATTTACACGCATTTACTAGGGTTTCTAAGGCCAAAATGATAGAATAAAGATGATGAAACATAGATTCATCATCCCCCTATACTTGCCTTTGCTAGTCCCTAGCAAACACTTATGCAATAAGTGCAGAAAAGAGAAACAAAGAAAAGAAAAAGAAGAAAGATGGATTGAATTTAATTATCAAACTTGTCTTCACAAAATCAAAGTTTGGAGCTTAAGTCGGACCTCTAGAATTTTAGTGCAGGCGGAACCTTAATGAGAATCGGATTTGAAATCCAACAACCTTCGAGAATCCCAAAACTCTGCTCAAGTCTCCTCAATAGCCATGTCAGAAATACTTCAACTCATACGCAAACCCTTACGACTATGAACCTGACTCGTACAATGTAAGTGATGGTGGCTCGCCCCAACTAGAATGACAAAGAGATTGACTTATATTGTACGAAAACCCAATGATTCCCCAATCCAATGACTCCTTCCTCGAGGAGCAGGGTATTCCCTTCTAAGTTTAAGTTACAACCAACCCAAGAGGAGGAGGTGAAGAGAAGAATGGACGGAAGCCAGTGTTGCTACCTATCCTAGGATGCAAGACCAGTGTAGTCATGTCATCCAGCTGTAGGCTCACATGATTTGACCTTGAAGCTCAAGCTTGCTTATTGACAATACAACATATATACACTCCGGCAGGCATTTTATTTTTATACAGGCCTGTCCATTTTTTTGGTGTTTTTTTAAATACTATTTACAACAGCATTTACATAGGGAGTTTTTCCTCTTGAGTTAGTAGACTATCCCTCTTTTGAAGCTTTATCACAACCCACACTCTCCTGTCTTTAGAATTCCTCATCACTGGACGGGTTGGGGTGCCACTTCCCTCCCTAGAGGAGGACAAGTGTTTCCACTTGTGTGCGTTTCATACCGGCAAATCCAACCCCCTCACCACTCCAACTGAGTTGAGCCATGTGAAAGGTGTAGGTGTCCAAGTTAGGTCATTATCAACAAGAGTCGTGCATGTGCTCCGAAATACTCTACTTAGGCAGTCAAGAATCCATTGAACCAAGTCTCATGATCCTTAAAGAATTAAGTCAACTAGACCTGAAGTACCTCAATTCCAGTTCCTATATGGTTCCTGTTATTAGGTAGATTTTAAGGTCCAATCAAGCTCTAATCTCTGGATTTTACTTAGACTTGTTCAACTATCAAACTCAATCCGAAAAATGCTCATGATATGCAAATGCTATGCATCAAATATTTTTTGTGATGCAATTTTTAAAGATTTTGAACTTTTTATGGATTTTTGAAAAGACGATGCATATGCATTTTTTGTATTTTCTAAAAAAGATTTTTCATTTTTTTGGTATTTTAATTTTGCAAATGTTTTTGGGCTTTTTGAAAACAAAAGATTTTGGCTCAAAACTAGGTACAAATATTCACACAGGGATGCATCTTATATATACAAGAAGCAGATTTTAAAATTTTCCAAGGGTACGTGGTCGATTTTATAGGTATATATAATAAATTATTTTATGTGTGATGTATATATTCCTCAAATTTATTTGAAAAAGGGTTTTACCAACAGATTTGAAAACTATAGTCCAAAATAATTTTTGAAAACAATTTTTACAAGTCTGTACACACATTTGAAAATCATTTTGCAAAGGTTTTCCAAACAATATAAATAAAATTTTCAAAATATCTTTACAACCATTTTCAAACATTTGCAAATAGTTTTTCAAACATTTTATTTCACACAAATAAAATATTTTTTCAAACAGAATGGTTTACAAAAGTTGAAAATATGTAACAAAACATTTTCAAAATAGTTTTCAAAAGATTTTTCACAAAGATTTTCAAACTATTTCTCAAACATTTTGCAAAAAATATTTTCACCTGATTTATTAATCAGTAAGTACAAATTGAATTTGAAGAATAATCAACATATTTTTATTAAGGTTTCTAATGAATTTTATAGGTATACATAGCCGTAATTATTAAAAAATACGAAAGTACGAGTTATGGCTAAAGTATATATGTAGTATATACGACCCCCCTATACTTAGCTTGACCTATGTCCTTATAGATCAGAGAGAAAAAGAGAAGACATAACTCGTACTGAGTATAGGAAAATCTAAAGAATAAAGGAATGGAGAAATAAATGAACGAATGAGAAGTTGACCGTCCCCCCATACTTAGGATCAAATAATCCTAAGTATAGCAGACTGTACACAAAGCAGGGAGGGTCAAGGGTGGGAATGAACAAATCGTACTCAGACTGTCTCCCCATATACTTAGGGTAAGATATCCCTATGTATAGACAAGAAGAGGAGACAATGGAGAGGATCGAAAAAAATGAAAGAACTTGGGGTGCACACCCCCTATACTTAGGAAAAAGTATATCCTAAGTATAGAAGACTGACCACAAGGGCGACACCTTTTTGGTAGAAAAAGAAGATAGAAAAGGAAAAGAAGAAAAGAAGAAAAGAAGAAAAGAGATCAGAAGATGGAAAAAGATAGAGAAGGATGTACACATCACTCCCCATATACTTAGGGTAAAAGAAGCCCTAAGTATAGGCGACAACAGGAGTAATGAAACAGAACGATGAACACTCGACTCATCCACCCCCTATACTTAGGAAAAAGTATGTCCTAAGCAAGGTAGACACGAGAATGGGTGGATGAGCAATACGAGAGAGGGACGAAGATGAACAGAAGCAGATGTACAACAGAGATGGATGTACACATGATCAAGAAGGAAGAAAGAGAACCTTCTTGCGGGACCGCTGAGGAATGGATCTAGTATGGTGCAGGTCGACATCGGGGTCCACAGTGGACGGAAGTCGATCAGGGTCGATAGGGTGAAGATCCTTGGTGGTCCTAGGGTGAGAAGGCGCAAACGGATGAGTGCAAGTAGTACGACTAGGTCTGACCTTGGGTGTCTCACTGATATCAAAGGGGAATGGGAAGAACTCATCATCATTGGAAGTAGTGTAGTTAGTGTCGTCCTGTGAGGTGTCATCCAGGTCAAAACCAAAAGGAATGAACTCATCAATGGAAGTAGTCGAACTCTGTTCGTCCTCTATAATCTCAACCGGATCATCTTTCTCATTAAAAGGCCCAAATTTCCCAATAAAAGCAATCAGATCAAATTCAACCTTGGTCTCATCTGAATCTAAATGAATAGGAGCGGGCTCATCAATGAAAGAAGTCAAGTCATGTCCATCCTGTTTAGTCTCTACATCTGCCCTCCGCTCTAAGGTGTCAATCATGTAAATCCTGCGGATGTCATCAACACAATGCCAAGTCCTAGAAGGAAGAACTCCGAGGTCCATGCTTTCCGATTCTTCCTCCACGAGGAGGAATTCTCGAGTCTTAGTGGAAACCAGTAAGAAAAAAAATTCTCTAATAGTCTCATCAAGGTCATGGTCCTTAGGGTCAGCCAGAATAGGTGTAGTCACATCAGGTGCAGGTCTCTGGTCAGCAGTAGGTGCGGTGATCAACACTTTGCTCGTCATCAGAACAAAAGCGAATCTCTCCTGATCCGTAGTCAATAACGACCCTCGCAGAGGCGAGGAATGGTCATCCCAGGATGATTGGAAATGCTCCCCAGTGGAGGTCTCCATGGGCAAAATGACAAAATCAACACGGTAGCTCATGCCCTAAATCGAGATGACGACGTTTTCAAGGATATCCTTTGGCTCCTTGATAGATCCATAAGCAAACTGAATGATCATCCTGGTTTTCTTGAGAGGCCCTAAGTGAAGAGATTGTACCAGTGAGAAAAAGAATATGCTAATCGAAGCACCGCCGTCTAGGAGAGTGTGATCACATGTGAAGTCAGAGATGGTGCAACTAATGAAAGGGGTAGCTATGTTCTTCTTTCGAGGAATAGGTTGGTGTGTGATGGTGTGGGTAGTGGCCATGGTTAGAATGTGACGCTCAGATCTGCTCCTCCGCTTTCTCTTCTTAGGAAGAGGAGCAGATAAATCGATCATGGCCTGCTGAAGTGGGGACATTGATGATCTTATGAATGGTGGCCACCACTTTGGGTTCAGTCAATAATTTTTTTAGTTTTTGGACCTCCTCCATACAAGGAAGAAGGTTAGAATCGTCATCTACACGAGGCATGCCAAGAGCAGTCTGTACAACGACATCCTCGGGGTCAAAGATGGGACAGGGTGTGAGAGGTTGTGTGGTCAAATGGTCTGGCAGATGGGCACTCTCCTCTCAGTCTTAATCGACCAAATGTCTCCCGAACTCTTTTTGGAATTTTAAATTTTTCTCATTTTTTGTATTTTGGGCGATTGCAAGTTCTCATGGAAATCCTTGAATGAACCTATATCATCAAATGGTGGAATATCATGGTCGCTCTTGGTGAGGTTGTCAATCCTCTATCTCATATCCTCCATGAAAGGTGACTCCAACAACTCATTCTCGGGGGGATGCGAAGGTGGAAAATATGCAAGTGGCGGTGGATGTGGGTAGAAATCCGAGGTTTGATACTGCAGATGAGGCAAATATGTACAAAAGTCAGAAAAAGTAGAATGAGGGTCCTCTTGATAAAAGGGAGGTGGACCTACTGGAGTGAATGAGGGATCAGCAAAGTCAGGATAAAATACGCTCCAGGTGTCCATCTCGAAAACAAAAGGAAATAATCGGGAGAGCACGAAGGTCAAATCAAGAGATTGAAGAAGAAGGCGCAAATGCGCCGGGATGATCTAGTATACACATAAGCAAGAACAAACAAACTCACACAAGACAAACCCTCAATTCACCTACTCAACTCGGTGAAGACCACAAATGCGGTCTTTTTATCTTGTCAGTTTTAGAGTTAGGTGAGAAGTCAAAAACTGCACAAACACTTAGGAGGCTGAAAAGGGATTTTGGCACTAGTCCTTAGGGTGTGCGCGAGCAAGTAAAAACGAAGACAATGAGGGGATTACTCGCCCCAAGACAATAACTTTTTTTGATATTTTTTAGGGTCAAGTAATATTAGCAGTCCCAATTTTATTGGTTATCACCTTTTTTTTGTATTTTTAATGAGAATGCAAGAGCCTATCGAGGAATCGATTCCTTTAAGCACCTAGGTGATCAAAATTAGAGGGAGAGGCATAAAAGCAATGCAAGTGGCAAATCGATGATGGATGCTAACGCGTAAATGCTCACCTTGCCTCCAGCACTCTACATGCAAGGATGCTCAACAGAATTGAAACCTAATCTATATGTAGATGCAAACCTATGAAATCGCCCTAGGGTGAGGAACTGCTATTAGCGCGAAGAATAGTTTTCAAAGTTTGTCTAAGTCCAAACGAAACTATAGGCACATGCAAAGATACTTAGGTGTTTGGACCTAATACTACGTCAAGTAGATCCTAAAGCTAAGGCTCAATCACACAAAAGAAAGAAAACAAATTGGAAAACAAATAAAAAATGCGAAGAAAACCGCGAGAAAGTCGACGGTGAGGCCCAAGTGAACAATCACTTGGAAATTAGGCCTGAATGTCCAATGTTTAGAGTACCTATATTATTACAAATTAGAGTCTCTCTCTCACTTCAAATTACATAATAAATTCTACAAATAAAAATAGAGCTCAGTCTTCAAAACTCTCTAAGTCTCCTTCAGTGCAAGGCGAGCAAACTATCGTCGGCTTCACGTGGGTGCACATGCGCCTGGAGTAGAGCGCCTCCCTCAATCCGCGGTTCCTTGCACAAAGTCAACCAAAAGAGGAGGTTAGACAGCTCAACAGATATATCAAAAATAAAGAAAATAAGTGAAGCACACAAACATGTAAATAGTCACAATCAATCAAAGAAAACTGATCTACGCGCTGTTGTTCCTTGACAACGACGCCATTTGTTGAACACGATTTATCACAGGTCTAAAATACGTCTCGCATAATGTGGAGATGCAGTCGCTGTGGCGACCCGTAAGAAATCCCGATTCAAACAACAATTAACCCACAACAGAGATAAAATAATGAAAAGCAGTGCGGAGTTAAAATTTATTATAACTCTACAATGGATGTGTATAGAGTGCAAGCATGTAGAGGTCGAACACAGGGAGCAGACAGGTAGAACTAGGAAAATGAATGCACAAAAGTGATTGTGATATATTTGTCTATGAATGCTATTTTTTGTGGGTTTTTAATTTTTTATTATTATATTATTAATTTTTTAATTTTCTATTTTTGTATTTTGATTTTTAATTTTTGATTTTGCATTTTCTTTTTATATTTTATATTTTTTAATTTTCTTTTTTCTGTAAAAAGATAAAATAGAGTATATATACAATATAAGAAGAGAGAGATAATGTATTTTATACAAAATGTAAAAATAAGCAAAATTCAGGAAATAAAATATTTTTAGGCTTTTTATATTTTCTAATGTTTTTTCTAGATTTTTCCTTATTAGTTTGGTATTTTTAAAGTCAAAAATACAGAAAACATGAATAAAATACAAATCCGAAATTAAAATGAGGAAGAAAATTGTCAAACAGAATAAAAAATTCCTCAAATTAATTTTAAAATAAAAATAACAAAATAGGGAAAATTTAGAAATAGAAATTGGATTTATAGAATTTTTGTGGAATTTTTAAAATTTTTGTAGAGATTTTTAGTGTTTTCAAATATTCGATTTTTCTTTTATATTTTTTAATGATTTTTGGACTGAATATAAAACACAAAAAATACAAAAAATATATTTTTTTGGGAATTTTTCAAGGCATTTTTATAATTTTTATGTATTTTCTAATGCAAACAGTAAAGAAAATGCATGTTTTTGAATTTTTATAAATATTAATATGCAACAAAAATGCAAAATAAAAATATGGCGGGAAAGAGGAATGCAATAAGAACCTCAGTTAATTTTTGTGGAATTTTTAGGAATTTAGAGATGCATGAAATAAAAAAAAGAAACAAAAAGAAATTACTCTACTAGCAGGGGTATTTCCGGTAATAAGCAAAAGTCCAGGGGCCTAAATGTAATTTTTCCACAAAATATATAACTAAGCAAAAACTTTCAGGACTAAATATTAATAACAAAAATCCAAGCGTATCCCTGCAAAATTGCCAAAGTCACGTGCATAGGGCACGTGACTTGGCAGGGATGTAATTGCAATTATCAAAAAGCTGAGGGTCTGAAGCACAAAATATCCCAAAAAGATTACAACGTTACACGAATGTTTTAGGAATACTCAAAAATACAAGAAATAATAGGCCCTTGTCTGCAAAATAGCCAAGCGCACGTACGCCTCACTAGCAAGGGCGTGATTGATATTTTAGAAAGTCCGAGGGTCTTTTGATAAATATTATAGAAATACTAACACTACAAAATAAAGATTGAGTATTAAAAAATAAATAGCAAAATTGATTGGGAGGTCGTGCAATTTACCCAATCCTATGCGCGATCAGACGGTGGGATTTCTCCCACTTAAACACGTGGCGGGCTCCTGGCACGTGATACCTGTAAAACGAAGTTAAGGGGGGTCGCGACCAAACTGCCGCGACCCACCTGGCTATGGGATGAGGTGGAGATAGCGAAAAGGGAGCTCGCGACCCCCCTTAACTGGGTCTCATCCCCCTTAAATGTTATTTTCTGGTTGGTCCACGGGGGGGCTTCCGGCGAGGGGTGGCATAGGCGATCGACTGAGAAAACTGAACAGGAAGAGGGGGATTGGATGCTACGGCTATGGGAAATAAAAGAGTGAAAGAAAAAATAAATAAAAAATGTAAACCTCAATCCAAGAAATGGCAAGAGGGGTACCTCAAGATGATTTTATTAATTTTAGATTATTTTATAAATTATTCTATTATGAATTTTATTTAATTTTTGAGGTATAATATTACAAGTTATCTTTTATAGGCTATATAGGTATCTTTGTCTATATATTTTGATATTTTATTTTTATTTTGTATTTTTAACTTTATTATTTTTGTTTATTATTTTATTAATTTATAACTTATTTTTATAAACTTAAATATATTTTTGTTTTATTTTTCTGAAGTATTTTTTACAATTAAATAAGTAGATGTATATTCTTTATATGTATATTTATTGGCATTATACCTATGCATTTTATACAAGTATTTATTTTTGTGTTTTATTGTGTATTTATTCAAGTTTTAATACATACATATATTATAAAAAATAATTACAAAAATATAAAAATATAAAATTATAAAAAATATAAAATTATAAAAATAAAGAAGAATAAATAAAATGAATATTTTAATTAGTACAAGTATACAATGGGGGTCAAAAACTCAACTTTCAAACCGTAGCTCAGAAAAATACGAAACCACCTTCATTATATAGATTTTAAAAATTATATACAATTAAAGCTAGGAAGTACAATTTGTGGAGTAGGGGTTGGTTGACACGGAATCGAGAACTCATGCATGTCAGAAATCTCATCAACTCGCCCTCGTCATTATAAGGCCTAGCCTGATGGCGATTTTGATACGTTTCGAGTTTTTATTTGAGAGATACATGTCTGGGAAGTTGGGATTTCGGAATATTATTCAGATCATAACTTTTTATCTGTACATTATTTTTGAGTGAAATCAATTTTGTATTTTTCTTTATTTAATTGTCTACAACTTTCATGTACAAAGTTTCTTTATTTGAGGTATAAAAAGTGGAACTAAAAATAAGTCCTAAAAATGAATTAATGAATGAATAAAAAAAGGTATTTTTATTGGTTTTTGGCCCTTATCTCCCCCTAATTTATTCCTTGTCGACCTAGTCATCGAGATTCCTAGGTCTCGAGGTTTTGGGTCATAAAATATTTGCAATTTTTTATTTTTTATTTTTCTTTATTCTATAATTTTGGCTTTAAAAACCGTATTTTATACACTATTTACACAATAATGCACGGATGATAAAATGCATGAATTAGTAGTAATCACACGCATTTACTAGGGTTTTTAAGGCCAAAATAATAGAATAAAGATGATGAAATGTAGATTCATTAGTATGATATATGCTTTTGGAAAGTATATGATCCATACCAACTCCCAATAGTCAAATGAGAAACTTAATGATAAAACGCTGAAGGAGACAATCTAAAAGAGATCTAAAACTTCGGGTTTATTCTGGTTCTTCCAGTATGTAGGATGTGCATGTATTAGGAATACCTGAGGGTGATTTTATCATAAACAATTGGATAACCATGACGCTTCCATTCCGAGGTAGTGATGAAACATGTCTGGATTTTAGTGACTCCTTTCATACAGAAGTAATCTGATCTTAGTCCAAATGTTGGACATTGATATGAATGTGATTTAGATGTAATGAGGAGATTAGATTTGCGGTCTTGATTTAATCAAGCATCTTTGGGAGGTCCGCAAGATCTGGATTTGAGATGTGATTTCAATATCCAAGTCACTATACGTGGAACAATAAAATCACCCTATCCTTATCTCCATGTATCCGCGGAGAAAGCGCATTATCCTTGAAAGAGTTCATGGATAATTTCATTATTGATATATGTATCCGAGCAGTGAGAAAGTGTATAATTAAATGTTATTTAATTATCATAATATGAATTTCATTCATATTATTAGGAGAGTTATCTGTGATAATTAAATGTGATTTAATTATCAAAGATTTGAATAATGTGAATGTGATTCATGTTATTTGGGCACATGAGATAAGAGATCCAAGATGATTAAATGTGATTTAGTTATCCTGGATAAGAATAATATGGATAGCACTATCCATATTATTCAGGTAAAAATAATGCGATTTATAATATATTAAAGAGAGCATATTGCGATTTATATTTGTCAATTAATTATTGATGTGAGTTGGATTAACATTGGATGATTAATTGAAAATATAATTTACATTTTGTTTTGGGATGTGAATGAGATTCACATAATTTCAATGGCTTGATTGAAATTTTTCACAAGATAATTGAGAATTATTTTTTGTGAAAAATATTCACAACAAGAGTTGTTTTAAATCTTGGAGATATCATGAGATAATAAGATCTCATGAGACAATGAGATCTCATGAGATAATGCGATCTCATGAGATAATGAGATCTCATGAGATGATTGGTAGCCGCCCCCTTTTTTTGGGATGCGCTTAGTCTTCTCATTATCTCCAAGACTAGTCAAAGGTATTTAATTTGGGATTAATTATGCTGATTTATCAATATAAATTAATTTAAATTAAATCAATTGTTGTTGTGTTTTTACAACAACATCTTAGCCACTGAAAGAAACACAAATCAATCTTAACCATTGATTATGTGTTGTCCATAGATTGGGATCCATGGACCCCCCAAAACCCTATATAAGAAGAGGCACCCCTTGCTCTTCGAGCCACATGTTTACAATTAACGAATGCTCTCTCTCCCTCTCTCTTTCTCCACAAGCCAAGCCTCTCTCTCTCTCTCATAGTGACCGTCCACCTTGGAGACTTGTGAGAGTCGTCATGGCTACAACATCGTCGTTATGCTACCAGATCATCTATTCGTGGATCTCCATTTCCTTCGGTGAACCTCGCTCGTGAAGAAGATGTCAGATCTCATGTGACGAGATCAGGAGATTCGCTGCTTGGATCATCAACTTGGATTGCGAGAAGGACACGTCTCATCAACGTGCTCGCAAGCGTCTCCTCCGTCGGATCAGACTTGAGACAAGAGGTCTCTTAGTTTAGAGACTCGATTGCAACCATGCTTCAAGAGGTAAACCTTATACCTATTGTGGTTTAGATGAAACGATCCGAGAAAGGTTCTTGGATCATGTGGTTTCATCCCATTTAAAATATTTAAATTCCGCTGATCGCATTCATTGCGATCCACACGCTTCCGTGATGCGCTTGAGGATCATTCCATATCCTTCAATTTTTACATTTTTATTTATTAAATATATCATATAAAGTATTTGTAATATACATATTAATATATATACTTATTTTACCTTTAAAAAGAAAAAGTAACTTAAAAATGCAAAATGAAAAAGAAATTCCAAAATCAAAATTCAAAATATAAAAAATATATAATATAAAGTCCATAGAAATTAGATATAGTCAAAAATCCAAAAAAAATCAAACAAAGCCAAAAAGTACTAAAATATTTGTTGTTTAATTTTCAGTAACTAACAATAAATACCTATCCCTATAGCTCTCAGTGGTTCGACTCCTACACTTGCAGTCTATACACATGTTTTTGTAGGGTATAATAAATTTCACCTCGCATTCCTTTATTGTTTCATCAATATTGTGGGTTTGTCGTGATTGATTGGTGACGTTTCGAGTACAAAGAGAGTGACCAATACAGTGATTATCGGATCTGACTTGTCGGACACTGCAGGACATCCAAGAACGAGCATTAAGAACCCCTCTCCAACCGATTGAACAAATGGTATCGTTGCCGAGGAGCAATGTAGGATAGGAGTTTTGCACATATTATCCATTTTATTTTTCTTGTCTTTTATTTTATTATTATAAATAATTATTTATCTATCTCTGACCAATTTCTTTATTGAATTTCTTGCGAGGGTCTGCTATGCGAGGACGGTCTTCTAGAAGACCGAGGAACCAGAGCTACGTGGAGATCAACCTTTTCTTTGGAGGCTGTTTGGAGAGAGCAAGAAAGAGAGATATATGGAGTAAAGAGCATATTTTCTTAGTATAACTTTTATATTTTTTTTGTGTGAGAGAGAGAATTTAATTAATTTGTAATAACACATGTACCTTGGACTTTGAACACTCAAATTCTCGTGCGCCTATTTTACCAGGTTTTTGTTAACTTGGGGGATTGCATCTATTTTTTCATGTTTTCTTTGCTTTCTCACTTTTTATTCTTCGTATTTTCCACTTGTTTTTATTTGTTTTTCACGTTTTGAATTTTCTACCTTTATTTTCTTTATTTTATGTGAATGAGCCCTTAGATTTTTAGGACTTGCTTGATTGATTAATCTATGCCAAACCACATAATATCTGCATGTACATATATT
Source organism: Ottelia alismoides (assembly GCA_037367405.1). Taxonomy (NCBI): domain Eukaryota; kingdom Viridiplantae; phylum Streptophyta; class Magnoliopsida; order Alismatales; family Hydrocharitaceae; genus Ottelia; species Ottelia alismoides. The sequence continues at coordinate 531,059 of JAZKJV010009919.1, forward strand.
TCTACGTCTGGACTTAGATCAAACTTAATCTGTTCTTCAAGCTAATAGCAATTCCTGGTTAGGGAGATTTCATTGGCTTGTATTTGCATGTAATAAATTCCTTGTCTTGCATCCTGTATGGAGAGCGTTGAGAAGCATTGCGAGTATTCTTACTGATCATGCATCATATGATACAAGGGTAAGATTTCCATCCTTGTATCCACGTGCACGACTTTTATGATATCTTTCTATGTTTTTTCTCATTTAGGATTTAAAGAAAATCGTTAGGTGAACTATTTTGAAAAATACTCAAAAAAGTGAAAACATAAAAAATTAAAACAAGGGGACTGTTGAATAAACTTCAGATAAAATTAAAATTCGTAACTAACATTCATTGTTTGGGGTTCATAAAACTGACATTATTTTCAGGTACCCTCCAGACTGAGGGAGGTGCGACCCTAGGGAAATAGAGCCGAAAACCCAGCCTAAGTATTGCCTTGATATTGATCAGATTCACAAAGTATCGGCGCTTCGATCGTACGTAGGCGAGTAAGTCTTCGTCTACTTGTAGACTTAGTGTGAAGTATTGAGCTTAGTGACGAATTCATGATTCTTCTACTTTATATGGAAATTTTAGCAGAATCTCCTAAAAAAATGCTAAATAAACCCTCAAATTGTGTTAATTAACATGCACTAATTTCTGCTGAAATAAAGGTTAAAATCTGTAATTAAATAACATGTGTTTTTAACCTTGTTGAGCCTATTATTTTATGTACAAATATAAATAATTTGGCCTAATTCTTTCTCGATTGATTATTTTATTAATTAAGTAACTTATCATAAATAATCAAAACTCATAAAATCAGAAAATCAGAAGAAAATACACAAAACTGACATTACATATTTTGTACGTACTTTATTTTTGTTGATTTTATTTTACCTTTTTATTAACCTATAAAAAACCCTTAAAATTAGATTAAATATGTATATGCTGTTTATAAATTAATTTACTAATTAAAATACAAAAAATCACAAAATACAAAATACGCCATTTTATTATCTAGAGAGTACAACCAAAAAATACATTTTGTACATATGATCTCTTTTGGTTTCGGTCTCTTTACGAAAGTTGTAGAACTCGTCAAGACGATCGATTTTCATGAAGATCACTTTTTCATCTGACTTCATTTTATTTTTCAAATTGTCTAGGAATACACATGGCAACTCTTGGGGCTGCACGTGTTACACCTCTTTTATTCATTATTTATTTTTATTTTTTAATTTTATCTTATTTTTTTTCATTTAATTTTTATTTTACTTTACCCCCTTTTTTCTTTATTTTCTCTCCCTTCTCTCTCTATTCACTCTTCCCTCTCCAGAGCATGTGTCCTGTACGTTCCGCCTCCTTCCTCCTCTCGCGCATGCACACCATATGCCTTCTTCTCCCCCTACTGACCATTCCCCCTCCTCCTCTACCATGTGCATGCCATGGTCGTTTCTACTCCTTCGTGCCACCACTGAGCCGCTCGACATGATCCAAGGCTGGACCTCCGACCTTGTTGCTGCTGCTTCGTCCTGCGGCCAAGCTCTGCCTCTTCACCGGGTGTTGAGTGACCACCAGAGGGCCCCTAGCTTCTCCATGCACCAGGAGAGCCCTCTTCTCCCTCTTCTTTGTCCTTTTCTTCTTCTTTCCATCGACACTTCGCTGCACCTCCCTCCATCGCTTCGTGCCTCTGCTAGACTCACTTCAATCTTCACTGCACCTCGACACTGATCCTCCGCCTAATCGACACCTCGCACCTCCACACACCATCGTGCTTCACAATCCCCATTACAACTCGATACTCTGCCCCTCTACTTGCCTATCACCTCGCTCATCGAGCCACCTACTTCTCATCGTGCCACCCCACCAGATGCCCCCAGCTCCACCATCAACCTCAAACACCATCAGATATCCTTCAACTTCATGCCTCCAATTGCTCCATCGATGCAAGCTCCACGCTCTCTAGCTGCTCACCGATCCTCGCACCGTCGACAATCGAAGCTCCTGGGCACGTGTTACCTGGTCAAGCTCCATCACCCTCGGAGCTTGAGGATGAATCTATGAATCGTCTCCTTTATTGTTTCATTTTGGCTAAAATCCTTAGTAAAATACATGTTAATATCCACTAATTCCCATTAATTGACATTCTAACCACAATTGTTAATATTATATATTTATCACTTATTTTATCCAAAATAAAATAATAAAGAGAAAAATGGAAAAATAAAAAAAGAAGGATGTATATAAAATATATACATACTGATCCTAACCCCGAGACCAGGTCAATATTGGCTTGATCAACAAAATAAATAAGTAGGGGAGATAAGGATCTTAATACATAAAAATGTCAGAAAACCTAGACCACAAAAAATATATTTACATATTTTTCACATTATAAATACTTCACCTATTTTATTTATCATGAAGAAAACTTCAAATCAAAATACTTTCTTCTCAAAAGTTGTATATAAAAATATATATTATTTTATAAAAATATCAAAAAATTATTCAAGATAAAAATAATTAATTGTGATGAATCGAGCAAACCGTAAAAGCCGCCTTCCGATGTTCATAAATATTTATAAAAAACTCCAAATAGACCAAACTCACCTTTAAACTTTGTATTATAAGTAGGCTATTTATTAAAAATATCAAAAAAATATTTGAATAAAATGGGTAAGTTTTGGCGTTTGGACCCCTTTGTCTATATGTACTATATGTAGAAACTTCTCGATTTTCTAATTAATTATCCTTAACTATGTTTAACTTAATTTCTTTTCTAATGAGTTTCTAAAAATCAATAGAAAATATAAAAATATAACTTAAGTCAAAATACCAATAAATCCCGAAGTCACGAAGCCATGCTCTAAATTTTATGGACCTCATAATTCAACCATATGGACTCTGATCGAATTATCTACCAAATGACACTGATTTATCTAAAATCAGAGTTAATATGCAGGAAGTATGTTTTGGGATCATATTGGTATACAATATATACCATCCATTATATATATATATTTTTTAATATTCTATTATTAAAGTAAACTAAATTTATTTATTAATTATTTATTTAAGTATATAAATAATTATACATTTAATTATATATTTAATTATTTAATTACATATTTAATTATATAATTAGCTATCCAATTATTTCTTAAATTAATTTATTTAATCTAATTATAAAATTAATTAATTATTTTTATTTTTTTAATTTTGTTCCCTCACATGCACGCACGCCCCTTTCTCCTTCCTCGTGCCAACCTGACGTCGCCGCCCTTCTTCCCCTCTTCGTTGGCTGTTCCAACAACTCCAACCACGAGCTGTTAGGTTAGTGGCCCAAGCAACTCCGGTAATGCCATCTCCCCCTCCCGATGCCCACACCACCTTCCTTGGGCACCACGCCATCTTCACCTATAATTAGGTCTGTTCCCCTTCGAGCTCGGATCCATCCTCCATTAGCGCCACTCTTCTCCAGTGAGCTCCGAAATCGAGAGGGAGAGTGATAGCTTCGTCATCTCATCCATCACAGTGAGGAGGAGAGAAGAGTTAGGGTGAGATCGACGTCGGTGAGCCTCCGCTCCACTACGTTTAATCTCTGCGAGCTCCGCCCTCGCATGGAGGTCATGATCCTCTGGAGCTTCAACTCCAGCTTCCACAGGCGCATCGTCTACTCCTTCTCCGTTCCAGGTTAGCCTTCGAGTCCTTCTTCCTATATTCTCTGATTTTTCTCTTCTCGATTCTCTTGTTTCCTTATGTTTCCTCTTTGATACGAAAACCCAACTATCGCCGATCATCATTACCACTTCCGAAACTCTTCCATTTCCGTTATACCACACATCCCTCGATACCTCCGGCCACCTACAGTGGCCAGAGCTTTGGTTCCTTCTCCCATACCATCGGAACCCCGCTCACCTTCCTTTGTTTACATCTGGATCGAGGTGTTGTCCCTTGAGTCAATTCATACTTTGCAAGTCATCTGGAGTTGGAAGCCATGACTCACCGCTAGCCACCAGACTTCATCGCGGATTCAAGCAACAAGTCGAGATATGATTACCCTCTAGATAAGCTGTCATCCTTGACATGAGCATCATTGGAGATTCGAGAAGCATCGAGATTCACCGCCTCGAATCGTAGCTGCCTATCGATTATTATCGTGAGCTCCGCGTTGGGCATCTGATTATCTCGAACCGACGCCTAAAAAAGCCCTATTACCATATTTCTTTACAGCATCCAGCTCCGATGAAATCATCACTTCGCTAGGATCACCTCCGTCATCCGTGACAAAAAATTGAAGTTGCACCCTCTGCCTGTAGATCTAACTTCCGCATGTGAATCGAGCCTCGAAGCTCGTCGCTTGGAGTGCTTCTCCTGAGCGAGGATCACGATCCGATCCAAGTACCACCATAGCATGGACGCTCCAGAATGGCCTCGTTCAGACCCATTTGATCGCCTGCTCTTCATCTCTATAGAGACATCCGCCATTGTTTCTATTTAGGGAAAAGATTCCCATCCATCAATCGAATTCGATCGTCCGGTACTCATCCCGACATGCGTCGAGTCTAGAAGCTAGCACTTCCCCACCACTATTCGTTGTAAGCGGTGCACATGCTTTACACGTGCACGGAAATTTTCTTAGCGAAACTTCAATCTAGCCCTCCGAATTATTTAATTTTGCTTACAGGTCCAGGTGCTGAAGCCATCACGTAAATATCACGTGAAGTCTAGGAGATTTGCGCTTACCTCAGTCTCTTCCGAAATTACAAAAGCTCTGTAGCTGCTGAGCACGCGTCCTGCACGTGACAATTGGGGATTTTTGCGTGCTCACTCCCTCCAGTTTTGCATATTTGCACGCAACCCCTATCTTTCCTGTTTTTTTACAATAATACCCTTATACTATTATAATACACATTATAGAAAATAGAAATCATAATAGTATAATAAAAATATGTATAAATACCGTATTTTACACTATATACAATATTGAATAATTTTGAAAAATAAAAATATTTTCTAGCATTAAATAAATCATTTAAAAACACTAAAAAATATCAAATATTATAAAATCATAAAAAATATAAAATACCATTAAAAAATCTATAAAAATTACCCTGAATATCTTTTATTATATTTTACATATTTAACCAAAAACAATACAAAAATTGAACAATAAAACCAATAAAAAATTACAGAATACACAAAACTTTGAAAAATCATAAGTAAATCAATAAAAATCATATAATACAATGCAATATATCATTTCGAAGGATTTCCACCTATTTTCTAATACAAATAAAATAAAAATATTTTCTCACTATATTTTATATTTAAAACAACAAATAAAAATCTTTTTTCAAATAAAAAATTATTTTTCAACATTAAAATAAAATAAAAATTAGAAAATATTTTCTAAAAATTACATTAAATCAGAAAATAACAAAACACATAAAAATATCAAAACTAAAACCAAATATGAAATTATAAAATCTATACCTTTATTTTACATAGGTGTAATAATATCATAAAAATAATATAAAATTCATAAAAATAAAAAATCTAGAAAATTGCCTAAAAATAAATAAAAATTAGGAAAACTTATATACCTTAGTTCTATATAATTCTACCTTTGTTCCAAATAGTTTGCCTCCCTGAGTTCGATACTCCCATACTTACACTATACACATCTAAGTTTTGGAGTACAAATAGAAAATAAAATTTCTGCTAAAATCCACCTAGTCGATATAACAACCTTATTATTCTTTAGATCAAATGTGTTTTTCAGATGGCATCATTATTGGGGAGGCAACACTAGGGTAGACCATAAAGACCTTAGGTTTAGGGTTTTCCTCTTCTCTTTTTTCGCCACCTAATTTTTGTCGATTTTTTTACTTTACAACTTCTTGTTTCTGATTTGTGCAACACATGTTTCGAGCTGAACAGGTGAGAACCAACGAGCTAAATTTTTTACTTTCTTTGTATTAACCTCTATAAAAAGATAAAGGGCATTTGCCTGTTTTTCTGTTTCGTAAAAGGGTACCCTTAAGAGTAGCCCGACTTGTACCTCCCTCCCTTCTTCTCGAGGTCTGTTTTATCTGGTGTCGTACACCTGGGGGAACATGGCATCCACCGTGGTTTACTCGCATCACATTTTCTCGTCGTTTTCTACAGCTTTTGGAGGATAGGTGCTTGTATAGGGTTTTTTGTTTTTTTATTTTATTTGTGCTTCGGTAGTTAGATTTTAGGATCCACAACCAAGTTTTTTCTTCTTCTTCACTTAGGTCAAAAATAAAAAGAAAAAATCATTAGACATTTTTGTGAAAGACCCAAAAAAGTGATAATCGAAAATAAAATAGGGGCTGCTAATATCTGACTCTAAAATTAAACGTAATGGACTCCAATTGTTTTGGGAGAGCAATACCCAGCGAATGAATTGCAGGTACTCTCCAGATTTGCGAGTGAGGAACGACCCATAAGGTTAGAGCCTAAGCTCGAATTTTCTAAAAGACTACTGATCTGATATGATTAGCTATTCTACTCTTCAGTGAGGACTCTCGGGTAGCTAGAAATGATCTGGGTTTCCTTAGCAGAGTGGGAGGTTTAGAGGACACTACGTAAGGCTCCGTCCTCAAGTAATGCAGGTAGCCGGAAATAGTCCGTACTTACTCCCATACTGGCTGAAAGTAGGTGTAACTAGCCGTTCAGACTCAAGATAGTCTTTCGAGAAGTTTATGCACCTATCAGCTTGTGTAATATGTGAAAAGACTTGCATTGCTAATTAACTCTAAAACTGAAAAGATTAGCGACTGCACTTTTATGGTCATCACCGGGTTAAGTTGGTGAAACTAGAGTATTACATTGTGTTTGAATTTATGGTGTGAGTTCCATATCTTTCAGATCTTTAGAAGTTTATCATCTGTCCTATCAAGATGATGGGTAGGCGATCGCTTCGATCGACTCTGACCGATACTCTCTCTTTCTCTCTCGCACCTGCCCATCCATCTAGGTCAGTTTAAGATGACCCTCTACTGAAACCAAAGTCACATCGAGTTTCCTCTTCTAGGCATGACTCCGACACTGGAAACTCTTCTCCCATTCCTTATTCTTCTCCTTCATTATCATCTCCTTAGATTCGAGAGAACCTTGATCAACAACAGCAGTTGCAATCGACCTAGTAGAACCTGATCTAGATTCTTTCTCCTTTCCATACGACATGGCTGGCAAAGGACTGCAGCAGCTGCATACTACTTCGGTAGTAATAGATCAGGCAACAATCAACAGTGGTCTCTTTGTGTCCCTTGAAACAATGTAGAACCCGATAAGGGAGAAGGGTAGAATGATGAATGACGTTCAAGCTGAGCTGACATACTTGAGAGCACAACGAGAGATTCCTGATGCTGAGATCCCAGGAGGTGAGGGGGCTGGTGGACAGAATGGAACAGAGAGACCACCACTTGATCCAAATCGAACGATGAAGCAACTCTACAACCATGGAGATACTCCCACTCATAGATGGATCCGTCTTCCTGCCATTCACAACAACTTTGAGCTCCGACCGCAGACCATCCGACTACTACCCAAGTTTCATGGGCTATCTACTGAGGAGCCGCACTTGCACTTACAGGAGTTCGAGCTTATCAGTAGTATGGTGCACGATCTACATGTGAATGAGGACACGATCAAGCTGATCGCCTTTCCATTCTCCCTCGTGGACAGAGCAACCTATTAGCTGAAACATTTAGGGAGATGCATTTCTACATGGGAGTAGTTGCAAACATAATATCTAAACAAGTATTACCCATTTGGTCATACGAATGCTGCTAGAGATATGATCATTAACTTCACCATGCTCGAGAACAAGTAGTTCCACAAAGCATGGGACATATTTAGAGAGCTCATCGATAGGTGTCCCCACCATGACATTTTGAAGTCGAACCTAGTTCAAAGCTTCTTTTGTGGGCTAATACCTGAGTTACAGGGACTAGTGATCGCTTCTTGTGATGGATCTTATTTCTTGAAGCATGATGACCAAGTCTGGGCTATCTATGAGGAGATGGTTGAAAACTACATCACGATGTCCCAAACTAGGTTCTACACTCAGACCAAGCCATTGACCTACCACCAGCATTCCCGAGTGGCACAAATCAAAGGGACTCCTTCTTCTGCTGTCCCTACCCATTCTGAATCTTCATCAGCTGACATGGGGATCATATGTCAGGAGATGGATCGCATGGAAATAATAGAAAAGAAGTGTCGGAATTTAGACAAGCTCGACAAGATTGACGAGCTTGAGAGATGTCTGAGTGATCTGAAGACTCAAATCACGTGCTTTAAAGAGATACAAACGGATTCCACAAAGTCTTCTAGATCATAGGATGATACAGTGAGCAGAGATCGAGGTATACTTCCATAGCCACTAGTTTAGCACATTTACCATGTGCATTCTGAGTCGACTCATCAGTCTCATGCATACCCACAGAACCCATAGACACCATCATCTGATAGTCATATGATGGTGTATCAGAGTGATTAGCCACTTGCTTCTATGCCCCCGACTTATTCTGAGATGCTGGAGCCATTGATTGAGGTCAACAGGATATGGTACAACTAGCATCAACAACCATGTATTCATCACGATCATCCTGGTTTCTTTTGGTCTTCAAGAGATGTCTCTTCCCAGCAACCACCACAGACACAGATGGGTAGACCAGAGAAAAATTGCAATAGTCCAGTCCTTGTCAATTCCAGCCCACTCAATGGAGGCAGAACACCTATCACTTACAATATCCTCAATCTTATCCTCTACAACAGCAGCAGTCAGCTCTATAGCAACCTTAGTATCATCGAGGCAACTCATCCGGGTCTCATGGTCCCTTCCATGATAACCCAGGCCTAGAGTATCTCAAGAGTCTGATAGCTAACCAGCAGGTCGCATTTAGGTGAGAAATGGATTAGTTCAAGAACCATGTCATTGAACTAGTCAAAGGAAAGCATGCTATTCCTGCTCAGACTAATCCGAATCCGAACATTCTGAAGAGGAAGTTGATAAGAAATCGGACCCGATTGTGGTTAAGAAATGTGTTGTCGGTGTAGATAACCGCAAAGAGATCCGAATTGTATCAAACAAAAGTCGGTTAAAATAGGAGAGAGAGAGAGAAAGTGAAGTGGATTAATTGGCTTCTCTCCTATTTAAACCTTACCCTATTTTATTTATCTAGGAAAGTGTGCCTGGGTCGAACATAAGGAAACATAATGCTCAAACCATGATTTTTGAGTCAAGGAATAAATTCCAACTAAAACATCTCTTTTTATTCTTGATTTTACAATGAAAGAAATTGAAACAAATTTGATTTAAAATAAACTCGAGAAGGCAAAAATCAAAACCACACAAGAAAGTAATGAAAAATTCGAGAAAAATACTCGAAAAATCCCTTGGGTAGTTATCAAGCTACCATAAAAAATTCGTGGAAAAATGAGAAGAATTCGAGGTTCAAACGACCCTTACAAGCCAAGGGCCTAACTGCAAGAAAATTGTTTAGTTTCTATTACAAAACAGTCCCTAGAGGGACTAAAATGCAAAACAAAATATGTTTTATTACAATTAGGTCCCTGCGCAGGGACCTAATTGCAATTACTGAAAACTCTGGAGGCAGACTTAAATTTATGGAACTTCATGGGGTTTATGGTACAAAATTTCCACCCCTTCGCATTGAACGACAGAGATTAGAAGGCGATGCACGATCTGGTTCATCCGATAGGGACACGTGTCAGCAGACTATGTGTCCTGGTGTTCTTGAATGTTCTTGAAGCAGTTCAGGCGGCTGACGAAGGTGCGGTCTTCCCCAATTTCTCCCCGGCAACTGGTGGCAATCTGGAGCCTCCTGCAGGGCCAGAGGGGTAGCTCCTCCACCCCTCGAGCTCGCCTGCAGGTGAGCACGACCAGAGGTGGCTGACAACGGCGGAAGAAGGCTGAAGAAGGTGGCCGGTTCAATCGCTCCTAGTCATTGATAGTGGATTTGCATATTCTTCAAAGGGCTTGTTCATTGTGCTTAAGAGTTCCACGGGCCTTGGATTCACTCCAGATGACATATAGATCTACAAATTACAAGTGCATATGCTCGATTCGTTTAAGAATCGACCGATTTGTTAAAAATCGCAAGATCAATATGATGTTTCCAGCATAGTTGACAACATGATGTTTGATAAATGGCAAAATGAAAGGAAGAAGGTGACCTTTTGGGGTTGATTTGATTGAAATTGAAATTCGAATTCGTTAGGGCGTCTAAGATGGATGATCTAACTTGCTAATGATGCCATTATCTATGCTAATATTGGCACATGAATCGAGAAATAAAAAGTGAAAGATGGACGGGTTACCTGGGTTGCAGGGTGTAGAACCGCTGCTGGTGATCTCTCGACGGGGCAGCTTCCCGGAGCTCCACGCTGCTTGAAGCGGCAATGCAAGGCGACGATGACCTTGGAACGTCTCCTCCGATCAATCTTCTTCTACACGGACCGAGAACAAGGAGCTGTCACCTCCTTGGTTGGCCAGATTCGGGGGAGGAACTATGAAGATCGACCACTAGAATTTGGGTTCAAGGTTGTTAAGGGAGAGTTTGTTGGATTTTGCCAACTTCTAGGATATTTAAAGATGAATTGCTTGGGCCTCAAGGCCAATCCAAGCATGGGCATGTGTTAGAGAGGTTAGGAGAATAGAATGGAGGGTTTGGATCAATTGAAGTGGTTGTGGAGTGCGTGGGAAAAATTGGTGAAGAGGGGGCGTTGGAACAGAGTTCCAACGGCCTGAGTTCTTGAAGAAGAACCAGGTGTTGACACGTGTCAGTACCTGGTTGGCCAGATGAATAAATAGCATATAAATTATATAATAAATAATAAATAACGTTATTTTAAATAGGTATAAAAACGAAAAATGTAAATATTTAAATTATATAATTTATGGTATAATTAATTTTTGTAAATAATAAATATTATTCGAAATATCAATATTATATTAATAAATAAGTATAAATAATACTTAATAAATAGGTATTGAATTTTTAATTCAATAAACAAATAATTATATATGGATTTTATATTTTCTTAATTATTACAATAAGAAATAAAGTCTTTACGAATTTTAATAAATTAATTTAAATATATTAATAAATACAGGTATAGGTTAACTATTTCAGTTTTATCTATAAATTAGGGTTTTGGATTTTATTAAATAATAAATAAGCTCCAAAAATTCTGAAATAAATCATGATGAAAATACAATATCATAAAAAATTAGAAATTATAAGATTAACAAAATTATAAATAATAAGTTCTAAATAAAATAAATAGCCCAGAAACCCCTTTGTCATTAGGTCCCAAAACCGACTTTTTTCAAATGGATTCCGAATTCAATGAAACCAACTCTATTAATTAGAGAATATTATTTTATGATCTTTAAAGCTGAGTAGAGTGAAATTGGAGTTCATATGAGGAAGTTATGATGTTCGGAAGTTGAGATTTTAACAATTTAAAAGCAGTATTTCTTGACATATATACATGATAATATTTTTAACTTATTTTTTATATTTTTATATACATTTTTAGAAATAATTAGGAAAAGAGTTTGGTAAAAAAATGTACATATGAAAAAACTAAAAATTAATGAAGTTTTGGTATTTATTTGATAAATAGTGAAAAGTGTGTGAAGTGTATCTTGATTTATTTTTATGGTTTTCTTTCCTTATCTCCCCCTACTTATTGGTTTGTCGACCAATCCATGCTGAATTGATCTCGGGGTTTAGGTTATATAAATATACATTGCAGCTATATTTATATTTATAAGTCATATTGTATATATACATATTTACAATCTGCTTTCTTTTCTTTTCTTTATTATTTTTTATCTTTTTATTTATTTACATGTTTTGACACTTAAAAGTTCATTTTTATTCATGAATGATGTTTTGATATAAGATGGGAATTAATGCATATATATATATATATATATATATATATATTTGTTAAGGGTCTTAAGACAAAATGCGACAGAAAAGTTAATGAATCATGCACTCATCAACCCCCTATACATAAACTTTGCTAGTCCCTTAGCAAACACTTATTTGAAAAGTAAATGAAAAAGAAAGAAAACTAGAATGAATTTGTTTTCCTAAACCAATTCATGAGAACAAACAAAGGTCAGAGCTCGATCGGGCCTGAAACAAGCATTTTGTCAGAGCCTTAACTTGGATTAGGATTTTACCCTTATCAGTCCTCAAGTTCCACAAATCCTTATCTAATCTCAAGTTCCACAAATCCTTATCTAAGATTACTTCATCATCTAGTTCAGACTCACTTGTTCATATCACAAACTCTATCATCCTTGAAGTCAATTTGTACAGCGTGTGAATTGATTTTGCTCTTCCTGCTTAAAGAAGCAACGAAACCGTCCACCCCGGCTATACACTTCCATTGATTCCTTATCCAGCTACTCTTTCCTCAGGGAGGGAGGTATTCCCTTCTGAGGTCAGTTTGTGCTATGTCCACAATCGAATATAGAGAGAAAGTAGAAGAATGAGAAAAAAAGTGGAGTGCGACCAATGTAGACGCATCTCCTTGTGAAGCTCAACCGGTGTAGCTAAGTCTCCACTAAGATGTGCATGCATTTTTGGTGGAAGCTTGGACCATTATGGTCGTATTTGTATTGGGTGGCTTTTTCTTTGATTGGCTTTGTAATTTGCTTGCACTACATTCATCTCTTTGTGCTTCGACGGATATAACATCTTTTGTTCCGTCCCTTTTTTGAGGTCTTAGAAAAAAATTGTGTCAGCAGATCCTTCCCTCATCTGAAGCGACTATCGCAACCCCTATCTCTCCCATCTTTAGACGTCAATGCTACAAAGACAAGGATAGAAACGCACTACCAAGATGTACTGCCCTTTGCAAATCCATGCAAGTCGAGCTAAGTGTAAAGTGCATGTGTCCAAGATTGGTTCACTGGTGCAGAGTTGTACGGATGATACCGAGTGGTCTACTTAAGCACATATGAGTTGTTTTCCCAAATATGGTCTTATGGAACCCAAAGATTTTAAGTCAAAGACTTGAAGAGTCTAAATTCCAGATCCTAACTAGGCTCCTTACAACGAAAGTTAAAGTCCATGATCAAGCTCCATCCTTTAGACTAGACTCAATCCTTAGTTCCAGAAATCAAACCTATTCTGAAAAATACGAATGCAAATGCAACCATGTTTTTGTGGAGTGTATTTTCTAAATCTTACTCATTTTTATGAATTTTAAGGATTTTGTAATTTTTATGAATTTAGGACTTTGTATTTTTAATGGATTTTATTATTTTTATTAACAATTATTTATAAAAATTTTACAAGATATATTTTATTCGAATTAAATATCTGTTATTTTTTACAGATTTTATATACATGGAATTTTACAAGGATTAAATGATTTTTACACATATTTTAATAGATTTGATTGTAAATACATATTTTAATTAAGTATTTTAAATACATATTTTAATTTAAATATTTTAAATACAGATTTTAGACATATTTTATATATTTACAAGGATTTTATAAGTAATAGATGGATTTTAAATTAACCCTCACCCACTTTTTATGGATTGTATAGATATAGAAAATACATAAAAGTTCGAGTTATGGACAAAAGTATATAAACAATATAAACACACCCCCCTATACTTAGCTTGTGCTATGTCCTCATAGCGTCAAAAGAGAAAAAGGAGGCCATAACTCGTGCTAAGTAAAAATGGGTGAAAAAGAATAAGAGAATACAAGTCAGTCAACCCCCCCATGCTTACGATCAGGTCATCGTAAGTATAACGGAAGAGCAAAAACGAGTTGACTGAGTGGAAAGAATATACAACGAAGGAACAAAAAAAATAAAGAACACGAGATCATCGAAATCACTCGGTCCCCCTATACTTAAGATAAGGCACCCTTAGTGTAGAAAAAAAGTGTAACCAAAAATTGGGGACCAATGATTTGTGAGAAAGAAAGGATATACAAAAGTGTTAGAACAAAATAGAAAACGCTAATCAACGAACAATCAGTCCCCCTTATACTTAGGATCTGGTATCCTAAGCATAGAAGACGAGCAAAAATGGGGACGATTGTGGTCTACGAAGAATATACAAGTGTTGTGGATCTCCAAAAATCAAATGGCTCAAAAGTCTTTGTACATGAAGAGATAAAGTGAAAGAATAATCATGAGTCCTGTACAAAATAGATCACTTCAACATGAACCAGATGATCAGTAGTCTCTACGATATGCTTCAGCATCTGTCCATTGACCACGAATGGCTCTGCACCAGGTGACACATCTGATATAGCTATGCTTCCATTGTTGTGCACCATTTTGACTATGTAAGGTCCTTCCCACTTGCTTTTTTATTTGCCAGGAAAATTCTCAATCTTGCATTGAACAACTCGACTTTCTGCCCATGGACAAAGATCTTGTGCCGAATATGTCTATCGTGTCATTTCTTCACTCTGTCCTTATAAATGAGAGTGTTTTCGTATGCTTGATTTCGAATCTCTACTAGCTCATTCAGATCTATCTTTCTTTTGGTTCCAGCTTTCTTTGCATCAAATGAAATTTCTTGAATTGCCCATTCAAATTTGTGCATGATCTCTACGGGCAAATGGCATGGCTTCCCATAAACAAGTCTGAATGGTGAAGTACCTAAGGGAGTCTTATATGCAGTACGATATGCCCAAAGAACGTGATCTAGAAGATGCAGCCAGTTCTTCCTATCTGGTCGTACTAATTTCTGGAGAATTGATTTCACCTCCATATTTGAGACTTCAGCCATGCCGCTCGTCTGTGGGTGGTAAGGAGAAGCTACTCTGTGATCAATGACGTATTGCTTTACTAACTTTTTTGACATCCTTATTAATGAAATGGCTACCCCCATCTGAAATAAGAATACGTGGAATCCCGAACCGTGAAATAATGTGTTCCCTTAGGAACTTGCAAATTATCTTGCAGTCTGCAGTTTGTGCGGGTATAGCCTCCACCCATCTTCTAACATAATCTATAGCGAGAAGAATGTACTCAAGGCCACTGCTGGAAGGGAATGATCCCATGAAATCTATGCCCCATGCGTCAAAGATCTCACAAATAATAACGGGTCGCATAGGCATTGCATCTCTAGCACTGACTGTCCCTACTGCTCTCTGACAATCCGGGCAACTCTTCACGAATGTACAAGCATCTCTAGAAAGAGTCGGCCACCATAATCTGCTCTGAATCACCTTCTGCATTGTTCTCTTCCCTGAGTGATGTCCCCCTGCCTCTAAGGAATGGCACAGAGTGAGGACACTATTATATTCCTCCTGAGGAATACAACACATGTAAATACAATCCGGTCCCTCACGAAAAAGAATCGGATCCTCCCAATGATAGTATCATGCCTCAGAAACTAGTCTATCAACTCGATTCTTTGGCCAGCCCTGAGGACTTTTCTGTGTAATTCACTATATCTGCATACCATGGAAGCTCGGTAACTGCAAATATGCTCTCGTCTGGAAATCTCTCTGCAATCTCTGGCGTGTACTCATCTGAAGGTTGTTCTGTCTGTAATCAGGAGAGATGATCAGCTACCACATTCTTTACCCCAGGTTTGTCTCTGATATCCAAATCGAATTCCTGAAGTAAGAGAATCCATTTAAGAAGGCGTGCCTTGGCATCCTTCTTTTCCATCAAAAACTGGATAGTTGAATGATCTGTATAGACTGTGATTTTGGAGCCAAGAAGATGAGATCTGAATTTATCTAAAGTGAACACCACTGCCAACATCTCCTTTTCTGTCACTGTGTAATTACGCTGAGCATCATCTAAAGTTCTGCTGGCATAGTGGATAGCAACATGAAGTCCATTCCTCCTCTATCCTAATACAACACCGACCGCAAAATCTGAAGTATCCGTCATGATCTCGAAGGGTAGAGACCAATCAGGTGGCTGTAGGACAGGAGCACCGATAATCATTTCCTTTAATATGAGGAAGGCTTTATGAAATTTATCATCTAACATGAACTCGATGTCTTTGCCTAACAATTCAGTTAACGGTCGGGTAATCTTGGAGAAATCCTGGATGAATCGTCTATAAAAGCCGACATGCCCCAGAAATGACCGTAACTGCTTAATGTTGGATGGTGGTTTGAGGTGCTTGATGACATCCATCTTGGCAGGGTCAACCTCCAAGCCTCGCTGGGAGATGACGTGCCCCAACACGATCCCGTGTGTAACCATAAAATGGCTCTTTTCCCAAGACAGAACGAGATCTACCTCACAACATTTCTAAAGAAACTGGTCTAGGTGCGCTAAACAATCGTCAAAGGACTCACCATAGATCGAAAAATCATCCATAAAGACCTCTAGAAAATCACCGACCATGTCAGCAAAAATAGCAAGCATGCACCTCTGGAAAGTAGCAAGGGTGTTGCACAATCCAATGGGCATCCGTCTAAAGGCATACATGCCAAACGGACATGTGAAGGTGGTCTACTCCTGGTTTTCAGGAGCAATGGTTACCTGGTTGTATCCGGAGTAACCATCAAGGAAACAGAAGTATTCCTTTCCTGCCAACCTTTCTATGACATGGTCTATAAAAGGCAAAGGAAAGTGATCCTTCTTCGTCGCAACGTTCAGTTTCCTGTAATCAATGCACACCCGCCACGATGTGGTTACTCTCTTTGGAATCTCCTCTCCACTCTCATTCTTAATTATCTGAATTCCCGACTTCTTCGGGACAACATGTAATGGGCTAATCCATTCAGAGTTGGAGATGGGATAAATGAACCCTTCTTCACACCATTTTGTAATCTCTTTCTTGACAACATCTTGTAAAATCAGATTCAGCCTGCGCTGAAATTCTCTAGAAGGTTTGTTGTCATGATCGAGATATAAATGATGAGAACATAAAGAAGGATTAATCCCACGGAGATCGGATACAATCCACCCAATAGCCTTGCGGTTTTGTTCAAGAACCTCCATCAGATGAGATTCTTGTTCTTCAGTCAAAGATGAGCTAATAATGATCGGAAACTGTCGATGTGGACCCACAAGGAAAGCATACTTCATATTTGGTGGTAATATCTTCAGCTTTGGTATAGTATACTCTGGCTCTGCTGAAACCTCATCTATATGTATATTGGGATCTGTATTGGTAGTGGAATTATCTGCAGTCTGGTTATCCACCATCTCAATATGCTCTAGAGTCGGACTAAAGAAGATATCTAAAACATCATCTGACTCGCAACTATGCTCATCATCAGAATGACTAGAGGAAAACAAATCAGCTAAATGAAACTCCATCTCTAGATCATCTGAAGTGGAGAAATCATGTAAAGACTTTGAATATGAAAGATCTGCAATAAACTCCTCAGAAGTCTGATCCCTCTACTTCTCGTCATCCATACTGAAATATAAGGTACCATTGGAAGAACTGCCAATTGTAGTCTCAGACTCATACTCTTCTAGAAAATCTTGGGTCTCTACTCGATACCTCTCAAGGTCACCAAGGCGAACCTCATCCATGTAATCACAAGTGGCTAAAGAATTCAAGAAATCTGAAGTTGCATCACTGGATGTGTTTGATTTTCTCGCCATCTCTATATGTACCTTTTCGCCCTCGACGCGAAAAGATACCTTCCGTATATCATAATCGAAGAGAGCCTTCGTGGTCTCTAAGAAAGGCCTTCCAAGAATGACTGGGGTAAGGTGCAACTGTGTAGGGCAATCCATGTCCAGGATGGTAAAGTCCACTGGCAATTGCAGGCCCTACATGGTTACGATAACGTTCCTTAATATGCCCCTAGGTTGATTTATGGATCTATCAGCAAACTGAAGGATCGTGTGGGATTTGTAAAGAGGACCTAACTCGAGCCTATCTACTAGAGAAGATGGTATCAAATTGATCGAGGAACCATTATCTAATAGAGTGCAATCGAATTAGGCATTTGCGATCTTACATCTGACATAATGTGCTCCTAAATCCTTCTTCTTCTTAGGTAACTTATTCTGAATGGCGCATGATGTAGCCTTGGTCAAAACATGTTTCTCTATACACGATCTCTTTTTCCTACACGTGGTGCATCGATTTTTCAACTGATTCTTGAGCGTAGGAAAATGATCCAAGGCATCGTGAAGTAGAATTTTCAAAAAGATGTGATCCACCAATAGTCTTTCAGTCTCTGAAGTCACAACATTCTTTTTGGTATTTTTCTTTCCTTTTCCAAATAAAGCATCAAGAAAAGGAACAATATCTGGAATGAGAAAATCAGACTTTTTATTGATTTCAGAATCAACTTGTACATAAAGAGTTTTAGAATTATGTACAAAACTCTCTAAAACAGGGGAAGAAATATTTTTGTCGGGATTATTTGCATGGTCTGGCGTGATATCATTGTTTATCTCGCCGGTATCCATGTCAATTGTTTCGGCATCGCTCCCTTCTCTCTGATCTTCATGGTGATCCTCATCAATGTGTTGGTTCTCCTCCTCAGCATCAAAATCTAGCTGCTCATGAATTTGCTCTTGCTCCTCATCAAGTGTCCTCTCCTCTACTCCAACAGGTACTCGTGGCGATCTACCGCTCCTGAGACAAATGAAGTTAGATAAAAATTCAGGAAAAGAGATCGTACCTGTAGTGTTGTCTACCTGACCTGGATGCCTCCTCTTGTTATTCGGATTCATTTAAGGCTGGGCTGGGAGAGTGGTCTTCGGCGCTGTTAACTCATCCAGACGACGGTTAACCTGCTCCATATCTATTTGTGTGCAATTTGGAGCGTACTCAACATATCCATGATTTGATTTAGAGCCTGGGCCTGTGAAGACATCTGATGTTCGGTGTGGTGACCCTGGCTTTCCACTATCTCCTGCCTTGGCGTGTATTGCTGTGAGGTGTAAGGCTGGGAGGATCTCTACGGTGCAAAGGAAAACTGTTGTTGTTGCTGATAGTGAGAAAGTTGTGAATGGTTAGCAGGATACTGATAAGAATGTGGTCTCTGATAAGCATGCTGATGAGACTGCTGCTGCGTGAAGTTTTGTCAGTGCTGGAAGTGTGGATGTCCATACTGCGGTTGACTGTACTGCTGCTACTGTTGATGATGGGGTACACTCGATTGCTGAATCGGAGTGTACCAAATCCCGTTGATCTGAAGAGTGGCTTGAGGCTCAACATCCATATCTGCAGCACTGATGATCTGATCGGTATTGGCATGAGACTGATCCTCATACCAATCAATCTGCGGAGTCTCGGACTCGCTCTGAACAAAATGTATCTGACGGGTGGGTGGAGCGGGTAAAGTCCTTCATGCATTGTGCAGTCAAAGAAGATTGGGCCTGCTGGTACTGAAGTTGAAGCTCTGAAACCTTCTTCGTGAGATCACTCAGCTGCTGAGGTAGAGATGAGAGTTTCTCCAACTCTCGCAGCGGCTGTAAGTCCTGACCTTGTTTCTGAATCACATCCATCAGTGTTAATTTTTCGCTAATGAAGCCCATGTTGGTGTTGGATTCAGACTCTGAAATATTAGCCGCCTTATGATGCTCTCAGTGATGTGGTGGCTGAGGGGCCTTCTGGAACGCCCGAGTAGAGTCGACGACTCTCAAGTTCTCCACCATCCCTTCGAAGATGGACCAGAATGTCTCGGCATCCTTATTCAAATAACTTCCACCACATGCGGCACTCACTAGCCCCTGAACGTCCGGCTGGAGTCCTCCAAAATAGTTTTGCACGATCACCTTCATCGATATCTCATGATGGGGGCATCTCTCCGTAAGATCTTTGAATCTATCCCATGACTCATGGAAAGATTCATTCGGAAGCTGCGTGAAGTTGGAGATCTAACTCCTCATAATGTTCATCCTCTCCAGAGGAAAATACTTACGCAGAAATGTGGACTTTAAATCATCCTATGTAGAAACTTCCCTTTCTAGATGAATCAACCAGTACAATGCTTTATCGGCTAAGGCGAAGGGAAAGGCTTTGAGGCGAACAACCTCCTACGTAAATCCTGGATAGCTAGCCGCACAACAGATCATCTTGAACTGCTGCAAAAAGGTTAACGGCTCCTCTGTAGCATTCTCGTAGAACTTGGGAAGCAATGAGATGAAGGACGACCTCAACTCGTCTGTCCCTCGATTCGGCGGTATTCGAATCCAATGATGGAGCGTTCTCATGCTCAGGTCATACTCATCTCGTAAAGTGGCAGGAACCATTGCAGGCGGTAAAGTGTTCCTGGCTCCTGCTCTCAGCACGGCTATCTCAGCCCACAACTCATTCTGAGTTCTAAATTGTTCTCGAATCTGTAAATTCATCTGATGTAAAGTATTAAGAATTCATGTGGTGATATCTGCGGCTGAATCTGGTCTTCTGTCATGGTGCTCCTCAGCTGATGGCCTCTCCTCTGATAGTCCTTTGCCACGAGCCATGTGTTTCAGATGTGTTGGGAAAGAAAATGTCTCGTAAGAACTCAGCGAAAAATCAGCTAGAGATATTGATGATGTATCAAGACAAGGGTCTGCCTCAATAGACTGGCCAGGAGACGAGGGAGTCTGGGTCTAACTCTCCTCAAGATCAGATGGGAGCAACTCGGGAAGAGGGTCATCCCGAGCTTATGAAGAAGTACACAGAGTCTGAGAAGAAAAGTCGTCTAGTCATCATCTTCGATGTCAAGAGATTGAAATGAAGAGCACGATTTACAATTCAAAAAATGGGAAACACGTAAAACCACGGTAACTCACGCCCCGCAAGCAAACACAAAGCAAACCCCTTTTTCACCAACACAACCCGATGATGACCGTAAGAGTTCGGTCTTTTATCTTATCGGTTTAGGGTTATATCAGAAGACAAGTATAATCCCGGTTACACGTGCCTGAAGTTTCCCCAAGACACTGTCCTAAGTCTTTACAGAAACCACTTGCTCTTAACCAGTATGGAGGTAAGTACTGATCGTTTCTGCCTACCCGTGTTATTTGAGGACGGAGCCTTATGCAATGTCCTCTAAACCCCCCACTCTGCTAAGTAAACCTGGACCGTTTCCGGCTACCCGAGCGTACCACTGAAAAGCGGTGATTAGGTGTATAGACTAAGTAGTATTTCACGAGAAATACAGGTTTTTGGTTCTATCCTTACGGGTCATCTCTCACTCGCACACTCTGAGAAGAAATATGCAGGGATTACTCTCCCAAATCGAGTGAATCCTACGTTTAATTTAGATCAGATACGTTAGCAGTCCCGATTTTATTTTTGGTGTTTTATATTTTTTTGAGTTTTTTCAGACAAACATCTAACGAGTGGCTTTATTTATTTTTTTAGAAAAATCCTAAAATCATGCACCTCGGTTGCGAGTCCTAAGACTAACTTACGAATGTGAAATCAGATAAGAAAAAGAAAATACTAAGCAAGCACCTAGCCTCGTAAAAAGCCGCGGAAAACCAATGATGCGAGAAAAATCACGGTGTGTGCCCTGATCCCCCGAATGCACGACACTCGGCGAATCAGAGCCCGAGAAAGAAAATAGGAGGGGAGGTACAAGTCGGGATGCCCTTATTGGGCCCCTTTCTAAGAAAACAAAAACACGGGCAAGTGCCCTTTTCTTTTTTTACAAGAATAAAGAAAATACAACACGAATCCTAACTATTCCTGCCCTCTGCATCCGAGAACCTCGGTCTCTGCACTTTCAATTATTTTGCGGCTTTTGAGAAAGCCGACCGAACCTACAGGCCCTGCAAGAATTAGTTAAGAAACAAAAAACACACAAAAAACCGTAAACAAAAATTGAAACGATACACGAAAAATCGTAAAACCGAAGAAAAAACCGTAAATCGAAAATCGAAAGGAAAATTTGTAAAATCAAGAATAATAGAGAAAATATCGGTTAAAAAACTGCTGTAAAAACAATGCTTCGCCGGCAACAGTGCCATTTTGATAAGAACTCAGACCCGATTGCGGTTAAGAAATGTGTTGTCAGTGAAGATAACCGCAAAGAGATCCGAAATATATCAAACAAAAGTCGGTTAAAATATGAGAGAGAGAAAGTGAAGTGTATTAATTGGCTTCTCTCCTATTTAAACCTTACACTATTTTATTTATCCTGGTAAGTGTGCCTGGGTCGAACAAAAGGAAGTAGAATGCTCAAGCCACGATTTTCGAGACAAGGAATAAATTCTAACAAAAAATTCTCTTTTTATTCTTGATATGACAATGAAAGAAATTGAAACAAATTCGGTTTAAAATAAACTCGAGAAGGCAAAAATCAAAACCACACGAGAAAGTAATGAAAAATTCGGGAAAAATACTCGAAAAATTCCTTGGGTAGTTATCAAGCTACCCTAAAAAATTCACGGAAAAATGAGAAGAATTCGAGGTTCAAACGACCCTTACAAGCCAAGGGCCTAACTGTAAGAAAATTGTTTAGTTTCTATTATAAAACAGTCCCTGAAGGGACTAAAATGCGAAATAAAATATGTTTCATTACAATTAGGTCCCCGTGCAGGGACCTAATTGTAATTACTGAAAACTCAGGAGGCAGACTTAAATTTCTGGAACTTCGTGGGGTTTATGGTGCAAATTTTCCACCCCTTTGCCTTGAACGACGGAGATTAGAAGGCGATGCGCGATCTGGTCCATCTGATAGGGACACGTGTCAGCAGACTGTGCGTCCTAGTGTTCTTGAATGTTCTTGAAGCAGTTCAGGCGGCTTACGATGGTGCAGTCTTCCCCAATTTCTCCCCAGCAACTGGTGGCGATGTGGAGCCTCCTACAGGGCCAGAGGGGTGGCTCCTCCACCCCTCTAGCTCACCTGTGGGTGAGAATGACCGGAGGTGGCTGATAATGGTGGAAGAAGGCTGAAGAAGGTGACCGGTTCAATCACTCATGGATATTGATAGTGGATTTGCTTCTTCTTCGAAGGGCTCGTTCATTGTGCTTAAGAGTTCCATGGGCCTTGGATTCGCTCCAGATGATAGATAGATCTGCAAATTACAAGTGTATATGCTCGATCCGTTCAAAAATCGGTCGATTTGATAAAAATCGCAAGATCAATATGACATTTCCAGCATAGTTGACAACATGGTGTTTGATAAATAGCGAAATGGAAAGGAAGAAGGTGACCTTTTGGGGTTGATTCGATTGAAATTGAAGTTCGAATTCGTTAGGGCATCTAAGATGGATGATCTAACTCGCTAAAGATGCCATTATCTACGATAATATTGGCACACGAATCAAGAAATAAAAAGTGAAAGATGGATGGGTTACCTAGGGTTGCAGGGTGTAGAACCGCTGCTAGTGATCGCTCGACGTGGCGGCTTCCCGGAGCTCCACGCTACTTGAAGCGACGATGCAAGGCGACAACGACCATGGAACGTCTCCTCCGATCAACCTTCTTCCACGCAGACCGAGAACGAGGAGGTGTCACCTCCTTGGTTGGCCGGATTCAGGGGAGGAAGTATGAAGATCAACTACTGGAATTTGGGTTCAGGGTTGTTAAGGGAGAGTTTGTTGGATTTTGCCAACTTCAAGGATATTTATAGATGAATTGCTTGGGCCTCAAGGCTAATCCAAGGATCGACGTGTGTTAGGGAGGTTGGGGGAATTGAATGGAGGGTTTGGATAGATTGAAGTGGTTGTGGAGTGCACGGGAAAAAATGGTGAAGAGGGAGCGTTGGAACAGAGTTCCAACGGCCTGAGTTCTTGAAGAAGAACCAGGTGCTGACACGTTCAACACCTGGTTGGCCAGATGAGTAAATAGCATATAAATTATATAATAAATAATAAATAAAGTTAATTTAAATAGGTATAAAAACAAAAAAGTAAATAATTAAATTATCTAATTTATGGTATAATTAATTTTCGTAAACAATAAATATTATTCGAAAAATAAATATTATATTAATAAATAAGTATAAATAATACTTAATAAATATGTATTTAATTTTTAATTCAATAAATAATTATTTCAATATGAATTTTATAATTTCTTAATTATTATAATAATAAATAAAGTCTTTGTGAATTTTTATGGATTTTAATAAATTAATTTAAATATAATAATAAATACAGGTGTAGGTTAACTAGTTTAGTTTTATCTATAAATTAGGGTTTTGGATTTTATTAAAATGATAAATAAGCTCCAAAAATTCTGAAATAAATCATGATGAAAATATAATATCATGAAAATAATTAGAAATTATAAGATTAACAAAACTATAAATAATAGATTCTAAGTAAAATAAATAGCCCAGAAACCCCTTTGTCATTAGGTCCCAAAATCGACTTTTTGCAAACGGACTCCGAATTCAATGAAACCACCTCTATTAATTAGAGAATATTATTTTATGAACTTTAAAGGTGAGTAGAGTGAAATTGTAGTCGTATGAGGAAGTTATGATATTCGGAAGTTGAGATTTTAGCAATTTAAAAGTAGGATTTCTTGACATATATACATGATAATATTTTTAACTTATTTTTTATATTTTTATATACATTTTTAGAAATAATTAGGAAAAGTGTTTAAAATATGTACATATGAATTAATTAAAAACCAATGAAGTTTTGGTATTTATTTGATAAATAGTGAAAAGTATGTGAAGTGTATCTTAATTTATTTTAACGGTTTTCTTTCCTTATCTCCCCCTACTTATTGGTTTGTCGACCAATCCATGCTAAATTGGTCTTGGGGGTTAGGTTATATAAATATACCTTGCAACTATATTTATATTTATAAGTCATATTGTACATATATACATATTTACAATCTGCTTCTTTTCTTTATTATTTTTTATCCTTTTATTTATTTACATATTTTTGATGCTTAAAAGTGCATTTTTATTCATGAATGATGTTTTGATAAAAGATGGGAATTAATGCATATTTATATGTATTTGTTAAGGGTTTTAAGACAAAATGCGACAGAAAAGTTAATGAATCATGAATTCATCAGAAGTCAGAGCCGGTACATTTGACATAACCCACTCTCCAGTCACAAGTATTTCCAGATGATTCCTTTTATTGTGATGGTGCTGCTTTCATTTCTCTTAGGCACGGTAGGATACCCGTAGTCAGAGACTTAACTAGGCTCGATGAAGATATACCTGATGATACAAGCGATTCTGTTGATCTTGATGATGGCGGTGCTGATACTGCCTTTCCCTTTGAGGACATTGATGGTGGTACTGATGCCACCAAGATAGACAACAAGCAGCTAGAGTCCATTGCGGATACAACTACTTTACCATTCTTTTTGTATAGTGTTGATGATATAAAAATACAAAAACATATACAAAAGAGAAAAACCAAAATGAAAGAATAAAGGCAATGAATCATAGATTCATCACGTGCACCATGGCCACCTCTGCTCCCCCCTTCGCTGACAACCCCACCATCGCCGACAACAACCAGCGATAACCACCATTGGATCGAGCACCGGTCTTTGATCTAATGATCCCAAGGCAAGCACACGGAGGCTCGGGCACTGGACCTCACTCCAAAGATCAGCAACCGAACCACCTCGCCTCGGGGCACTCAAAGCATCCTCTCGTATGATGTGGCATCTCGAAGGGCTGAACCTCCATTCGAGCGACAACCTCTGCCCGAGCCTCGGATCCCATATGTGATGCACGTGAGGGTAGGGAAAATTGCATCCATGCCCTCTCACTTCACGATAAGTTACAAATGGGCCACTATCACCCCGATTACGTATGACGCACATGCATGCTTGGGAAAATTGCAGAAAGACCAAGGACATTTTAAATAATTGCATATCGATCCTTCTAGGGCCCTCTTTGAGAAAAAAACTTTATTTATATTACAATTTAATCCCTGAAACTTCATTCTGTCGTTACTTCCTTATTTGAACTCTTTTTTTGCGCACAATATGTCATTTCAAAGCTTGTTTAATTCTCTTTCAATCTAGATCTCTTATGGACAGATCAGACTTTGATTCAAATTGAATATTATTTGAGGATCTCTTCTAATCATCCATGCCTTATTTTGACTTATTGGTGCTATTTTATCTTGAGAAAAATTTGATTTAATCTGCAGGAACTCGATTGGGAAGATTTAATTCGATTAATTCTATCTTGATTATTGTCTATTATATTTGAGGAATTAATCTTTGTAGGAAAAAGTATGATTCAGATTCAATTTGATTTAATCATTTTTTAAGAATATCTCCTTCTTTTTCTTTTCCTTTATTAATTTATTTTTGCACAAAAACATACTAATTATGCAATATTAACAGATGCATGTTGAATGCAAAGTTATTATATTTACACATATCTATATGATGTTTTGCCAAGATAAATAGCTAAAATAAAAGAATAAAGAGTGAGAATCAGGGATTCATCACCCCCTATACTTTACTTTTGCTAGTACCTTAGCAAACACTTATTAGAAAAAGAAGTGAAAAGCAAAGAAATGAAAAAGGAGAATCAAGGTTGATTATTAAACTTATCATCATTAAATTGAATTATGGAGCTCAGTCGGACCTTTGGATTTTTAGTTTATCGGAATCTTATTGGGATATAGGTTTAAGACTCAACAGCATCTAAGTTCCACCATTCTATGGTCAAGACTCCTCAATAATACAGATCAGAACAAGTCTACATGCGCAAACTTTAATGACCATGTAACTTTCCTTGTACTGTGTAAGTGATATGTAGCTCCCCACCTTAGAAATAAAAAAGAAATAGCCTCCCTCGACAAGGTAACTCTAATTCCTCAATCTAGTAGCTCTTTCCTCGAGGAGCGGGGTATTCCCTTCTAAGTTCAAGTGCAACCGACTCAAAAAGAAGCGAAGGAAGAGAATGAACCATGGCTAGTGTAGCCACGTATCCATGGGAGCCCAACTAGTATAGCTAAGTTTCCCGTTGTAAGCTTCATGAGATAAGAAGGTGTAATACACAAGCTTTGCTTTATTTGGCTATATACACTCCGGTAGGTATTTTATTTTCACTTAGGCCTGTCCACTTTTTTGGAGTTTTTTTTATTTTGCACATTTTCTGGATGTGCATATGTACAACATATCTTCATGGTGCAGTATATACATAAGGACTTTTTCTTCTTGAGCCAGTAAACTAACCCTCTTTTGAAGCATTATTGAAACCCACAACTCCTGTCTTTAAACCTCAATGCTACTAGACCAAGTTGAGACGCACATACCTCCCTAAAGGAAGACAGAGGTTCCGCCTAGAAGTACTACCCTCGTATGCTACTCAAAGCCAAAGAAAACTGCCTCATCACCTCATCCGTGGAGAGCGGTGTGTAAGGTGTTGGTCCAAGTAAAGGAAAACTCTTAACCCCAAATCCTATAAGGTCCCTCTGAGAATTAGGTTGATTAATGTCTTAACCAAGCTCGATTTTCAAATCTAATTCCAAACTAGTTTAAATGTCAATTATGATTCAGAAGAATATACAAACATATGTACAAAAACTCTTTCTGGGCATTTTTTCAAAACATGCAAAATTTTTGAAAATGTTTGAATGAATGAATGAAGAAGTTTTGCAAACTATTTACAAACATTTACACAAGGTTTTTGCAAAGTTCTATTTTCAAACTTTTTATCAAAAATTTTGTACTATATACATAATTTTGATACAGAAATATTTACATAGTTTTCACAAGCAAAACATTTTTACAAGCATTTGTACAAAAATAGTTTTTGCAAATAGCTATTTTCAAACATGTATGTGCAAGAAAGAATTTTTCATACAAGAAAAATTTTAAAATTTTTGTGATTTTTGGCTTTGTGGTTTTTAGCCATTTTATTTATTAACACACTCATACAAAGTATGAGTTATGGCTAAAGTATATATATAATATATACAATACCCCCTATACTTTGCTCGAACGATGTCCTCAGAATGATCAGAGAGCGATGAAGAAGACATAACTCGTACTTAGTATAAGGAAGTGAAAAGAAAGTATGGTACAATGACAAATAAAGAATGTCATGAATACAAGTTGGTGATCCCCCTATACTTAGAATCAAGTAATCCTAAGTATAGCAATCTTTACTCAAGGGGAAACGTGAGGGTTAGAATGTACAGGGAATCAATGACTCATCTTGTCCCCATATACTTAGGGTAAAAGGCCCCAAAGTATAGAAAGGAATATGAACAGTGTGAAGGAAAAGCGAGATAATAGTAGATACTAAGACAAATATAGACAAGATGAAATGAATGACATCACTCCTCCTATACTTAAGGTGCAGGATCCATAAGTATAGACACCGACAGGAGTAATAAAACGGAACGAAAATGAAAAACTCGGTGTCTACACCCCCTATACTTAGGATAAAGTGAATCCTAAGTATAGCAAAAATAATCATAATGAGACATGGGGTGTACAAAAAAACGGAAGAAGCAAGGAACAAATCACGACAAAACACGTATATACAAAGTAGACAATGTTGAGGTGCCTCTCAACAAACTCTAGGTTTTACGCCCCTTGCTGGGCGCAAAGGCTAGGATAATGCAGAATCGAGGTTCATGACGACATCTATAAGGCAAATGTCGTACTATCGTTATAGTCTCGGTGAGAGAACTACAACGAGGTCACTAGTATAGAGGATGACACCCAAAAAAAGAATCAGGCGGGTGTCTGCTACCGGATAAAGATATGGGATGATGAAATCGGGCTCCGGTAGAACAAAAGAACTCGTCGGCTCAAGATCAGAATGAAGTGGAAGGGCAGAGCCGAATAAGTCGACCGTGGAGAAAGAGGGATCAGTTATGGAATCCTCTACGTTAATCACAGTCTCAAAAAGGTATGGAAGATCATGATCAGGAGACACGTTGAGAGAACTGATATCTGATGCATATAATGGAGAATTAACAACAATGCCATCGAATATCTCAAATATTGGCTCATCCTCGCGAGGGTCGTCGAGGTGAGAAAACTCAGACTCATGATCAGAAACATCAGAAGGGTCGGTCTCCTGATCTGACAAGTCGGATACGTTCCCAGAAAGTGAAACTGAGTATACAAAACACACGACATCCTCCCACAGATAACCCTCGGGCAGTATTGCTACATCATCAGCGAAGAAAGATGAATCAGAATGTAACTGGGAATCTACGCCACTATCAAGCACCCACTCCTCGCACCAAAATGCCTCAACAACTGAAAATGGCCTCTGAACAATATGGAAACAAGAAATGGTACTAGTCAACAACGCGGAAGCTCTAGAGGTGTCTAAAACTTATCCTCGTGTTGCGTCGATGCTAGCTAACATTAGGTCCTCATGAAATATATCCATGTCATTAAACTGGAAGACACAAGGCTCGAATACGGGACTATCTATACCTGGCGTCTGAAAGTAGTGTCCCTCATCATGCTCTCGCTACTAGACTGGATCAAGATATCCATCTGAATCAGAGAAGTATCTATGAAGAGTAGAAGGTGAAGGAGCTGGTCATGGAGACTAAAATGGCTGGATGATGAATCCCTGATCATCACTCTTTTTTTATTTTAGCTAATTATCTTGACAAAGCATCACGTAAATAGATGTAAATACAATAAGTTAGCATTATGCATGCATTTGTTAACATTGCATAATTAGCATGTATTTATGTAAAAATAAAATAATAAAGGAGAAGAAAAAGTAAGGATGTATTTAGAATAAATAAAGAGTGACCCGAACCCAAGAGAAGGTCAAGCACTAGCCTAATCGCCAAATAGAAATAAGTAGAGAGAGATAGGGCCCACTCTATATTGTACATATTATTTATGTAAGTAAATAATTATTTTTGACAAAATTAAAATAAAATATTCTTTTTACCTCCTTGTAGATAGTCCTAAAAATAAAATAAAAATCAGAAAAATAAAATAAAATAAAAATAAAATCCTCTCTCACTTGTGCAAAATACATGTATATATGCTTCATTCCCTATTTATTATATACCAATAACTAAATAACAAAAATAAAATATAAATTATTTTGTAAAAAAATAAAATATAAAATGGGGGTATTTGTGTGAAAATAACAAAATAAAAATAATTGTACAAAATACATAAGTATGTGATACATGTATATAATACACCATACTGTATAAAGATTAATTTATTTTTCAAAAAAATAAATAAAAATCACAGAAAAATAGTTTGAAAAATAACAAATATTTTTCATTTTATAAACTTTTTTATTTAAAATTAATTTATAATTTTTATTGAATTTGTAAGTATTTTGTACATTTGAATTATCTGATTGGTCCACGTCACTTTGTTGACACGACTCAACGCCCTCTTCTAGGCTTGACCCGACCTGATATCGTTCGCCAGATCGTTTTCTCCAAATTCTTCCTGTCGGCTCAATTCCCTCTTCTAGGCAAGACCCTCTCGGATCCCTAGGAATGCGTGGATCTTCCTAGGGTTGCGTTCCTTCACCCGATTTCTCCAGCCTACTGGGAACCCTTTAAATACACTTCTTCGCCTCCCAGGAGCAGTGGCTCGTGCCTCGCCCCTCCCTTCATCCCTAGCCACCTCCGGTTGAGTGACAGGTTCCTGATGGACCCATTGGATTGAAGCTTGGAGGAGCAGCCACGCTGCTCAGCCTCGTGGCCGGCGTGCGCCGCTGCGATCAACCCCCGGCCTTCTACATCTTGGTCGAGGCCATTACCTCGCCGACCGCCTTCACCTGAATTTCTAGAGCTCGCCTAGGACCTCAGGTACCCGCCATTTCCTTCACATTTTCTGATTCACTTCAATCATTCCATTCACCGTCGCCGCATGTTCATCTGTTCCGACCAGCGGGTCGAGCCCCGTTATCCACATCCATCCACTCCGATCGAACCCCGGACGCTCTCTCCACCTTGCACCGCAAGATGACCCCCCTTAGGCTCATCCCTTAGGTCGAGATTAAGGATCTGATCTCCTCTATCGCCTTCGCCGGAGATCAAACATCGCCTCACCTCGCTTCCTTCTATTTCTGTTTGAATAACCCTTGACCAAAGCTTCACCCCGAGTCAAGCTTTCCTCTCCAAGTGTTTGCGCACACTGGGAGACACCGTTCCATCCACCCACGGTTTCATCGGAGTAGCCCCAGGTCACCTTCACCGTCATGCACATCCGGCCGTCATCTCTTCATCAGACCCATCCAGTCGACACGGAGGACCTCTACGATTGATCCTACGCCTCCTGATCGATCATCGAAGCCGAGGATGCTATCCTAGGCTCTGGTGAAGTTTGCCTCGGTCCTGTTCTTCTAGACTCCTTCAACATCGTCGGAATGGCCTTCATCCACCAGATCCAATCTCAGCCGCAGACTGCAATAGCTTTCCGGGCCGTTAGATCTTACACCTGACGTATCTGCGCCCCACGTCCCCGACAGCACCTGAGGCCGTCAGATTTGACATCGTAGAGGATCAGAGCCGCACGTTCACGTGCCTCCAGCATCCGCCACGTGCCTCCCCATGCGTACTTTTTATGCTTTATTTTCTAGTTTGTTAAATAAAGATGTAGTTCAGATTATTTGCATATTAGTCCATGATGTTTCTAGTATGTGCACTTTAGTCCTCCCAGTTTGAAAACACATGCACGATCATGTGCCTTGTAGGGGTTTTGCATGTTTCATCCTGAACAATTTGATGGTTACTGATTGAATGAAAAGTTTTATATATTTGCATTTATGCCCCTGTGCGTTGGTTAATTAACATGTGCATGTATTTCGTGGGAATTTTGCATTAATAACCCTGAACTTTTATAGGTGTTATTGTTTAACCAGGAAACTTTAGGTTATATGCAAATAGGTCCCTACAACTTGTATGATTTGTTTCAGGTCAAATAATTATCAAATTTACTCCAAAAAATCACCCAAAAATACCATTAGCTCCTACTAATGTGTAATATTTTTGGAAATATTTGTGATGCACTTTTATTTTATTTAATTTTTTTAAAAATAAAAAACCTGTAAAAACATTTTTGTTTGTTTTGTAAAATACCAAAAATATAAAAATACATCAAAAAATTCTATAAAAATTTCTGTATGTTTGTTTTAGTCCATTTTAACTCCAATACCATTTTTGTTCCATTATCCTTTATAAAACACCTAAAAATCAGAAAAGACAAAAAATCTTAAAAAACATTAAAAATTTTTAAAAAAAAATAAAAAATGAGATTTTGGTTTCTATAATTAGGTCTTTTTATCTACTTTTTCATAAAAATAGCCATCAGGACTTTCAGGAAATTTTATCATTTTAACTCTGCCTTTAGGTCACAGCTGGACAACATGCTCCTATTTTGTGTTTATTTTGAAAATCATATAAAAATATGAAAACAACATAAAATCAATAAAAACACTTGCATATTTTAAAAAAATATAAAAATATTTTTATTTTGAATTTTGGGCATTTTTAGTCGTAATAAAAATTGTTGAAGTTTGATTTCCTTTATCTTTTTATTCATTTTCTTATTAGAAAATATAAAAAAATAGCAAATTAAAAACCACAAAAATATGCCTTGTATTTCCCGATTCCCGACTACTTCATAGCCTTAGCTCGTGCTCCTTGTGTTCGACCCTGATCGCTATACCAGGTTTAATAAATAGCGGAGACCGCTACATTCAAATTTGTGCTTTGATTGTTTTATTTGTGGTCTTATTTTTCTTGATTTATCGTGCCTTGCGATTCGGGTTGCAACGACCTTTAGATACTACTTAACCCGATCACTTTGGCCAGTCATCAGAATGACGCCATTGTCGGGGAGCATGACTTAGTAGTCGGTTTTTAGTTTTCCTTTCTTTTTCTATTTGCATTATTTTTGTTCATTTTTATCCTCTATCTGTTATAATTGTTTTCTGACTTTTTTCTGTTTCACTTTCTGTGTGAGGAACCACCCGAGGAGCTTGCAGCTTTTGGTTGGAGGACCCGTGCCCAAAGAAGAGTGGGAGGATAGGAGGAGCATAGTTATCTTAGATAGAGTAGTTAGTTTATTTTTAGCACATTCTATTATTATTTTAATAATACATGGACCTTGGACACTGTGGACTTGGCTTTTATCGGGATCTTTTTCGCCGTGCACCGGTGTGCTCGAGGGACCTCATTGCGGTTTTCATCGATTTTGAGTTTATCACATTTTCTTTTCTTTAATTCTTGAAGAATTTGGCCCTTAGATTTAGGAATTTCCTTGATTGTGATGTAATTGATTAAGACCCAATCCCTAACTATTTGCCTGCACCTATAGTTTGTAATTGGAACTAATTAATAAAATTAATAAAAAGTTAACTTTATTGCTAGAGAGGTCATGTGTCGCTAGAGGTCGTATACAGTGCGTGCACGATCCTTTGTGGTGAACACCGATCGGCATCAGAGACTGGACTCCGACATCTCTTTCTGACCAGTTGACTACAGTTCTTCACGATTAGAAATTGCTCATCTAAGGTCGTTTTCTTCTTGCATCATTTAGGTTAGATTTATTTCTGTCTTCTAATTTATGCATGGATCACCCTGCATGTAGAGTGATGACGATAGGTACACATCTCTTACTTTGCATGCCTCATCATGTTTGATCGTGCATCGACCTTTTCGACTTCTCCCCCTGTTTTCGACTTTAAATAACCAGGATATCGAAAAATTCGTTAGGCATCTGTTTTCTTATTGAAAATACCTAAAAAAGTTATAATCATAAAATTGAGACTGCTAAACAAACTTGACCCTAAAAGACACTTGACTTAAAAATCTGTCTTGGGAGAGCAATCCCCTCATTATTTGGTTTGCTTGCGTGAGAGAGTGATCTACACACTAGGCTAGATCCAAAACTGAACTCTCATCAGACTACTGGTCTTGGGGATAGTCATTCTCCAGTGAGGATCGCTCCGGTCTCTGGTAAGCATCCGTCTCCAGTGAGGATCACTCTGGTCTAGGAAAGAACTAGCCTCAGGATTGGGCCAGTCTCTTGAGAGCATCGGGTTCCTACCAGATTTCTTAATCACCCATCTAGATTGAATGCTCACCTAAATAAAATTTGACAAGATAAAAGACCGAACCTTTACGGTCATCAGCTCTCAGTGTTGAGTAGGTGAATTGGGAGTTTGTTTGCTGATCTTGTTTGTTTCTAGATCCCATCCGCCTTCTTTTTCGACATCACGATGATGGGTCGGAGGTCCCTTAGACAGCCCTTGGTTGCACCGCTTTCGATCACTCCGTCCCATTCATCTAGGTTGGTTTGTGAGAGCCCCCGCTCTCTGAACCCGAGTTTGATTCCACCCTGTTCCCCCTCGACCATCCTTCTTCCAGTCCCAAGGTGCCCGAGCAGAGACCAGAGCATATATTCATTCATTTGACGGCACCTGAGTTCGGGTCTTTTGCCTTTGCAGAGACCCAAGAGATGGACAACAGCAAGGAGCGCACTGATGGACAACCCCAGACCACCACTTATGTTTTAGATCAGGGCGCCATCAACAACACCATGTTAGCCTCCCCGGAGATGATGTAGAGACAGATTAGAGACCAGGGGCCTTCATGGTAGACATGCGCAGAGAGATGGTACAGATGCGAGCTGACCGAGGAGAGCATAATCGAGCTGGTGGTTGAGAGATACCAGAGTTTGGAGGAGGAGACAGACCACATCCAAAAGAGACACATGAGCCAGTCTGACCAACCGGGCCGATGAGAGAGTCGCACAACCCTGGTGCAACTCTTACACATCATTGGATTCAACTTCCGGTGATCCTGGGAGATTTCAAGCTCCCCCCTCAAACGATTCAATTGTTGCCCAAGTTCCATGGGCTAGCCACCGAGGAGCCGCATCTTCACCTCCAAGAATTCGAGATGATCTACATAACGGTCCACGACAGATATGTGGATGAGGACACCATCAAGATGATGGGTTTTCCATTTTCCCTGGTCGACAGAGCATCCTACTGGCTGAAACATTTAGGGAGATACATCACTTCGTGGAAACAACTCCGGACCAAGTACTTGAACAAGTACTATCCACTAGGTCGGACGAATGCAGCTAGAGCATTGATTAAAAACTTCTCCATGGTTCCCAATGAGCAATTCCATGAGGCTTGGGATCGATTCCGTGAGCTCATTGACCGTTGTACACACCATGACATCTCAAAGACCAATCTGGTACAGAGTTTCTTTTGTGGGCTGCCACCGGAGTTGCAGGGGCTTGTGAACGCTTCTTGTGGGGGGTCCTACTTCGCCAAGGACGAAGATCAGGTCTGGGCCATATATGAGGAGATGGCCGAGAACTGCATTGTTATGTCCCATACCCGTCTCTACACTTAGGGGAAACCCTCACCCCATGTCGTGTCCTATCAGAGGATAGTACGAGTCGATGCAGATCCAACCACCTCTTCGGCAGCCGCAACACAGGCAAAGTCGTCGGTTGTTGATATGGGCATCATCAGCGAGAAGCTAGACCGCAACAAGATTATTGAGAAGAAACAATGCCAGGGCATGGCCCAGATCGATCAGTTGGCATAGACATTATGTGACCTGAAGACCTAGATAATGTATCTCCAGGAGGCACATATGACTTCTCAGCCCCATCTCAGGTCACGGGCTGAATCTAGCAGCAGCAGCTCGCCACAGCACCCCGCCCAGTACAGACAGGTCCACCATGTTCATGTGAAGTTGTTCCAGCAGCAGCAACACCAGTACCTTCAGCCACCACCGTCTCAGGACACTCAGATGGTGGTGTACCAGCAGGATCAGCCCCTGGCAGTCCTTCCTCACCCCCCCTTCGAGCAGAAGCCGTTGATGGAAGTCAACAGGATTTAGTACGACCGACAGCAGCCCGGAATCCGTCGAGATCATCCCAGATTCAGGTGGTCGACCGGAGGTGCCTTATCCCAGCAGCAGCCTCCAGCTCAGGGTGGACAGCTCAACCAGCCTCAATAGCAGCTCCAGTCCCCTTACCAACCACAACAGCAGCATTACCAGCCGGGTCCTCGTCCCTACCAACAAGGACAACCGTAGAGGCAGCACCAGCAACAACCTTAGCAATATTCTCGATTTCCCCCTCATCCTTCCTAGGAGCAACCTCACTTTCAGAGAGGCAACCCGTCCGGTTCTCTTGGGCCATCATATGAGAACCCAACACTTGATGATATAGCTTGCCTTCTTTCCGACTAGCATGCCACATTCAGGTGGGAGATGGAGGAGTTCCGCCAGGAGATGAGGGAGATGATCAAAGGGAAGGCCGTTATACCTACTCAGATCGAGCCCAAACCGAACAACCTAAAACGAAAATCTGAGCAGGTACAGTTCACAGAGATTACCACTCCTAGTGATTTATTGGGAGACATTGCTTCATATACATTTTATGCTGACTTTGTTATACTTAGGAGAGGTAGGATGCCAACTAGCAGTGCCTCGTATGAGCGATGACACCACGAGGATGCAGGAGTGCTAGACGAGTAGGATAACTGTGTTGATGCTGCTCATGATGATGATGACGGTGGTGCTGATGCCACAAAGGATTTTGATCCCACCAACGGTATTGAGGTCGTTATGTCCCCAGATGTATAGGGTGGTACTGATGCCACTAGAGATCCAGATGCTGAGCCAGAGTACGATGCTAATGCGGAAGTTCCTGATGCCGTGGGTGGTACAGAGGCCACCCCTTCTCCTTTATTATTTTCTCCAGTTTTTGTACCCTGGGACTTTACAGAAAAACCTAAAAAATTAATAAAGGAAAGGGTTCTTCATCTTCGAGTCCATAAGTGATGCATGGTGATATTTGTATGGATTCTATTCCTTCTCAGCAACACGTACCCATTCCTAGCCCTCTATCTGAGGAGGGCCCAACCATCCCCTTCCCTCAAGCACTCCGCTTGGCTAAGGGGAATAAAAAAGAAAATCCAAAAAAATCACAGCAGCTAGAGTTTAGCCAACAGATGATTGATAGATTTCAAATTCAGCTGACTCTACAGGAGGCACTTGAGCACATCCCCCTCTTCCAGAAGAACTTGAGAGAGAAGATCACCATCTGCAGGAAGAACAGGAACCATAATGCAGAGATACATGTGCTCACTCGTGCCACCCGCTTCGTCATCCAGAACCGTCTGCCAGCCAAGAGGCTAGATGCAGGAGATCCCTATGTCAGATGCCATATTCATGAACAGAGATTTGATCGGACTCTATTAGACAACGACTCTTCCATCCACCTTATTCCGACAGCCTTGCTCGATCGATTTAAGTTTGGCCCTCTTCGACAGAGCATGCCATTCCTTTAGTTTGCTGATAGATCTATCAAGAGGCCGAAGGGGTTGTAAAAGGATGTGGTCATCACAATTCAGGGTCTGAAATTTCCCGTGGACTTCGTTGTGTTGGACATGAAGATCCCTGAGTATGAGACCGGTACCCCCATCATTCTAGGATGTCCATTCTTGGCCACAGCCAAGGCGGTGTCCGACCATGATAGTGGGAAGGTATACTTTCATGTTGAGAGTGAGAGTATACAAATAGAGATGATCGACGAGACTAGAATACAAGATTTAACTTGCTTAGAGAAGTTCAATGATGTAGAGCAGATGACAGAGGCAGAGAGAGATGTACACCAGGAGTGCTACTTTCTAATCACTAATGATGAAGCCGTTTGGTCTGATCCCTTTTCACGAGCCCTTCTCTTACCTTCAGATATTGCAGATTCACAGATCCTAGTGGAGGAGAGTTTGGAGAGCACACTCTTGGCAGAGGACACATTCGAGGCCGAAGACCGTGTTCATTATAGCGAGGTAGAGTACATTTATTGTGATTTAGATTCAGATCCCTCGGAGTCAGATATAAATTGGGCCGAATTTGATGAGTTGTTACCTTGTCTGATTCCAATAGAGCCAGCAGCTAGGTTGGAGACTGAGCCGGTACATATTGCAGATACACGAGTAGGGCCAACTTCATCAGATATTAATGATCAGCGAGAGTTCTCACACACAGATTTGGTTGCATTCACTTAGACATTTTAGAAGCCAGATTTGCTAACTCCTAGTTGTCCAGAACTAAAGCCTTTGCCACAGTCGCTGAAGTATAGATTCCTTGCGGGTGAGCATGAGATGTACCCAGTCATTATCTCAGCAGATTTGACTGGAGATCAAGAATCTCGTTTTATGGAGATTCTTGAAAAGAACCACAAGGCAATAGGATGGAGCATATCTGATCTCCAGGAGATAAGTCCGGCCTTGTGTTCCCACCATATCTATCTCGAAGAAGACACTGAGCCATCACGTGAGTTCCAGTGACGGCTAAACCCAAATCTTCGAGAGGTAGTCATGAAGGAGATTTCGAAATGGTGGAGCGTAAATGTTATCTACCCCAACTCCGACTCCAAGTGGGTTAGTCCATTGCATGTGGTGCCCAAGAAGACGGGTATCACTACAGTTGTGAGTGAGTTTGGAGAGGAGATAGCTACCTGGGTACCCACTTCTTGGAGGGTCTATGTGGACTATATAAGATTGAATCAGGCCACCAAGAAATATCATTTCCCGCTGCCTTTTATTGACCAGATTATAGAGAGGCTAGCTGGGAAGAGTCACTACTGCTTCCTTGACGGGTACTTCGGCTACAACCAGGTGGCCATTGCGCCCGAAGACCAGGACAAGATGACATTTACCTGTTTGTTTGGGACTTATGCTTTCAGACGGATGCCCTTTGGTCTATGTAATGCCCCGACGACATTCCAAAGGTGCATGTTGTCCATTTTCTCAGACATGGCGGGTGACTGTTTAGAGGTCTTCATGGATGACTTCTCGGTCTATGGAAATGGGTTTGATGCTTATCTTGACTGCCTAGACCTCTTCCTTCAGCACTGCATTGAGGTTCATCTTGTTTTATCCTGGGAGAAGAGTCACTTCATGGTGACTCAAGGGATGGTGCTTGGTCATATCATCTACAGGGGCATGTTGGTTGATCCAGCCAAGGTGGATATCATCAGGAAACTCAATCCACCGTCCAACCTGCGATAGTTACAATCTTTTCTGGGGCATGTCGGTTTCTATCAACGGTTCATTCATGATTTCAGCAGGATTTCCCGACCGTTGACTGATTTGTTGATAGAAGACACAGAGTTCATTAAAGATGATAAGTGTCTTGAATCATTTGAGACTCTCAAGAGTCTAGTTGTTGAGGCTCTTGTCCTTCAGTCGCTTGATTGGTCTCTCCCATTCAAGATCATGACGGATGCCTCCGATTTTGCCGTAGGGGAAGTGCTAGGACAGAGGAGGGATGGAGTGCTATTTGCCATTCACTACGCTAGCAGTACATTAGATGCTGCTCAGCGGAACTACCCCATAACTGAGAAAGAGATGCTAGCGTTGTTTTTACCTTGGACAAATTCAGATCATATATTCTTGGATCCAAAGTGACTATCTTTACCGATCATACCACCAATAGGTACCTCATGGAAAAGAAGGATGCCAAAGAGAGACTGACCATATGGATCCTTCTACTCCAGGAGTTTGACATTGAGATTAAGGATAAACGTGGAGTCAAGAATGTTGTGGTGAATCATCTGTCCCATTTATAGAATCTTGAGGAATCTGAGCAGAATGATCCCATTTTAGAGATCTTTCCAGATGAGGTGATCCTTGCTATCGCCTCGCTCCCGTGGTACGCTGACATTGTGAACTATCTTGTTGCCAAGAAAGTTCCACAAGGTTGGCCCAGACAGCGACTTGAGACCTTCCTTGCGAAGGCCATGTCTTACCATTTGGAAGATCCCATCATTTATCATGAAGGAGGGAATAGCGTCTGGCATCGGTGCATTCCTCAGGAGGAGCACCATAGCGTCCTCACATATTGTCACAATCTTGAGACAGGAGGACATCACTATGGGAGGAGAACAACAAAGAAAGTGCTCCAATCCGACCTATGGTGGCCTACTCTCTTTAAGGATTGTGATCAATTCGTGAAGAGATGTACTGACTGTCAGAGGATGGGCACTTGTGGACAGCGTGATATGATGCCAATGCATCCCATTCACTTCTGTGAGGTTTTTGACGCATGGGGCATCGATTTCATGGGTCCATACCCTAAGAGTTAGGGATTCGAGTACATTATGTTGGTTGTTGACTATGTGAGTCGTTGGGTTGAGGCCATTCCCGCCCGAACCATAGATGCTAGGACTGTTTGGAAATTTTTGAGGAAGAATATCATTTCACTGTTCAGGGTGCCTAGAGTATTGATTTCTGACGGAGGTTCTCACTTTATCAACGACAAGGTAAAGGCCTTTGCTAACGAGTTCAGCATAGACCATCAAGTAGCAACTCCATATCATCCTCAGATCAATGGTCTTGCTCAAGTATATAATAGTGAGATCAAGACGATATTGCAAAAGGTAGTCCGCCCAGACCGAAAGAATTGGTCACAGCTTTTGGACTCGGTTTTGTGGGCGTATCGGACTTCCTTCAAGATTCTTTTGGGTACATCTCCCTTTCGTCTCGTTTATGGCAAGCCCTGCCATTTACCTGTTGAGATTAGGCACAAGTCACTTTGGGTTGTCACTGGTATATTATTGGATTCAGAGAGTATAGGTGATCAAAGGAAGGCAGAATTAGCAGCCCTGGAGAAGCTTAGAGATACAACCTTTTTGAGCAACCTACATTATAAGGAGCGAGTAAAGATATGGCATGATTTTTATATCAGCCACAAGCAATTTTAGCCAGATCATAGAGTATGGTTGTTTGATGCCTTGCTTAGATTATTTCCCGAAATATTGCAGAGTAAGTGGAAAGGACCATACCTGGTCCGAAAGGTGCATGACAATGGTAGTATCGACATATTTGAGATGTCATCTGAGTCCACCTTTTGTGTTAACGGTCATCGACTCAAACCATATCTAGATCATGAGCCGCTGATCGTTGACGTCGCCCCGATTCATTTTCATGAGATGTGATCTTTGACTCACATCAATTGAATCTCGTGCCTGATTATCACTATCTCCCGCCTTGTATAGATCCAGATGCCCATATCATCTCTTTCCTTAGTCTAACACCCCATCTGCATCTTGTGATTATGCTATACTTATGGTGCACTTTACCCTAAGTATGGGGGGTGTCAGACTCTTGATTATTCTTTTGATTTTGTTTACCTCTATTTTGTTGCCTATACTTGGGGGAATTTTACCCTAAGTATAGGGGAGGTAAACCCTGTACATCCTTTCACTCGGTTTTCCATTTGTACACAGTCTGCTATACTTAGGATTACTTGATCCTAAGTGTAGGGGGAAACACCGACCCCTCTTCATTCTATTCTTTGATTTGTCGTTGTAGTATAGCATTCCTTTTCACGTCCCTATACTAAGCACGAGTTATGTCTTCTTCTTCATTGCTCTTGATTCACTCTGAGGACATCGTTCGAGCTAAGTATAGGAGGGTGTCGTATACATTACATATATACTTTAGCCATAACTCGTACTTTATGTGAGTGTATTAATAAATAAAATGGCTAAAATCCTTTATTTTGAAAATCGTAAAAATTTTAAAAAAATTTCCTGTACATAAAAATTTTTCTTGCACATACATAGCTATTTATAAAAACTATTTTTGTACAAATGTTTGTAACAACGTTTTGAGTGTAAAAAGTGTGTAAATATTTTTGGTATCAAAACTATGTATATAGTAAAAAAATTTGTAAAATGTTTGAAAAATAAAAGTTTGCAAAAACCTTTGTGTAAATATTTGTAAATAGTTTGCAAAACGTCTACATCCATGCATACATTCAAATATTTTAAAAATTTTTGCACATTTTCATAAATTTTCTATAAAAGATTTTTGTATATACTTGTACATTCTTCTGAATCATAGTTGACATTTAAACTAGCGTGGAATTAAATTGGAAAATGGAGCTTGGTTAAGACCTTAATCAACCTATTTCTTAGAGGAACCTTATAGGATTCCGGGTTGAGACTTTTCAGGTCCACTGGTGACTTAATTCTTTGAGTCCACTAGGCTTTGATCACATGTTATCTTGATGAGCCTAAGTAGAACATTTAACAACGTACACATGACTCTCACAGATAATGGCTTTACTTGTACCAACACCTTACACATAGGTATCTACGGATGAGGTGTTGAGGAGGCACTCTCCTTTAGCTTGGGGTAGCATATGAGGGTAGTACTTCTAGGCGGAACCTCGCCTTCCATTAGGGAAGGAAGTGCACCTCAACTTGGTCTGGCGGTGATGAGGTCTAAAGACAGATGCTTCAAAAGAGGGATAGTCTACTGGCTCAAGAGGAAAAAGTCCTTATGTATATATGTTGCACCATGTAGATATGTTGTACATATGCACATCAAAAAAATGTGCAAAAGAAAGAAAAAACTCCAAAAAAGTGACGGGTCTGATAAGAAAATGAAATACCTTTCGTAGTGTATATAGCCAAATAAATCAAAGCTTATGTTACTCATTCTCATCTCAGGAAGCTTGCAACAGGGAGACTTAGCTCCACTGGTTAGGCTCCCAGGGATACGTGGCTACATTGTCCACGGTCCATTGTCTTCTTTCCCCTCTTCTTGAGCCGGTTGAACTTGAACTTAGAAGGGAATACCTCGCTCCTCGAGGAAAGAGCTGCCGGACTAGGGCATTAGAGTTACCTTGTTGAGGGAGGTTGTTACCTTGTCATTTCTGAGGTGGGGAGCTACATATCACTTACACAATACAAGAAACAATTCATGGTCATTAGAGTTTGTGTATGTAGACTTGTTCTGATCTGGATTATTAAGGAGTCTTGACCATAGATTAGTGGAACTTAGAGGTTTTTGAGTCTTAAACCTAGGTCCAAATAAGGTTCCGACAAATTATTAATCCAAAGGTATGATTGAGCTCCATACTTCAATTTAATGAAGACAAGTTTAATAATCAACCTTGATTCTCCTTTTTTTCTTTTTCTTTCTCTTTTCACTTCTTTTTTCAAATAAGTGTTTGCTAAGGGACTAGAAAAGGTAAAGTATAGGGTGGTGATGAATCCCTGATCATCACTCTTTTATCTTTTATTTTAGTTAATTATCTTGGCAAAGCATCATGTAAATAAATGTAAATACAATAAGTTACCATTATGAATGCATTTGTTAACATTGCATAATTAGCATGTATTTGTGCAAAAATAAAAGAATAAAGGAGAAGAAAAAGTAAGGAGGTATTTAGAATAAATACAGAGTGACCGGAACCCAAGAGAAGGTCAAGCACTGGCCTGATCGTCAAATAAAAATAAGTAGAGAGAGATAGAGCCATTCTATATTATACATATTATTTATGTCAGTAAATAATATTTTTTTAAAAAATAAAAATAAAATATTTTTTTACCTCCTTCTATATAGTCCTAAAAATAAAATAAAAATCAGAAAGTAAAATAAAAATGAAAATAAAATCCTCTCTCACTTGTGCAAAATACATGTATATATGCTTCATTCCCTATTTATTATATACCTGTAAATAAATAACAAAAATAAAAAAATTGTAAATAAATAACATGTAAAATTGGGGTATTTGTGTGAAAATAACAAAATAAAAATAATTGTACAAAATACATAGGTATATGATACCTGTATATAATACACCATATTGTATAAAGATTAGTTTATTTTTCAAAAAAATAAATAAAAATCACAGAAAAATAGTTTGAAAAATAACAAATATTTTTCATTTTATACACTTTTTGATTAAAATCATTTATTATTTTTTTTGAATTTGTACGTATTTTGTACATTCGAATTATCTGATTGGTCCACGTCACTTTGTTAACTCGGGTCAACGCCCTCTACCAGGCTTGACCCGAACTAATATCGTTCGCCGGACCATTTTCTCTAAATTCTTCCCATTGGATCACACATCCCCTCACCCTGATTCTTCGCCCGTGGTCGCTCCTTGGATCCAACACCCTCGCAGATACCTAGAAAGGTGCGGATCTTCCTAGTGTTGCGTGCCTTAGCTCGATTTCTCCAGCCTCCTAGGAACCCTTTAAATACTCTTCTTCGCCTCCTAGGAGCGGTTTCTCGTGCCTCGCACCTCCCTTCATACCTAGACACCTCCGGTTGAGTGACAGCTTCCTGAGGGACCCCTTGGATTGAAGCTTGGAGTAGCATCCACGCTGCTCAGCCTCATGGCCGGCGTGTGTCATTGCGATCAGCCTCCCAGTCTTCCGCAGCTTGGTCGAGGCCATTACCTCACCGACCGCCTTCGCCTGAAGCTCTAGAGCTTGCCTAGGACCTCAGCTACCCAGCATTTTCTTCACATTTTCCGATTCGCTTCAATCATTCCATTCACTGTCGTCGCACGTTCATCTACTCCGACCAGCAGGTCGGAGCCCCATTATCCACATCCGTCCGCTCCGATCGAAACCACGACGCACGCTCCACCTTGCATCGCAACCTGATCCCTTATAGGCTCATCCCTTAGGTCAAGATTTAGGACCTGATCTCCTCTATCGCCTTCGTCAGAGATCATACCTCGCCCCACCTTGCTTCCTTTTGTATCCGTTCAAATAACCCTCTACCGAAGCTTCACCCCGAGT
Source organism: Ottelia alismoides (assembly GCA_037367405.1). Taxonomy (NCBI): domain Eukaryota; kingdom Viridiplantae; phylum Streptophyta; class Magnoliopsida; order Alismatales; family Hydrocharitaceae; genus Ottelia; species Ottelia alismoides. The sequence goes on from JAZKJV010009919.1 coordinate 575,564, forward strand.
CAAGCCTTCCTCTGCAGGTGTTCGTGTGCGTTGGGAGCCACCGTTCCACCCACTAGAGGGTTTGCCGGAGTAGCTCCAGATCACCTTCACCGTCATGCACATCCGACCGCCAGCTCTCCCATCGGACTCGTCCAGTCGACGCGGAGGACCTCCACGATTGATCGTGCGCCTCCCGATCGATCATCGGAGCCGAGGATGCTATCCTAGGCTCTGGTGAAGTTCGCCTTGGCCTCGATCTTCCAGACTCCTTCAGTACCGTCAGATTGGCCTTCATCCACTAGATCCAATCTCATCCACTGACCACAACAGCGTTCCGGGCCGTTAGATCGGACACCTGACGCATCTGCGCCCCACATCCCGACAGCACCTGAGGCCGTCAGATCTGACATCGCAGAGGATTAGAGGCGTACGTTCATGCGCCTCCGGCATCCGCCACGTGCCCCCCCATGCGTACCGCACGCGCCTGCGAGGGTATATTGCATTTCCTCCCCTGTACTTTTTATGCTTTATTTTCTAGTTTGTTAAATCAAGTTGTAGTTCAGATTATTTACATATTAGTCCCTGATGTTTCTAGTATTTGCACTTTAGTCCTCCCAGTTCGAATACATGTGCACGATCACATGCCTTGTGGTGTTTTTGCATGTTTCATCTTGAACTTTTTGATGGTTACTGATGGAATGAAAAAGTTTTATATATTAGCATTTATGCCCCTATGCGTTGGTTAATTGACATGTGCATGTATTTTGTGGGAATTTTGCACTAATAAACTTGTGCTTTTATAGGTGTTATTGTTTAACCTGAAAACTTTAGGTTATTTTCAGAAAGGTCCCTACAACCTGTGTGATTTGTTTTAGATCAAATAATTATCAAGTTTACTCCGAAAATTCCCCAAAAATAACATTAGATCGGTTAATGTGTAATATTTTTGATAATTTTTGTGATGTAATATGATTTTATTTGATATTTTATAGTAATAAAAACCCATAAAATTGTGCCTGTTTGTTTTGTAAAATACCAAAAAAATAAAAATACCTCCAAAAATTCTATAAAAAGTTTTATTTGTTTGTTTTAGTCTATTTTAACTATAGTAATATTTTTTTCATTATCCTTTATATATCCCCTAAAAATCTCAAAAGACCAAAAATATTATAAAAATCATTAAAATTCTAAAAAATAAAAAAAATGAGATTTCAGTTTCTATAATTAGGTCTTTTTATCTACGTTTTCATAAAATAGCCATCAGGAATTTTAGGCAATTTTAGCATTTTAACTTTGTCGTTAGGTCACAGCTGAACATTGTGCTCTTGTTTTTGTTTATTTTATTTTTTTTGAAAATCATATAAAAATATGAAAACACCATAAAATCAACAGAAACACTTGCATATTTTAAAAAATATAAAAGTATTTTTATTTCGAATTTTTGCGCATTTTTAGTCTTAATAAAAATTTTTGAAGTTTGATTTCCTTTATCTTTTTATTCCTTTTCTTATTAGAAAATATAAAAAAATTTGTAAAGTAAAAACCACAAAAATATACCATGTATTTCCTGATTCTCGATTACTTCGTAGGCTTAGCTCGTGCTCCGTGTGTTCGAACATGGTCGTTATACCAGGTTAAATAAATAGTGGAGACCGCTACATTCGATTTGGTGCTTTGGTTGTTTTATTTATGGTCTTATTTTTCTTAATTGACGGTTCCTTGCAATTTGGGTCGTAACGACCTTTAGATACTACTTAACCCGAGTGCTCTGGCTAGTCATCACTAGACTGACGAATGAAGCAGCGTGGGCTCATCCTTTCTATCTTAGAATATCAGAAACTCTGATATCCAAGACTCCTGAATTGGAATGTACATGGCTGACTCGAACTCTAGCTGGTGGACCAACATGAACTCGATTAGTCATTGGATCTGAGAATACACTGTCACAGTTATCTCGTCCATCGTTTGTACTGTAGCAGAAGACATGTCCTCTAACTGAAGTGTAACACACCTAACCGGTGCAACATCACCCTCGTGTGTTGTCTCGACTAAAGCATCTCGTGAAGATGGAATGTCTAAAAGTACGCTCGAGATGGTCTCAAGTAAATCTATGGGGGGACTATTGTGTGAACCACCACACGAGGTAACTACCAATGCTATCTGCTCTATGGTCATCCCCCTCATGGTGATCTGCACAATGTCAGTCATCGAGATACCATGATATGGAAATCTCCTCAAGAGGTTAAGAAACGTCAGCCATCAATCATGCAATGGGTCCTGGGGATCTACTGAAAACTATGTAATGAAAGACCATATCATATTTTCTCTACGCTATGGGTAAAATCTCTGTGAGAACTTTATGTGTAAACTTCCCCACGTAGCAAATTTCCTTCCCAATCGTCTGTGCCAACTCATGGCTCTACCCTGAAGTGGAAATGGGAAGGTCCGCAACATCAGCTCCTCATAAGTGATATCCGAGTATACGTGGGTCACACAAAACTCCTCAAATTCAGAAAGATGGAGATAAGGCTTCTAGTGTACTTCCCCTGAAAACTTCGGCAGTCACTGAATGAACTCCAAATCCAGAATGAAGGGACTCAATGTAGAAGCTGGCTGCGCTTCCTGATCAGTGTGCTCATACATCATCCTAGCGTAGAAGTCATCTAAAACTCGCAGCTGCTCCATGTGATCTCCCATGGAATGCACTCTCATCCTAGCAAAGAAACTGCCCGGGTCTCCCATCTGCTTAGTGTGATCTCTGCAGGCGTCAAGCATAACATGCACGGTATAACATGGAGGGGAGGGAGAAGATGGAAAGTCAGTTGGAGCTCTGACTCCTCTAGAGAATGAGCGGAAATGATGGGAATACGTGAAGAAGCCGCAAGATCCTGCTGGAGTGAAGGGAGATCCATCATCAAGGTATAGGAAAGGAGAAGGATAGTGATGGGAAGAAGACAATTTAGGGTGTGAGGGAGGGATCTGGAATGCAACCAAGATAAGAAGTAAAACCCCCAATTTACCTACGCAACACTGAGCTAATGACCATAAGGGCTCGGTCATTAATCTTGTCTATTTTATTTTAGGTGATCAATTAGTCTATAAGAGCGATTAAGTGAGCTGTTAGGAATCTGATGCTCCCGAGAAAATGGCCTAATCCCACAGTTATATCTTTCCCAGTCTGTATGGGTGCGGACTATTTACTGGCTTACCCGATCTACCCAATCTGCTAAGGAAGTCCTGGACCGATTACCAGCTACCCAATGAAATCCTCACTAGAGAACGACTTTCCACAAGACCAATAGTCTGAAGGAAGTTCATGTATGGCTCTAGCCTAGTTTACGGGGTACTCTCTCACTATATACAAACTAGCCAATGAGGGGGTGACTCTCCCCATAACAAATATTTTTAGATGACGAGAATTTTAGGGTCAAGTTTGCATTAGCAGTCCCAATTTTATGATTTTCTCTTTTTCAGATATTTTCAAATGAAAGAAACGTCTAACGAATTTTTTGATCTCCTGAGTTATTTTAAGTCCAAATAGAGGGGGAGAAGTGGAAAAAGCCGATGCGCGATCAAACACTATGATGCATGCAAAGATAGAGATGTGTACCTGTCACGAGCACTCTACATGCAGGGATGCGTACCTATCACGAGTACTCTACATGCAGGGTGATCCGCACATAAATTAAAAGGGTGAAAGTAAACTAACTATATGATGCATGAAGAAATCAGCCTTAGACGAGAAATTTCTAATGATTGTGAAGAACAATAGCTAACTGATCAGAGAGAGAGAGAGAGAGAGATTGATGTAACGTCTCAGAGGTCGATCGGTGTCCGCCACGATGGATCCTGCACGCATTTATACGACCTCTAGTGGCACGAGACCTCTTAATCGATCAAGATAATTTTTATTATTTATTTTTAGCTATGTCCAATTATGATCTATAGGTGCAGGAAAGCAATTAGGGATTGAGCCTTAACTAATTATGTCACAATCAATCAAAAATCCTAAGTCTAGGGGCCAAATCTGCAGAAATGAAATAGAAAGAAAAATGCGATAAAAACAAAATCACGAAAAACTCAGTGAGGTCCCCCGAGCACACGGGTGCTCGGTGAAACAGACCCCGATGGTTCAAGTCTAACAAGAGTGTCCAGAGTCTAAGTTATTACAACAACAATAATAAGTCTACTGAAAATGAACTAATCTACTCTTCTCGACTCTACTCTATATAACTAATCCCTACTCTTCTCCTGCACCTCCTCAGTTGCAGGTCTCCTCCAAAGTGTCCTCGCGCAGTTCCTCGCATAAAAAGTGAAACATAAATCGATCAGAAAATAGTTATAATATATAGAGATAAAAATATACAAAAATTTGAAAGAGCAACTACTAAGCCGTCCTCCCCGGCAATGATGCCATTCTGATGACCGTGACTTTCGACTCGAGTTAGGAAATCTATTAATAATAAAGTCGTTGCAAGCCAAATCACAAATCTATGTCAACACGAAAAATAGAAACCACACAATCAAATAAATCAATCAAAGCACACAAACTGTTAGCGGCCTCCGCTATTTATTTTAACCTGGTATAGCAACCAGGGTCGAACACAAGGAGCACGGAAAATCTTACGATGTAGTCGAAATTCAGGAAATAAAATATGGTTTTTTATTAATGTTTAATTAAGGACTAAAACGAACAAATAAGGATTCAATGCATTCACTTAAGCTTTTGGAATTTTTATTTAAGGCTAAAAATGCTTCAAAATCAAGGCTAAATTTTTTTTTGGGTTTTTCAAATATTAAAGTATTTTTGGTGATTTTATGAGATTTTTATTATGTTTTAGGGATTTTATATAGAAGGAAACAAGGGCTAAAAAGAAAATTAGTGTACAACCAAGACAAAATGGCTGATTAAAAATACTTAAAGTGCCCTAATGTCGTGGTTATAAATTTTACGAAAACTAGATAAAAATAGCTACAATAGAGACTGAAATTATATTTTTTATATTTCTAGAATTTTTTATTATTTTAGAAGTTTTTGGATCATTTGTGAATTTTGGATTTATAATAGTTTTAAAACAAAAATGATACTGGAAGTAAAGCACACCAAAACACACACTCATGATTTTTTTTGGGAAATTTTAAAGAGATTTTCTAATTTTTAGTTATTTGTTGAAACATACAGAACAATTTTTATGGGTTTGATTTTTTGAAAATAAAATAGGAAACTAAATTAACCCCAAAAATCACAATAAATACTACACGTTAGCAGGAGCCAATAGTATTATTTATATAATTTTGGACTTAATTTGGTAATTATTTGATAAAAATAAGACACACAGTTAACATATACCCATTGCAATTAAAGAAAAAATCAGAGCCAAATCATAACACACACAGGAAGTTTCTAGCCTAAGTTGCAAATTATCCAGAAAAGCATGCACACAACACGTGAGTCGGGTCAACATGGGTACAGATGCAAATACTAAAAACTTTCCATTCAAATCAGAACATACATAAAGTCTGGGGTATAAAATGCAAATGTACCAGAAAAGCACGTGAGACTACACGTGAGTCCACATAGACTGGACTAAAATGTAAATGATAAAAGTAACAAGGGTCCATAAGAAAAATAAACAAATTATTTTAAACTATGACAAATATTTACAAGACTGAATAACAAAAGCAAAACAAGCAAGGGCCTAATTGCAAATTGCCCTTTATTAGACACGATCCAATGGTTGATGGTGCTCCAAATTATGGATGAACGGTCAGGATGGGTGGATACCCCTTCGATGATGGACGGTAGAGATGAGATCCTCATATGGATCCTACAGTCAGGGGCCTCTCGATGATGAATGACTGCGATTAGAACTGGAGAGGGGCCTGATCTGATGGCGGAGAAGATGCCTGGATGAACGGCGAAGAACTCACCTCCGACGAGTTTCAATCGGTGATGGCACGTGGTTCTTGTGTCTTCACGAGCTGCTGGAGTGTGGGAAATGTTGGCGACGATGTTCGCAGCAGCTGGAAGGCTTAGAGGGGCCTAGGGCCAAGGAGAAGGTCCTGGGGAGGCATGGTGGGTCTGGAGCATCCTGGGAGTGTCCGAGACCTCCAAATGAGGTCTGGTCATGCGCCTACCCTGCAAGAGAGGTGGTATGCTTATAGGAGTGGCTCCGACGAGGGTTATGGCACCAAAGATATCTCAAACAGGGGTGGAGGGTGAATGGAGATGGTCTCCGACGATGCGGGAGAACCGACTTGCTAAGCGAATCCAATTCGTTGATTGGAGTCGATGGAAGGATGCAGAGCGTAATGTAGAAGCAGGAGGAAGTCAGAGCGAGGTGGAGTAAGGTCGGAAGATGATGAAACGGGGTGTGAAAGATCGTCGTCGGAGGTGCCTCTGTTTCTTGGAGAAAAAGATCAAATCAACGGAAAATGAAGGGTATAGAGAGTACCTAGAGATGGAGGAGTATGCTTGGGAGTGCAGATGATTGTCCATGGAGGTCGTGGCCTCAATAGTCGGCGCAACTATAGGCTGGGATCCTCGTGGCGGAGCTGAGGAAGAACCTCACCGGACCTGGGGCTCTGATGCTTTGAAAAGACTCCCTTGCCCTCTCCCTCTCACGTTGTCACTTTGATAAAAGGAGGAGCGGTTACGTAGGAGATGGTGGCGCAGCCAAAGGTGGCAGAAAGGATGAGGATGGTGCAGCTATATAGTGTTCCAGGTCTGACAAGGAGGAAGCATGGCCCATGAAAACCGAGGCATGGATCGGGGATGAAAGATCGGGTGTGGATTGGGGATCCATACTCTCGATTCGGAGCAGAAGGTCGGGTGAAATGACGATCGAATCAGGTCGGAAAATTTGGAGAAAAGCGGACGAAATCTGATTTTTATGAGAAAGGGAGACTGGGGGGACCAGTTGACCTCGGTCAACAAGCTGAGGTGGACCAATCAGCGGCCGCCTAGGATGCAGACAAAAAATCACTACACGATAAAATAGAGAAGAAAATAAAGAAAATTAGATTAAAAATAATAATGATTTCAAATAAAAAGTGAATAAAATGAAATTTTTTTATTATTTTTCAAGAATTTTTTATATGGTTTTTTATTATTTTTATGAAAAATAAATTAGTGTATATACAATATATAGTATTATATACAGGTATAATATGCCTATATATTATGTACAAATTTTTTTATTTTTTTATTTTTTACATAAATAATACAATTTTATATTTTATTTATTTATAACATATTTCTAGGAGTACAAAATAATTTTTATTTTATTTTAACACATTATTTACAAATATATAATAACTAGTGAATATGAGGTATATACATGTGTTTCATTCAAAGAATGGAGGATTTTTATTTTTATTTTTATTTTTATTTAATATTTCCATTATTTTTTTTTATTTTATTTCCAGAAATACATAAGGAGGAATTTAGTTTTATTTTATCAAAAATAATTATTTATACATGTAGGTAATATGTACTACACAACGCATACCCTATCTCTCTCTACTTATTTTATTTTGCGATTAGGTCAAGGCTTGACCTTCTCTTGGGATTCAGGTCACACTGTATTTATTCTAAATGCCTCCTTCCTTTTTCTTTTCCTTTATTCTTTTTATATTTGCTCAAAAACATGCTAATTATGCAATATTAATAGATGCATGCTGAATGCTAGCTTATTATATTTACACAAATATAAAAAGATGTTTTGCCAAGATAAATAGCTAAAATAAAAAATAAAGAGTGAGAATCATGGATTCATCACAACACCTGTTGTGATTGCTGAAGTCGCTACTGAAGTAGCTTCCACTCTGCCAGAACTAAACTACCTCCAACATGAAATATGACATCCTTATGGGAGAGCTGAACATTGTATCTGGTCATTATCATTACCCATCTGTCTCAAGATCGGGAATCTCGTCTGTGGGATGTTCTTGAACGAAACTCAAGGCAATAGGTTGAAAAGATATCGGATCTCCATGGGATAAATCCCATCCTCACCCCCCACGAATTATAGAGAGACTAAATCCAAAATTCCAGAAGGTCGTCATGAAAGGAGATTCAGATATGGTGTGATGTGGGGTTCATATATCCCATCTTTGAAGCAAATGGGTGAGTCCCCTGTATGTTGTGTCGAAGAAGTCAGTAATCACCATTGTTACCAACGATAAAGGAGAGGAGATTCTGACCAGAGTGCCAACCTTGTAGCAAGTCTGTGTGGATTGCAAACATCTAAACCTTGCAACAAAGAAGGACCACTTCCCATTTGCCTACATTGACCAGATTCTCGAGAGACTGAATGCGAAGGAATATTTTTACTTCTTGGACGGGTATTCTGGATACAACCAAGTCACCATCACTCCTTAAAATGAAGAGAAGATGACGTTCACCTGTCCATTTGGGATGTATCCTTTCCGACAGATGTCGTTCGAGCTGTGCAACGTCCCCGCTACATTCCAACAATGTATGCTAGCTGTTTTTGCCGACATGGTGGCCAGTTTTCTTTATGTATTCATGGATGATTTCTTAGTGTATGAGGATTCCTTTGATCAATGCCTGCATTTTTTATATTGAATATTGCAGAGGTCCTGTGAAGTCATTCTCGTGCTCTCGTGGGAGAAGAGCAACTTCATGGTGACAGAAGGGATTGCTGGGTCACGTTGTATCAAAACGTGGCATGGAAGTTGGCCCTGCCAAGGTAGAGATGATTTCAAAACTAGAATCATCCACCAATCTCAAACATGTCCGATCATTCTCAAGGATGTCAGTTTGTACTAACGATTCATCAAAGATTTCATCAAGCTCGCCTGATCGCTAACCAAGTTGTTAGGTAAGGAGACAAACTTTATTATTGATTACCGTGCGCTCCTAGATTTTTTATAATTGAAAGATTTGATCACTCGGGCCCATGTCTTGCAACCACTAGAATGGACAGTACCATTTGAAACATGGTTGATATGCCAAATTATCCATCAGTGTTGTGTTAAACAGAGGAAGGATAATGTACCATTTGTTATTCACTATGCGAAGCTCAAAAGAACTACACTATCACCGAGAAAGAGCTGCTAGCCATTGTTTTTGCATAGGAAAAGTTCAGATCCCATCTCCTTGTATCCAAAGTTATAGTTTACATGGATCAATCTGCCATCTCATACCTGCAATCGGAGAAGGATGTAAAATCACACCTTATCAGATGGATCCTTCTACTCCGTGAATTTGACCTTGAGATCCGAGACAAGCCTAGAATCAAAATTGAGGTGGAAGATCATCTGTCAAGGTCACACGAGCCTGAATCTCCTGAGTCGAACTTATGGTTAATCACCAAGACTTTTCCATACAAAGCCATACTATCAATCACCTCACTCCCTAGTATGATGATGTTGTGAATTATCCTGTATCCAAAAGAACACAAGATTGGACGAAACTAAAGGTAGACAAATTTTTATCTGATATCCATTTCTACCAGTGGGAGGACCTGATGAACAAGTTTCTGCGAGGGTCAAAATATGTCCTCACAAGGTGAATAAGAAGTCGTTGCGGTGACCGCTCACGCAATCCCAAACAATAAACAATTAACCCATATTATAAATAAAGCAATGAAAAGCAAAATATGTGGAGTTAAAATTTATTATAACTCTACAATAGATGTGTATAGGTGTAAGTATGTAGAGGTCTAACACATGGAGCAAACGAGAGAATGGTGCAAGTAAATGCAAATGTACACTTCTAGTTGTCTATGTATTTTTTTTGTTTTTAATTTTTGTATTTTATATTTTTTGTTTATATATATATATATATTTGTTTTTAATTTTATATTTTTTATTTTATTTTTGTATTTTCTGATTTCTAATTTCTTTTCCTTTCTAAAAGTAATATATAAGGCTACAAATACAATATAAGATAATATAGATATAATCATAACTAAAAAAATAACTATTACATAATTAAATCTTTTAGGGTTTAAATCATATTTTTATTATTTTTGTGATTTTTAAGAATTTTTGCTAATTATTATTGGTTTTTAAATTAATAAATATCCCAAAATAAATAAGTCGAATTGAAAAGGAAATTAAAAAAGCAAAAAATGTCCAAAATATTCAAAATTAATTTAAAAGATGAATAATAATATAAAGAAAGTTAGAAAATAGAAAATGATATTTTTTGGAATTTATAAGTTTTTGTAGATTTCATAAAGGATTTTGGAGCTTTTAAAATTTAAAGATTCTTTTTCTTTTTTTTAGGTATTTTTGATCCAAAGGTTCAAAATACTTAAATAAATGAATATATTTTTTAGGGAAATTTTCGAAGTGATTTTATATTTTTATGGGCTTTTTAAGATAACAAGGATTATTTGTGCTCTTTTTATTTTTTAAAAAGTATTAAAAAGTCATAAATTATGAATCTAAAAATATGGCATGAAAATATATTGCAATAAGATCTTAACCCTTTTTTTGGTAATTTTTGGATCACAGACACTATATTTAGTAAATAGAAGAAACATATAAAAATTAATGTCCTAGCAGGAGCATATATGTAATTAAAATAAAATGCAAGGGCCTTTCCGCAATTTTCACCAAAATATATATAACTAGAATAGAATATTTTTGGCGCAAAACCAAATATAAAAAGTAGTAGGAGCTCAAATGCAAAATGACCACCTCATGTGGGACCACACGTGAGGTGCGATGGCATGGACTCGATTACAAATATAAAAAGTGTGATGGTGTTTTTGTAAATACTACAAAAATATAATAAAGCCAGATGAATGTTTGAGTATTAAATATTAGAAACAAAAACCATTGGGTAAAAATATGCAAAAAGCCCAACACAAGGCACGATTCAACGGTGGCTAGCAAGCCACTTATCCACGTATCAGCTTGAGAACGTGTGATACTGCTTCGCACAACAACAACAACCAGGATTAGTTCGTGGGGGAGGATCTGACGATGAAAGCTCGACGTGATCTGACGACGGTTGCAGCGTGCGAAGAACATGGCCAAGATCGACGACTCAGGAGGCTTTTTGATGAACACAAGAAGAACTCGGCTTGGAGCTCGCTTGATTAGCAAAATCTCCTCGCTCCTACACTCCTTGGAGCATTGAAGATGGGGGAGATGATGCTGAGGTCAATCTGCACATCAGGGAATTCTCAAATCACTTCGGCGTCCATCGATGGTACCCTGGAGGCCTTCTAAACCTGGAGCTCATTCTTAGGTTTCATATGGGGCTCAGAAGCCCCCTTCAGGTCCTACAAAGAAAATGGAAAGCACGGTAGCAAAACGAGGCAGAGACCTGGCTATTATTAGTGGGAGGACGACGTGTCATGGGGCATTTTGGCGAAACAAAAAGTGACCGGAACTCAGGAGCTCCGGATAGGGTTTAATCCTATACTCAAATATAATCAAGCGATTAAAAGACAGAACAAAAGAATTACACTAATCCTAAGATCCACGACTAACTAAAAAGCTAGAGAAACTGAACCTCGAGTGGCTAAAAGCCACGAGATCAAACCTCACAATCGAGGTGGCCATAAATGGTGAAACACATCTCCACACTGATTCCTCAACCCAGCAATGGCTAGGCGAGTCTCTTGTCATGAGACTCAAGCCGGGGAGTGCTAGAAGAGGGGAGAAATTCAAAATGGCAAGAAGACCGGGTGTGCAATTTTGTACAGGAGATGGATGGAGGGATGTTTGAGGCGAGATCACGAGCATCGCAGTAATGCATGGCCCTAGGAAATTGGATCTCTTGGCCAAGGTGGTCGGAGATAGCTAGGGACGCCCTCGACTCGCTTCTTCCTCGCTGCGAAGAGCGGTGGAGGTTCTTGTCACAAGACTCAACACTACAAAGTGCTTCGAGGGGTCGAAACTAGAGGAATGTGAACCGAGCGTAAAAATGGTGGAGGAGGTTCTTATGTACAGTACTGTGAAGGTGCGACCTTCGAGGGCATATCACAGGTGAATTGAAGCTAGGAGAAGGCTTGGGAAGAATCAAGGATATGCAGAGATGAATCTTCATGAAGGGTCCCATCATCCTCAAGCAACGCATTAGGCATGAAAAATTCAAGAAGGATGGGTAGAAGTTCGTTCTGACAGGGTCTACGACATGGGGTCAGAGTTGACCCGAGGTCAACGGATGGCGTGGCCTGATTGGGCCATGTTATTCGTAAAAAAAACAAAATCAGACTAAAAATAAAAATAAATTAAAATAAAAAATAAATTAAATTCGTGATTTATTTTTATTCGATCTCACTCGTATCTGATCCTTAGTCGATCAATATTCTTATTCACTTTTTATTTTATTCATATCCATATTCAATGAATATTCTATATGAATCTTCATGAAGGGTCCCATCCTCCTCAAGCAACGCATTAGGCATGAAAAATTCAAGAAGGATGGGTAGAAGTTCGTTCTGACAGGGTCTACGACATGGGGTCAGAGTTGACCCGAGGTCAACTGATGGCGTGGCCTGATTGGGCCATGTTATTCGTAAAAAAAAATAAAATCAGACTAAAAATAAAAAATAAATTAAAAATAAATTAGTAAATGTTTTTAATATTTTTAGGTTATAAAATAAAAATTGTTTATTATTATTTTTAGTATTTTAATATTGATTTTTATTTAATATTTGGTTTCTTATTACAAGTTTATTTTTTAGGGTTTCTTTATAGGTATATTTACCTATGTTTTGGTGATTTTATATTTATTTTGTAATTTAATTTTATTATTTTATTCTCTTATTTTATATATTTATGACTATTTTTATAGACATAAATGTATTTATATTATATTTTTTGATATGATATTTACACTTAAATATATGTAGGTGTTAAATACATAGGTATAGTTTTTGTATATTCATTTATGTGTTTATTCTTTCATTTTGGCTAAAATCATTGGTAAAATAAATATAAATATTAACTAATTCTCACTAATTAACTTTCTAACCACAATTGCTATTATTATATATTTAGCACTTGTTTTATCTAAAATAAAAATAATAAAGAGAAAAATAAAAAGAAAAAGAAAAGAAAAGAAGGTTGTATGTGTGAAATATGTACAGACTGATCCTAACCCCGAAACTAGGTCAATATTGACTTGGTTGAGTAAATAAATAAGTAGGGGGAGATAAGGATCCTAATTTATAGAAAATGTCAGAAAATGAAGATCACAAATATACATTTATACATTTTCACCTTGTACATATATCACCTATTTTATTTATCATTCAGAGTATGTCAAGCAAAAATATTTTCTTCACGAATGTTATTTATAAAAAAAATATATATAATTTATAAAAAATATCAGAAAAAGTATTTATATAACAATAATTTATTATGGTGAACCTAAACGGTCTAAAAATCTAACTTCCAAGGTTCATAGCTATTTATAGAAAATTCCAAATCAACCAAACTCACTTTTTTCTTTTTATAATTAATACTATTTATTAAAAATACCAAAAAATATTAGAATAAAATGTGTGAGTTAGGGCGTTTGGACTCGTCGTGAATATATCTATTCTATGTATATAAATCTTATTTATTTAAAATTTAATTATTCCTAATATCATTTAACCTAATTCTATTTCTAATGTGTTTATAAAAATTAGTAAAAAAATATAAAAATATAACTTAAAATTAATTATCAAAAAATACCAATAAATCCCAAAACAAAAAGTCACAAAGCCAAATTTCCATACCTCATGACTCGGCCATATGAACTCTGAATTGGGCGTACTCACTTTAGAGTTCTTTTTATAAAAATATCTATCAAATAGAAGTGATTTCACTAAAACAGGAGTTAATATGCAAAAAGTAGGTTTTGGGCCCCTATGGGTATAAATTGTACAATATATCTTAATTCTATTCTATTTAATTTTTGTTATTTCCTTTATTTTTATATTTTATTAATATTTTAATATTGTAAAAATAAAAAAATTAATAAAAATTAAAAATATTTAAATTATTAATTATTATTTATGTAAGTATAATATACATATGTTATTTATATGTGTATATATGTATTTTATTAATAAATATTATTTATTCATATATATTTATAATTTATATTTATTTTATTATTAATTGAATTGATTATTTATTTAGTAATTATTTTTTATTTTCAATTTTTCCTCTCCTCCTTCTCTCTCCCATGTTTCCTTTCTTCCCTGATTCCTTTCCTCTGTTGTTCCCCCTCTTCCTCTCCCTTCCTTCGTCCAACGACCCAACATCCTAGCCGTTGGGTCGTTTGCCCAACCTCCTGCCTCGTCTATCCTCCTCTGCCGGTGACGACAACCCCATCAACGACGCCATCTGAAAAATCACACAACCAACTACTCTAAAAGAAGAAGAGTGTCACTGAATGGATCGGATGAAATTCATAGAAAATTTATTTATTTTATTTATACTCCTAAACTAATATGTATAACAATAAGTACGAGAGTGTCGAAATCACGGAGGCAAACTATGGAAAACTAAGGAAAAATACTAGAGTGACTAAGGTAAATGGGTTCCGGATTTTTTATTTATTTTTTTAGGATTTTTCTATATTTTTATTTTATTTTATGAATTTTATATGTTTTGTGGTTTTATACAGGTATTAGATTTAATATAGGTATTTTATTTTATATTTTTTATTTGTTTTCTGTACTTTTTATGTTTAAATTTAATATCTTGTTTTTGTATATTTTTTAAAGGTTTCTCCTAATTTAAATATTTTTATGGGTTTTGAATTATTTTTTAAAGTGAAAAATGAATTTTTTATTGAAAACAAGGACTTATTTTTATTTTAAAATAGAAATCAACATGAAAATATTTTTATTTTATTTTATCAGAAAGTAGACGAAAATACCTTTCTAAGAGGTATTGTACGTATTTTTATGATTTTTATTGAACTACTTATGGATCCTCATGTATTGTCATATATTAGAAGATGGAGGACATCATTCTGGGAAGAAGACAACACAGAAGGTGCTTCAATTTGGGTCTTTGGTGGCCTACTCTTGTTGCATATGCTCATGCATTCGTAAAGAGATGTACTGACTGTAAGAGGATGGGCACTTGTGGGTATAGAGATATGATGTTGATGCAACCGATTCACTTCTATGAGGTTTCGATGCATGGGGAATCGACTTTATGGGCCATTCCCTAGAGTCAGGGATTCGAGTAAATTCTGTTCGTTGTAGATTATGCGAGCCATTATGTTGAGGTTATTCCTTCCCGAGCCGGTGATGCAAACACGATTTGCAAGTTCCTAAGGAAGCATATCATGTTTGCGATTTGGGGTCCCTTGAGTTCTCATTTCAAACAGGGGTAGCCACTTCATCAATGACAAGGTAAGAGCACTTGCTAGCGAGTTCGGTATCGACCATCGGTTGCTATTCCTACCATCCTCAAACGCATGTTCTAGCTGAGGTTTAGAATAGTGACGTTAAGACGATCTTATAGAAGGTTGTTCACCCATACTGAAAGGATTGGTCACGACTTTTTGACTCACTTCTTTGGGCCTATAGAACATCCTTCAAGACACCATTGGGAACATCTCCCTTTCGACTCCTTTATGGAAAGCCATACCACTTCCTGTTGAGATCAAGCACAATTCATGGTGGGCAGTGAAAGAAGTGATCTTTGATGTAGAGAATGCGAGATATCAGAGGCAGATAGAGTTGGCAGACCAGGAGGAGTTGTAGATCAGGCCTTTCATGAGTAGACTTCATTATAAGGAGCAGATGAAAAAATATCATGCGTTGGTGCAATTTTTCGAGCTGATTAATGTGGATAAAATTAAGCAGACGTCGTTGTCCTAAATCAACCGAATTGATCAACAAGAAAATAAACCACTATGAGATCAAGCAAACTAACAAGCGGTTTTGTTACTTTTATTAATATGGTATATCGATCAGGTCAAACACAAGGAGCACAATTATATACTAAGTAGAATATTTCAGAAATCCAAAAAGTTTTTATTGTTTTTAGTGGTTTTCAATTTTGGGAATTTTTAATTTTTCAAAATAAAGGAAATGAGCACAATGAATAAAGACACAAACAAACAATCTTTTTGTATTTTTCAAATGGTCAAAAATGCAATAAAAGTATTTTTTGGGTTTTGTATTTTATAATGTTTCTGGTAATTTATATATATATTTTAGATATTTTTGTAATTTTCTAAAAATCAACCAGTAAAGAAAACAAGAAACTATGCACAATCAGGACTTTTTTGCCTATTAGAAATAAGTAAAAAAGCTCAAATTTCCTAGAGATTATTTTTAGAATAAACTAGAGCAAAATAGCTATGAACATAAACTAAAATCAATATTTTTGGATTTTTCTATGATTTTATATGATTTTTATTATTTTTTAAGTATTTTGCATTTTTTTTGTTTTTTACGACGAAATTTCCAACAAGTTTTATGTAAGAGTTAAAAGGTAACAAAAGACAACTACAATAATTTTCATAGAATTTTTACACGATTTTTCGAATTATTATGTATTTTTCAAAATAAATAAGGACTTTTTAGGATATTTTTGAATGTTTAATAGTGTAAAATGAATAAAAATTAACAAGTAAAAATTACTACATGCAATTAGGAATAATATGTAAATTTTGGGCAATTTTTAGAGTTAGTTTAATATTTATTGCATTAAATAAAAGACAAGTAATTAAAAACAGGTTATAAGGTCCAATCTACAATTATTTTAACTCCTATGGCTTAGTAGATAATAAGTATTAAAAGTTCAACGACCTCTATGCAATTAACCCATCAAGCACAAGCACATGACGTGAATCCAGACACAGGAGTATATGTGTAATTTCTCAAATATTTAAAGCATTCAAAAACAGATAAGAAGTTCATGACATGTACTGCAAATTTCCCACAAAAGTACGCGAGGATGCACGTGGACTTAACTCGACTCGACTAATATGCAAATATGAAAACTACAAGGGTCTTACTACAAATGTTTTTAACTACATTTTATTTTTTTTACTAAAACAAAATAAAAAGATATGCGGGGGAAAAAGGGAAAGATAACCAAGCAAGTGTGCAATGTACATGAGGCGACGAGTGACTTTGATGCAGACCTAGAGATGATCGAACGGTTGTGGTGCGTGTCATAGGCGTACATGAGGATTGTTGTCAGCGCTCAGATCTGACGGCTCACATGACATGTGAGCATGCGTGTCAGATATGGCGCTGCTTTGATCAGACGATGCCGCTTTTGTGCACTAATGACCAGTTAGGATAGAATCTGGAGGATGGTAGGGATCATTTAACGGTGTTGAAGATTACTGGAAGAAAACAGCGTGGGTGAGATTCAGCCATAGATATGGGCCGATATTTGGGTCGGATGAGCTCACTTCAAAGCTCAGCAACTTCGCTACTACATGTCGGGGGGGGGGGGTCCTCTGATGTGATGATGAACGGTTGGATCGACACAGCGGGGATCAGCCTCCTAGAGATACTTTTTCGATCGAGCTAGAGCTCAACCCGGGCTTCTCGTGCATGCAGGACCTGCAAGGAAACCTATGACTCAAAGATAACACTTCGGTCGAGGTTATTAAGAGCTATGAACTACAAAAATGAGGGTGGATGGGGTTTGACGTCTGACAAAAATGGAGGAGGTACGTCGTAGTTCAAACTCGCTCAGATGAGAGAAGCCAGAGGTGATTAGAGTGTTCTCAAAGTATGAGGACGAGATAATTGATCGATCTGTATGCCTGGGAGTGATCGTGAAGCTCTAACCACTGTGGTTGGAGCTTCAATGATAGTGGGTGGTTGGCGAAGGGAATCCGAATGAACGACGAACTAAAAGTGGAGTAGAGGGTACCCTGAGTATCCTACAATGGTTGGCGAAGAGATGCAGAGTGGAAGGTGGGGTCTTGGCCTTGAACAGGCTGCGACAGACCTGGGAGGTTGCACGCAATGAAAGTCCGGCCACATAGTGAGATACGTTCGAATCGAGCACCAAATCGAGCTTTAAAGGGCTCTCCGAGGAGCGGTCACTCTCCTGAAGGTGTCTATGGGCCGCGGTGGTACGAGGAATGAGCTGCCTAGTGAGGGTGGCAGAGAGGAGATTTTATTAGGGTGCCTTACGGTCTAGAAGAATCAACAGGGAACATGAATCCCTAAAAAGATCTGCCGCCTCCTAGGGATCCGCGAGGATCCCAGATCCTAATAGGAGGATCAGGTGAAGAATTTGGATAAAGAGGTGGTCAGACCCGATCTGTAAAAATGGGAGGAATTAGGTCTGACGACAAGTGAAGCCGTGTCGGGTCTGTAGGAGTAGGGTTTGAATGTGGTCGAGAGACTGAGGCAGACTAATTAGATTACAGGGATTTACATAATTAATAAAAAATAACAAATGGCTTCAAAAAAAGAATGAATAAAATGATAAATATTTGTAATTTTTCAAACTACTTTCTATGATTCTTAATTATTTTTATAATATATATGTGGTATATAGAGTATAATGTAGTATGTATAGGTATAACATCCCTATATATCATATACATGTATTTTTATTTTATTATTTTTATAAAAAAATCATTATATTTTATATTTTATTTATTTATAACATAATTTGAAGAGTATAAAAGAATTTTTATTTTATTTTACAAGTTAAATAATGGTATTAAATAAATTATGTACAATATTTACAAGGGTAAAATGTGTATGCCCCCAAAGGGGAGCAACCTTAGATCCTCCTTGCCCCATTTTTCACATATTTTTTATTTTTTGAAAATAAAACTGTATAAATTTTTTATTATATCCCTATATCATGTCATTCAAATTTCATGTGAAACAGAGATCCTACGACCTCCATCTAGAGAGGGTTGATTTAAAAAATCTTGAGACCGTTAAAAAATGTCTGTCTAGATAGAGGCCATAGGAGTCTCTGTTCCACATGATATATGAATGACATAATATAGGGACATAGTGATGAATTCATGGAAAATTTTTTCAAAAAAATGTAAAAAATGGGGCGGGGGAGCCAAGTTAGCTCTCCCTCAGGGGCAGCCCCATTTATCTATACTTATGTGACTAATGCACAACAGAGTTTTGATTTTCTTGATTTATTTTATCTTTTATAGTTTATTTTATTTTATTTTATTTTTATTTTATCTTTGGAGATTTGTACAAGTGTTTAAAAATATAGTATACACAAAATATAATTTAAAATATAAGTATTTACATATATAGGCAGCATAGGACCCTGTGTCCCCCTACTTCATTCCTTGTTTATCATGTCAATTATAAACCTTCTCTCGGGGTTTGGGTTAGTCTGTACTTAATATATAATTACATCCTAGTTTTCTTTTTCTTTTCTCTTTATTCTTTTTTTTGAAAAATATGTGTTAATTATGGAACATTAACATAGGTATACACTGGTAATTTATTATATTTACACATATTTATTGATGTTTTTGCTAAAAGATAAAGCTAAAATAAAGGAATAAAGAATGACCGTCATAGATTCATCAGCATGATTCGCACATCAGCCATAAGCAATTTGAGCCTGATTAGAGAGTTTAACTATTCGATGGGAGAGTCAAGTTATTTCCTTGGAACCTCAGAGCAAGTGGAAAGGCCCTTATATAGTATGAAAGGTGTATGAAAATGGTAGCATTGACATATACGAATTGTCTTCTGAGTCCACCTTTCTAGTCAATGGTCAGCGCTTGATTTCTTGATCATGAGTTGCCGACCATTAAGGTAGCCCCCATTCATTTTGCATGAGATGTTTTCTTCATTCTTCACATTTTGCATCTCATACTTGAGTTTCACTTTGATTCGTTTATTCTTTTTCATCTTGTACATATGTGTTTTTTGATTTTATTCATTCATTCGTTCATTTATCTTACATCCCTAGGTCTCTCTTAGGATTTTTGTTATACTTAGTATGAATTTTATCCTAAGTATAAGGAGGGGGGTGTAGACATTGTGTTGTTCATATCATTCTGTTCTACTACCCTTGTTGTTTCTTATACTTAGGGTGTGCATTACCCTAAGTATGGTGGTGGTGGTGGGGGGGGGGGGGGGGGTAACATCACTCGTTTACGTCTTTGATTTTTTCAATTTGTTTTATCATCTGCTCTCTTTCTTGTCCCTCACCTGTTGATATTCTTCTCTATACTTAGGGATATTTTACCCTGAGTATAGGGGGGACAAGCCGAGTCGTTATTTGTGTACATTCTCTTGACCACGATCATCTTCATTTTTTACTCTCCTATACTTAGAATTAGTTGATCCTAAGTATAGAGGGGATGATTTACTTATATTCTTTTATTCGTTATTCTTCTGAGTCGTTATAGTATAGTATTATTTTCACCAATCTATACTTAGCTTGAGTTATGTCTTCCTTTGTCATTTCTTTGGTCACTATGAGGACATAGTTCACACTAAGTATAGAGAGTGTCGTATATATATTCTATATATACTTTAGAAGCCATAACTCGTACATTATTGTATTTTTAATAATATGGCTCTAAAAGTATAGGTATATATATTTTGGGTTTTAAAAATTCGATAGAAAACTGTAAATATGAGTTGTAAAAAGTTTCAAAAAAATGTAAATAAAATGTGTTGTAAAATACTTGTATAAAATTCTTAATTATATAAAAATTTTAAATAAGGTTGTTTTGTAAAATCTTGTATAAAATTTGTATAAATTTGTATATAAAATATGTATAAAATTCTTTATAAAAATATACATAGTTCTTGTAAATTCTTGTAATTGATTCAATTCACCAGCTCTTTTAAAAATTCCAAAAAATAGAAGTTTTAAAATGCAGTAAAAATTTGCAAAATACTTTTAAAATTACATAAAAAGTTTAATCTAAAAAATTCACTTCATAAAAAAAATTTGATGCATTCATTAGCATTTTTTAAAACAAGTTTGATTCTTGAACCGAATGGATCTAAGTTTGAATGATGGAGCTTGGTTTAGGCCTTAATCCACTTAATTCTAAAGGGACTTTATTAGGAACTGAAATTAAGACTCTTCAGGTGTTTTGACTTAATTCTTTCCATAAAACCATGTTCAGAATTCGACTTAAACTTGCCTAAGTAGGACACCTTGTGTCATCCATTTAACTCTTCATCATTTGAATCAATTTTGAATCATGCACTCTACACTTAGCTCAACTTGCTTGGGCTTGCAAAGGGTAGTCATGTAGCGGGCCCTACTTAAATGTGGGAAAAGGCTTTTTTATTGTTGTTGTATTTTCATCCTTGTCTAGTGGCGCAGATGTCAAAAGACGGGAGTGTGGGATTGAAATAATGCTTCGGATGAGGCAAGGATCTGCTGGCAAAATTTTTCCAAGACCCCAAAAAATGGATGGAAAAAAAAGATTCTATAAATATCGGGGCACAAAAGATCAGTGCAATGCAACAATCACTTTCTACCAAAAAGAAGTCAAATACCAAATATATACATGACCACAATGGTCCATGCTTCAGATAGCCTGCATATCTTACTAGAGACTTGGCTAAACTTGCCAAGATTCACAGTGCGATGTGACTACACTGGTCACTCTCCAATTCTCTTCTCATTCTTCTACTTCTCTCTCTATTCGATTGTGGACACAACATGACCTAACCTTAGAAGGAAATACCCCCCTCCTCGAGGTTCGAGTAGCTAGATGAGGAAGCAATGGGTGTGTATTACTGGGATGGGTGGTTTCGTCGCTTCTTCAAGCAGGTGAGCAAAGCCCACATTGTATTCAGGTACCTTGTAGATAGAGGGAGGCACGAACCTTAAGGAATAGAGCCAAAAACCCAATCTACCGACAAAGTACCGATGCTCCTATCGTACATGACCAGGTAGGCCCTTGTTGAGCACAATGTTCTCACCTTATGTGGAGCATCTGACTTGGTTTGAAGTACTGAGCTTAGGCCATGCCCTCATGGGGGTGTCTGTCTCATGAGTTCATGTCTGAGTAGGGCCTAGCACACTCACGGGTGATTCTATTGTGAGCTTGGTCCGAAGTACTTGGGTTCTCCATTATCGGACTACTCTCTTTATTTCTTTGGCCGAGAGCCACTCAAGCATGAGGTTGAGGACTTAAAGAACGCATATCTGATGAATCCATGATTCATTAACTTTTCTGTCGCATTTTGTCTTAAAACCCTTAACAAATACATGTAAATACTCACTAATTCTCATACTTCAACAAAACTCCATTCATGTGTAAATATTCACTTTTAACCATTAAACTCATGTAAATAAATAAAGAATCAGAAAAGAAAGACAAAGGCATATGAAATATATGTATATATATGCAATATGACTTAAAATATAAATATAGTTGTAAGATATATTTATAGCCTAACCCCCGAGACCAAGTCAGCCTGGAGTGGTCGACAAACCAATAAGTAGGGGGAGATAAGGAAAGAAAACCAAATAAAAATAATTTAACACATGTATCTACACCTTTCACTATTTATCAAATAAATACAAAATTTCAAAGAATTTTAATTATTTCATCTTAACATATTTTTCACCAAATCTTTCTCCTAATTATTCATAAAATTGTAAATAAAAATATAAAAATAAGTTAAAAATATTACCCTGTAAATATGCCAAGAAATCCAGCTTACAAATTGTCAAAATCTCAACTTCCAAACATCATAACTTACTCATACGAACTCCAATTTCACTCTACTCACCTTTAAAGTTCATAAAATAATATTATCTAATTAATAAAGGTGGTTTCATTGAATTCGGAGTCCGATTGCAAAAAGTCGGTTTTGGGACCAAAAGACAAAGGGGTTTCTGGGCTATTTATTTTATGTAACACACACTATTTATTATTTTCTTAATTTTATAATTTTTAAACTATTTCATGATCTTGTAGTTTCACCATAAATTATTTCATAATTTTTGGAGACTATTTATTATTTTTATAAAATCAAACATCTCAAAATATAGGTATAATTGGCCTATATAGAGACTTACTCTATTTATTAAAATATGTAAATTAATTCATAAAAATCCATAAAAATTCGTACAAGTCTTATTTAATACCCTAATAATTAAGAAAATATAAAATTAATTTTTACTTAATTATTTATTAAATAAAAAATTCAAAATCTATTTATAAATACATGTTTATTAATATAATATTTATATTTTAAATAATATTTATATTTTAAATAATATTTATTATTTATAAAAAGTAATTATTCCATAAATTAGATTATTAATGTATTTACATTTCTTGTATTTACACCTAATTAAAATAACTTTATTTGCTATTTAATATTGAATTTACAATAATTATTACTTGTCTGGCCAACCAGGTGCTGACACTTGTCAGCACTTGGATCATCTTCCTCAAGAAGCATGTTGAACAGAATATGTTCCAACTAGCCACCTTTCCCTATTTTTCCCGCTCGCTTCTTGAAGCTTCTGGCCAATCTAAACCGATGGATCTTCTCCTCCAACAACCCTCTCCATCGCCCATCGTCGATCCAACCTTGGGGCCCAAGCAAGCTCCCTATATAAGGGCCCCAAGTTCGCCAATCACGAGAGAACTCACTCCAACTATCCAAGAACCCAAGTTCCAGTAACCGATCCCTTCTCTTTCTCGCCTTGTTCCGGCCATCGACGATGGTGACAGCACTGAGGAGAGGCTTCGCGTGGAGGAAGGACGTCGGAGGAGGAGTCCCAAGGCGGAGCAACGCCTTGAATCGCAGCATCGCGCTGCGTAAAGCTCCGAGAAGACCGCTCGTTGAGCCATCACCTGGAGGTCATACACCTCCAGTTCCCAGGTCATTTCTTTCATCTTTTGCGATTTTGTTTCTCGATCTACGAGCCACGATTAGCGTGGCTAATCACACATTTAGAGAGGTTAATGATCCGTCTGTGACGCACAATCAAAAACCCTCTCGACTCATTTTCAATTCAATTCAAATCAATCATCCAATCATCATCTTCTTCGCGTTTTGGTTGTTTTGGCTGGAATTATGTGTTTTTCTTCAAACTTTGGGGCTTGAGATCTTTAATTTGTTGGCCGATTCTATATGAATTGAGCATAGATTTTTGTTATTTGCAGGTTAACCTTCAATCGCGAGCCATTTGTTCAACATCTGGGAGCTTTGATCATCATGAAAATCCATTCCAAAGTTGGACTCTCAGAACATCATCAGCTCCAGATGGTCGAGACAACCATCTTCCTCGACTTGTAACCGCCGCTCGGAGCGCCGCCACCGCCAACCCTACCGCGGGCGAGCTCGAGGGGTGGAGGAGCCACTCCTCTGGCCCCGTCGGAGCGTCAGATTCGTCGGAAGAAGGCCAGAGTAATTCGGAGAAGAGAGACCGTCAGTCAGCTGTTCAACAAATTCAAGAACACCCGGTGTACAGGCTGCTGACACGTGGCGCGCCCGTAGCCTTCAGATCGCGCGCGGAACGTTTTAATCTTGGCCGTCAAAGTTGAAACGGTG